>JAZHYW010003512.1:0-409820 GCA_037355805.1 Ixodes ricinus
ACGCTTTCAGAGTACTGAAACTCCCAAACTACGCGTCTGAAGCGCGTCAGGCGCTGCCATTGTGGGTCCACGCAGATGGAGGAGCGACTGTAGTTAAGCCAAGCCGGGCTGTGCAGCCATCGCTCTGCGCCAGCTGCCGTAGCCGTGGCAGCGAATCAAGGTCGTGTTGTTCGTATCTCGACGTAGGAAGGGAAAAAAATGCATGCTCAGGGTGGAAGCGGCCAGAGCCTTTGTAGCAGGGCTGGGAGCAGCAAAAGTCCCTCTTTGGAGCAGTTTTGGAGCAGTAAAAGGCTCGCTTTAGAGCAGCTCGGGAGCAGCAAAAGTAAGTTTTGTAGCCGTAGAAGTAGGTTTTGGAGCAGGTCACGGAGGTCAAACAGGTGTCTAAAAGTGATTGGCTGTTGCTAAATGTGAAAATGTAGCAAAAATATATGCCTGCACATCCCAGAATAATTTTCAAGCAACATACATGCATACCTTTCTATTTCTATTCCATTGAAATATGGAATATTGGCAATTTATGCAAAGGAAAGGCTTTGAGAACCATTCCGGCAGCAGGCAGAGTCATGATAGACTTTATGTGGGAGGCCCCGACAATAAAAGCACAACTTGAGCCACGCCAGCACAAAACCGTCTATTTAATAAACCAATTGTAAACATGTATCCAGAAAACTAAACCACTGCAAGATGTCAGATAAACTACCTTCGCTGACTACAGTTTTTGTTTAATAAAGAATACACATGTTCAATCACTGCTTAAAAAGCCCTATATCAAGTTTAGTAACAAAATACAAGGCTACTGACATTTGACAAAAATTCAGATGCAAGGCGGTTAAGTGTGTGTTTCACGATCTTAGGAATACCGCAGTCGCGGCAGTGTTGCGGCTTTAGGCATCGACTAGAAGAGCAACGCAACCTAACGCCCTCCATAAACTGCTGTGCATTGCGTGTCTCCAGAAACAAAATTAAGTGTGCTAGCAACATGTTCCAAATTAACGCAGCTCGCTTATAGACCTGCTTGCGGTAATTGCAAAATGTTCTTAGTCCCGTGGTCACGACGGTGCGGAGCACCCCACACGCCAGCGTGCACATTCGCGCACACAATGATGGTTTTGGGTTTCGTTTGTGACAAGACCAATTGAGCTCGAGAACGCATGTGCCCAGGTGCTCGCGATTCTTCACGGCTAGAGCATGTCCAAATATGTGGCATGCTACCAAATAACAGGTAAAACTAGTGAAAGACCATTTATTTTTACCGATGTTGACGCGCTGTGCATGCGCTCGCAAAGAAAAACAAACGAAACTAACAGAGCAAGCGCGTGTTTCTTTAACTGCGTTTCGCAAAGAAAACAAACGTAACTAACATAGTACGTGTTTCTTAACGGCTAAGCGTCAAAATATGGTACGCTACCAAACACAGGTAAAGCTAGTAAAGACCACTTCTGCTCATGTTGATGGCCGAGGTAGTCCACCGGTGCCGAGGCACCAACTCCCACGATCACGGCAAATCGGGACCACGGGCTGCATGCGCGCTCCAACCGCGCCAACCAACTATGCCCGAAACCAAACCGATGTGTTCGTATATCAAGCTCTTTGTAGTCAAAATCGACATCTCACTCTCGATGAACTAAAATCGACGCCTCGCTCTGCGGTTACACCAGTTACACGTGGTTCGGACGGTTCGGAGCATAGAGTTATTACAATAAACGCTAGAGGCTCAGCTGGCGCTAGTGTCTACGGGACTTCCGGTTGCAAATTGAAGCAGACAGCATGCAGTCTACTTTTCCAGCCTCCCTGTGTATTCCTATGGGAAAACGCGCGTGAATTTTGTCTCTTCGCCGGAAAATAACATGAATAACTTTTGTAATTTCGGTTGTACCGGATAGTATGTACCTTTATTGGTATTGTGAAAGTGTAATTGCTTTAGTTACAGCATTTTTCTTTACCACTGAACGATGTTAAACTTCGCTCTATTTCAGGCCCAAACCCCTGTTTCAAGGAAGGTATGTGAAAACGAGCGACGATTCTAAGCAAACTAACGTTCGAAAGGAATGTAGAGTGTGTTCAAGGTTTGCTAGCGTTTCGGTGGTGCTTATATATTGCTAATATGCCCGTCCTGTCATTGGATGAAAATGACTCCGTCGTGCATCTTTACGATCAGTTAAAGAAAAAACATCCGAACGCAAAAAAATAAATAAAAATAAGCACGTGAGCTACGAAAGGTGTGTCTTTTTATTATTTCCTATGTCGGGCAGTTTTTATCGGGCGCCTTCTCTGCATGGCTCTCCCTATTTGCAAAGGTTTGGAGCGTGCGGGTGATGAACCCAGAACAAGCATCTTCGCACATATTCACGAGCAGAAGGAATAAAGCAGTGCTTATTTATTGCAAATCTGACTATATTGCGTGACTTTCAATTTATTTTGATCGTCTGCAAGCACAAGGAGTTACTTATCCAGTGTTACTGCGTAGTTCTTGCCGTCTCTCTCGGTTTTCCACATGTCCTTCATTCGTTTGGCACGTATATCCCCCATGTTGGAAAGCGTCGACACCGTGTTCGCGCTAACAGTGTCCGACAGTGCACAAAAATACACGTACGAAGCCGTTTTAGCACCGTTTTTAATGCTGATGAATTTGAAAGAAAAACGCCGTAACTGACCAATTATTTCGTCTGCGTGACTGAGAAATGTTCCAATATGCCTAGTACGTACAAATTATTCGTGATATTTGCTCTTATAATCGAGCGCAGAGAGAAAATGCACTCGCTTTTTCCCATAGGAATACATTACCGGAAGTCAAATTTAGACTGCTTGCTGTCTGCTTCAAAATGCAACAGCACACTAGCGCCAGCTGAGCCTCTAGCGTTTATTGTAATAACTCTAATAACTCTAGTGGTTCGGAACCCCAGTCGAGTTGGTACGAGTCACCCGCACTGACGCCTAAACAAAAGTACACACCACATGGTGGCCAGTGGCCGACCGTTTTCCGCTAAATTTAAAGAAAACACAAAAAAAAAGAAAAAAAGCTGAAATTGGCGTTTTGGAGCAGGCTGGCGCAGGAAGTGAATTGGCGCAGGGTGGCGCAATTGGCGCAGCGCTTCCACCCTGATGCTGAGGGAGGGACTTCAGCGTACGCGTGCAGTAAACAGTAAAATAGCAGCAGGCAGCGGTTTGCTGGACCCAAGATGATGGCGTTGAAACAACGCGATGATGATGATAGCGACTCACGTGACTGCCACTGTCCAATGATGTTGCAGCGAACCAGAATATTGTTGAATAGAACGACTGTATTGTCGGCAAAATGCCAAAGAAAAGGAATGCAGTACTCTGAAAGCGTAGCTTATTTAGTGACTCTAGCTACATCCACACACGTGCACTTCCAGCGCGGATGAAGCAAAACTAAACACGAAGCACGCCGCGACGTGCAGCAACGAAGTCTGGGCAGTCGCCAGTCGGGGCTCGCCAACAACAGGCAAGATATGAACCCGTGTGGTGGCTCTGCCTAGGAACAACGAATAAAAGCTTTGGCACAATATTTTCAATCTTGATGAAGCTGGCAGGTTCGGAAGTATGCTTTTCAAGAAACAAAATCGAAGAGTCGAAAATTGTTTAATATTAAAATTTAGCAAGTTTAAAAGTTCGTAAATCATGAATTTCTTAATGCAATAAGTTCGAAATAATCGAAATTTTGATTATAAGAAGTTCGAAAAAAGTTTGCGGCATCTCTAATACCAACTAGCCGAAACTGCACCGATAATCAAGAACGACGAAGAATCTTCTATCGCAACGTCACGGCAACTATGGCCTCTGCAGTGGCGTAAGTAGTTATGACGGCGCCCATGGCAAATGAAATTTGCGCCCCTCATAGCCCATGGCAAATGAAATTTCGCGCCCTCACGTAGCCCCGCTGCCGTTTTTTTCCATTGGGCACATGTGGGGTGGACTCGGCTCGGCGCCCCCTCCCAAGTGGCGCCCGGGGCACTTGTACCCCCCCGCCCCTGCCCCCCCCCCCCCCCTAGTTACGCCACTGGGCCTCTGGCAGGCACTGCATGAGACTCCTAGGCACACAAATATTGGTACTGTCGAGACTGGTTATAACGAATTAGCGGCTACAGCGAAGCGATCATGATTTCCCATTTCCTTGTGCACTTCGTTAACCTAAGTCGGTTATAACGAAATAGAGGATAGAGATATAGCTAGTCGATCTCCGTTGCCACTTCATTATAACCGGTGTCGACAGTATAAGGATTGTAAAGCTAGGATGCCTTCATGTGCGTTGTTTAGGTAATGACATTGACAATTATGTTGCAAAGCTGCAGTTTCCTTTTTGTTCCAGAGCGCATGAAAGTAAGTTTTCTGCCACGCGCTCTTGTCATTGACAGGGCTGCAGTGGCATATTGTCACCCACAATTCCTTTGTATTTTTCTCAAGTGCACATGCACTTGGCATTGGTCACTACAAAGAATGGCATCATTCTAAAAGGACATTGAGGCACCCTTGTCACGCGAAACGAAGGAGGGGAGGGACACCGAACGGCCAGACGCGATCTTGCGAACAATGACAACTGTTTTGCCCCCTCCCAGAGGCGTAGAGTCCTTCACTCATAGCCAAAAATAGTTGTTCGGGTTGGAATAAGTCGTGCCCGTTCCCTTGCCTTGGTGCTTGTGTGAAAAAAGTAAGCTCTCCCCAAAACGTGATCCCAAGCGAAGTCATCTTGGATTCCGTCCGATCTTCAAGATGCGACTGTTGTCGACTGTGACTGTTATTTGAGATCTTTCTCAAATAAAATATTTACAAAGAATGTACCGTGTGGTACGTACGATCTATTGTTTGAATGTTAACACTTGCTAAATTGTATGTCCGTGTCCTGTCCATCGGTAAACACATTATTTGTGAGCGTGAAAAATACATGCCTTTTGGCTATCTTTGTTGTAAATTATTTTCGACAGCTAAGCGCTTTGTCGTTTGGCACGCGCCTAATCAAGCCGTGCCGTCAAAACTTGTAGTAGAAAAAGAAAAACGACAATTAACATTTCAGTTGCATTAGTTCTGGCCCACCCAACAAAAATGTTTTTTTTTCCTTTTTTAAATGTGGTACATTGCTTTCTCAATGTCCTCGGGAAAATACATACACCATGAACCACAAAATATAGCGGAAAAAAACTAGAAGTTAACTGCCAGCAGTGTTTGAAATTGTGTGTACGCAGGCTGCGCCTATCGAAATCACAGTCCAGGGATGCTGGTGAGAGACCAGCCTCAAACATAGTGACGGCTTGAAAAAGGTTCCTTTGTCCATGGGGCCGAGTGTTTCTTGGAAAGGTTTATAGTCATCGCAACTTCCCACTTGTCCCATAAAAAAAAATGGAAAGACCAGTTCTGTCTTTGGGAATTTACAGCACATGCCTCTGCTCATCATGCTGCAGTGGAAGGCGCCCATGAGACCTGGCACAGAACTATATTTTGTTTCACCATTAAGTGGGAATGCAGTCAAAGGTCAGACACATTGAAAACACGAGGTCACGATACATTTAGTGCGATTGCAGCCGATGAAAAATGAAATGACAATGACAAATGCCATGACGTTACACTTTTGGCAGTCTTTGATTGGCCCCATCTGTTCCCAGCGTCGGCTGCGCTCCGACTTAATGTGTCTGCTCCTCGTCTTTTGTGTGGGCGGTAAGCCATGTAGGGTGGGTGGAGGGAGAAACAAAGAAGTCAAGCTGCCACTCTCTCTTTTTTTTTACGAAAAATGGCACTTTTTCTTTACTCTGGATGACTGGACAAAGCGTCAGCAGAGGACAACTCAAGTGTATGTGCAATGGTCAGCCTGAAAACTCAGGACAAAGCAAGAAAAACGGACACTTCCAAAGAAAAAGAACTCAACATAAAGGAAACAAAAACGGAAAAAAAAAAACTGAAGAATGCACACGCACCCAGACGTGTATAGACGGCACGCATATATGTATGTATAACTCGGCCGGTACAATGCAACCGAGGCCGAGACAGCATTTCTCAAAAGAAAAATCCTGCGTAACAATAAACGGGAGTAACGAAAACAGGCAAAAAAATAATGGGAGTGGGGGAACATTCCCCAAAAAGGTAAAAACAAGAAACAGAGACGATTGAGGAGGAGGGAACAGAAAAGAAACAAAGATCAAAAGACAATGCAGGCTGCTTGGTGATTACGCGCGTGATTCGATGTCCCTTTGTCATTAAATAGACAACTGCAACACAAAAAAAATAAAAAAAACACACAGTTACTCAAAAACGTAATTGCATCCAGTGAGGAAGTCTTAACATGTGGTGGTTGAGATGTTGCACATGTTGGAAGGAAAAGTAAAAAATAAGAGCGCTTTTTTCAATTTGCCCATGTGGAGTGCACTCACCAACAAGTAACTGCAAAAAGAATACCTTTTTCTTTTAAATTACAAACTAACAAACAGTGACACGATCAGAGAGGGCTCTCATAGAGTTCATCATCCTTTATGCACATATCTGTCTCCTTGCTGCTCGATAAAAATGCACTGCATTCAGACAGAGAAGTACCACTACAACCTTTCCGCAAAATTAAGTACCTCGGAAAAGAAACACTGTCCAACCCTACCGACAAAAGTGGTGGAAGGGTTGGCAACAGATTGGGAGAACAGGAAGTCCTTGGAGAACAGTGAATGCACACACCCCTCCTCCTTTTGGCATTGCCAGTCTTAAAATGCAACGTCAATCAATACTGCCATGTTTCAAAAATGCATGTTTGTTTGCACTGGAGTACAATGCTGCTCTGCCATGTAAGCAGTTTCCTTCGTGTTTAGAAACCCTGTTTAAGACGCACAATTTTAATCTCTCCTTTGGCATCTCCACTGTGCATAATGCTTAACTGGAAAACCTTACAGTCAGTGGTGAACACCATAAAGTATGTAACCCATTTTCACGGGTCAATATTTTCGTTTCTTTGCTTGAACTGAATATAAGCACAGTTTTCATGCAGGGCTTTGGTTGCTTCACGCAAGATTTCAAAACTGCCCGTTTTGAACTGGCAGTAATAATAAACCACTGCACCATTAAGGAAAAAAAAAAAACATTTTGAATTTTAGCACAAAAATAAACAATTGATAAAAAATTGCAATCATGATAACAAAACCCATTCCAGCAGTTTTTGTCCATGCAAGGGCCCTAACAGCAACAGCTACTAAACACTACTAACTAAAAGAAATTCCTTAATATTGCATGCTTAAAAGGACAGTAAAGGAACCTTCCACTGAAAGTTGATTTGAAAGCACATTGTGGCAATGCACAAAATTTAGGCAAACAGTTTCGTGAAATTTTCTAAAAGTTTGCGAGTTCCTAAAACAGTGCCAAACAACTGCACAGCTTGATCGAAGCGTAACAATATGGTGGTCATGACAAATGCCACTTTGGAATCAAGTTGGGAAAGCCACCACTAGAAAGAGAAACTTACCATGGCTCAGGTATCCAACCAGCTATGAAAGCATACGAGGCAAGGCGAATAATGTTTAAGCCTAGCTGGCTTCAGAAGCTACAAAGGTGAAAATATGGCAAACTTTTGTACCAAAACGTGGAATGCTTTTTAATGGAGCACCCTAATCCCAGAAATTTGTCCGTTTGTCTATTTCCCCACTAAATTTAGAGGGGAAACAGACGTTATGTACACTAAAGGCCAATTCAGTTGCCCGCTCAATTTAGCGGGAAAAGGCACATCGTATGACCTACACACCAACTCAGTTTCCCGGTCATTAAGCCAAGAAATAGGTGTCGCATGACGTGAATTTAGTGGAGATATTAATAAGCAATCCGCTCTTCACTCCCCGAAACTATCATTTAGTCCTTTCTAAACAAATTTAAGCTATCGCTCCATAAATACGGCATTCCACGCATTATAGGCCTCCAGAGATAGAGTTTGCTGCCAATTTTATCCTTAAAGGGGCAGTGCAATGATTTTAATGTTGAAATAATTGGCAGTTTGCATTTTTTATATTGTCTATGCAAGCCCAAGTGACCAAAAACGCAACACCTTTCTCCGAAACTCTGCTATTCTGCTGCGTAATCGCAAAGCAAAAAACAAATTATTTGCCGATCTGCAGCCGCCTGTCGGGTTACCGGAACTAAAATGACACCGTCTTCTGGGGGATACACGGAAGTCAACGAAACCTGTCCCCTCCGCTGCCACACTTGCCGCTCAGCCCCGTGGCGAACCGTCCCTTGTGTCGATCGCTCGCCGCGACCTTTCCACGATGCTAATCCTTTCAAAGTCGACAATCGCGGAGGAAGCGGCTGGTCTCTGAAGAGAGGACCCAAGGGGAAACTACGTGAACCCTCAGAGTACGTCACTCGAAAGTCAACGTGGAGAGGCACTTTGACCTTCGATTTGTTTCATTTTTTTTAAATAAGAACTAGCGCTTGCAAGAAAATTCGGTTTTCTGCTTTTTTGTTTTATAGGTGATGCAGATTAATTTCCGCAGTTATTTGGCCAAAGTCTGAAAATTGTTGCACAGCCCCTATAAGGATACCTTGCCTGCCCTTGCACACCGGATTAGGCGAAAAGGGAGATGGGCTAACTTTTGTACTGCAAACCTGAGAACTATGAGAATTGCTAGACTTATTTTCCTTACTTTACCTTATGCTTACGTCAGCTGCCCTGGACCGCATAATGAGCTTCCGAGTTATATAAAAAAAAATAAAGAAAAAGCTTTCGTTATCCTTTGGTGTCGACCAACGGTGGTCGAAAAAGCAGTTGCCCTTTGTCGGAACACAGATTACCATTTCCCCTAGGAGGCACGTTTCTGTGTCTTTCTGGGAACAGCAAACTGGACAGAAAACGGGAGTGGGATAGCTTTCCAGATATTATGGCAAGTTAAGAGGGTGCACGAAATGATGCCTGCAAGGCTTCGGTCAATAGCTAATTCTATATCAAACTTTTTGCCAGTTCAAGTTAGACTATCCTTAGTGAGCAACAGAGAGAGACCAAAAACTAACTACGCTTGTGTGCTGCAAAAACAGAGAAGCGATTATGTGGGAGTTAACTCATCTAGTTTTTGACACATGACGTAACCGCAGTCAGCTAAAAGGGCCAAGAGTATTGTTTTCAATAGAGGCTTAAAAATACAGGCATTGCAAATTTAGGCCACACTGCATCATCCGGCTACAAATAAATATCGCTTTACTGTCCCTTTGAAGCCAATTAAAAAACCCCAGAATAGAATGCACGATTCCTCCTAGCGCAGTTCCGATTAAAATCACGAGCAATAAAATGAGAGCTGCTGTTGTCGGTCGGAAAAAAGATAAATGCACAAACATCGTTCAATCACTGCTTCTCCATCACTTCAACGCCAAGCCAACACCCAAAAAAGCCTCCCGTCAAAAATTTATACAGTAGACAATTAAAATGACAATGAAGAGAAAAAAAAAAAAATTAGAGATGATTCTATACATTTTTTTCCAAAAGTGTAGTGTGTGTGTGTGTATAATATATATATATATATATATTTCTTTATGTGTATAACCTCACTCGCGCACACATTCGCTCTAGACGCACGCTCGCCACACAGACGCCCCCAAAAATAAAAGTGTACTCGCGCAATGTTTCTTGACCGCGAGAAAAGGGGGGAACTTGGAAAAAAATGAACAGCACAAATTAAACAAGGACGAAGACCAAGTAAAAACAGTGGAGACAAACAAGCCGTCGACCCAACTGGGGATAAAAAGAGTGAGGGAAACCGCTCCGCTGGAGCTTGTGCCTGCTGCCCAGGAGAGGAACCGAGAACAGGGCAATAATGCTCCCCAATGCTCCCCCAAAACGAGGAAGGGCGCTGAGTCATGACACGCACAGGACAGACATTCCACTTAAATACACGTCGCAGAGTCCCCTGATTCCGTCGTACTCTCTCCCGTGCCCGCGCAACACTGAAATGCACCGATGAATGCGTTATGGTAGTATGTATACATGTCGCAATGCAAATGCAAGCCCCACCCGACGCACGCACACACGCGGAATCTTCTTTCGTTGACGTCTCCCGTGGCGTGTGCGTGCATTCGCAATGCGCGGCGGGCAAGGCGCACAAACAGTTGGTGGGTTCGGAGAGTTTTTGTTTAAAAAAAAAAAGGTAGAAATGCTCGAGGGAAGAACTGGTGATGTAGAGTAAAATTCCTTTTTTTTGCTCTGCTTGTCTACTTGAAGATGGAAGATAATTTTCTTCTTTGGAAGAAGAGTCTGTCTTGTGTTGGCAAAGGGGCATCATTAACCCTGCAGAAAAAGAAAAGAAAAAAATATATGGCAAACTGCTATGCAACTGTGTTGCATAGGTGAAACGTTCTAGCAGCACAAACATTTATATCATCGTTTAGCAGCACGTCTAGCCCGTTCAGCCAGGTGCCCACGTTCAAGGCGCTCTTCATCGGATAATTCAATGCGTGGCACGTATGCACTTGAAACAATCAACCCAGTGATCTTCGAGAACTTTCTAACCCACTGCACCTCTCATCCTCACTTCACCCCTGGTCACGTAACCTCCTGCTAACCAATCAGCATGGCCTTGTGGCCATGCTTTTTTATGCAGTCTTCACGAAAGGAAGAACACCTAGCCAAAGAATGTTTCACTTCAAATATCAGTAAAAAGGAAAAAAAGAAGGCAAACAAATAAACAATGTTATCTGCATTTTATCTTTGATAAAAGTCAACTTGAACTAATGGGCGGCTGTGTGCCAAGTATGGTCCCTGAAACGCGAGCCCAACTGGTGTGATCACCACGTCCTAAAAGTGGTCCCTCGATTTCCGACCGACAACGTCACAGAAGTGCCAGGTTGTCGCCAACCGCGATCCTGGAGGCGTTCCAGCAGTGGAGGTGGATGTGACAGACGCCTGTTCTGCTGCACGTCGCCTTCCAGTGTGGCAGTTCACGGAAGGTTTGGCAGCCGGGAGTTGGGACGCCGAGGAGACGGCGACGCTCACTCGTGCTTTTCGCTGGCATTTCTACGACTAATTGCCAGGATCGCGACACGTGACAGCGGGACACTCCTGCTTCTGCGACGTCGTTTGTTGACACTTGGGCACATCTTCTGAAGCATGGGCGGGACAAGACGCTAAACACGCCGGTCGAGGACGCGCTCCACGCAGCACAATAGATTTATTCAAAGCGACGTGAGAAACGAGCGTGCGAGGGTCAACAGGTTATCAATGATGAAAGAAACTGACTTGCCTGTGTAACTCTTTGAAGTTCACATCTCAGAGTTGCTCGTCTCTCCGTCCATGGCTGTGGGAAATTCGGTCCACTGAAAATAACAAGCCAAGGATTCGAGACTGAACCAAAAAGGATTGGGAAACAAGAAACTGAGAGTTCCCCCAGGCGAGGGACAATTGCCGCAGTCCAGAAACTTTGTTTAGAATGCTCACTCTCCCACCCGAAGGTGTCTATACTTTGTCTCACCCTACGATGGACTCGGACCCAAAGGCTCGAGGGCTTATCACTGCCTCAGGAAAGCTTGCATCCGCATTGCGAAATAGTGCAAGAGAAATTCCGATACGCAGACTACGAAGAGCACCTATCTAATGCATATGGTTCTCTGTTATGATGGTGCGCTATTTTATATTGGTGAAGTAAAGGTACACGGTATTTAGTTTCATTTACATTCTTGCCATATTTCGTAAACATGCGAACTGTTTGGAGAAGTTGGATAGTGCGCAGGCAAAACTGACATAAAGTCGTTTCGCCTTAGCCATAACAATCCAATCTAACTTTTGTGTAAATTTAATGTACCCGGACCCACATCTCACTTCCGTACGTCGTCCGTACATACGCTCCCGTGTCAAACACTCTATGCGACTAATCTTCATTTCTTAATGGCCACTGGTTCTGATCCCGGGTTTCTCTTCGCACCATCGCCTTGCTAGGCAGTATTTAATCCCTTCAGTAGTCTTCAGTAGTAGCAAGCAGACAAAGCGTTTGCGAGGGCTCAATAAGCAGACGAAAAACTCGCCTCCGCATGACGCGTATTGGCGCACTGATATGCAAGGCGGGGCAAAATATCAGATGGTTTCTAACAGGCTTGTGACTGGACCCAGCAAACTCTAGTATTGGGCCTTAGTCCATCGTAGGATGAGACTGAGTATAGTTATCTTTTATATCGACTACTTCTAGCCAAAGAGAATCCAGCATGCCTCCGTCCGGAGGTCCCAAGCTGCGCGACTCGTCGCAATGGCCGCAGAGCCAGCGATAGTCGACTCAACCTCCGTCGGCCGGAGTTACGAGGACGGACAAGTTCCACTGAGGTGCTCTTTTCCGAAGGTTGCCAAGTGAGTCGCGCCACTTGCTTTTGAGGCACTACTTGTGGGGGCTACTGTGGAGACTTTTTCTAACTAGAGTTCCTAAGCTCTATGATGTAGTTCTTATGAATGGCTGTCCACGAAAAAAAATGAAATCATTTGCACTAAGAACATTGCGCATTTTGAAAAAAGCGACAAGTATCATCAAATACGCGTGCAACTACCTCAACTCACTGCAATTGGGGGGACATTGGTAAGCCTCCGACAGGAGCCAAACCTGTTAACTACATTTCTTGAGGTCAACACGAATGCGTAGCCTGTGAGCGAACGGAGAGCAAAGCTACAAGCACGAGCATGTTGCTCCTAACAATGCCTACACTGCACAAGCACCTGCGTGCTTGGCAGGGACGCCAAATGCTCCGGAGCTCGCTCTCGCAGCTTCTGCCGTGCTTTCACTCAAAGTGAAACAAAGAATTGTTACCGAAACTGTAACTAACCAAAGCAACTCGACCTACTTTCAATAGACCGTTCCGGAAATATGCATCGCCCCCGTCGTCCTTTCAACACAGTACACGCAATCCGACAAACGGCGTCGCGAAGTAGTACCCACGAGTAGGAGGAAAGTTAGTGCTTGTTAAGGGACACTGACAGGGTATTTATGCTCGCCGAGGTTTTTAGTTGTACGTGACATATGAGAGCCCAACTACTCAGAACAGAATTTGCGGCTCGAAATGCGGTTTCTTTCTGCCCGAAAACCGCCGATCAAGAACTGGCCGGTTCGAGTCTCGCTCCCTCTCTTTTCCGTGGTCACGGGCCGTTTTCTAAGGTATCGATGCGACCACCAAATTTAATCATAGTCAGTGGGTCATTGAAGGCACACAGTCAATATTAAAAATAGAAAAAAATATGAAACCCATTTTTTGTGGCTTTCAAAAAGCTGCAAATACGTTGATTGAAAAAAAAGGTAGCACAGACAACCGGAAGCTTTCTGTGCGTTCACTGCATAATTCTCAACATGGCGTCGTTTCGCGTATCGTGGGACTAGCACTAGCGGATGGCAGCGGACGACGGGCGTTGGACGTCTACTTCAGAACTGTCGTTCACGGTACTGGCGAATTCTGTCTTTCTTCGAGAGAAATTTCGGACCGATCAAAAGAACTGATATTCATCCCGTACGACACGCCCGACCAGCAAGCCAATTGCACGAAGACGTCGCCGAGCCGTCGTCCCTTCTCCTGGCTGAAGACATCGCTCGCTCAAACGTCAAGCACGAAGTGCGTACTTCGAGTTGAATACGCACGCGTATGGTTACTTTACGAGGTGCGAATGTGCCCTATGCGTGGTGCTGGCTCGACTTCAAGCCGGGAGTGCATATATTGAGGGGAAATCAGCAGCAAACTTCCGACATACAGTCTACCTGCTGCATAACTACGCATGATAGAGTTCCTTCGGTAGCTCAGTGGAAAGACGTCCGCTTCACACGCAGAGGGCACGGGTTCGAGTCCTGGTGGGGGCGTACTTTTTCTTTTGTCAAGCATTCTGCGATGCTTACATTTCTTTATTTACAATTATCACAGAAAACAAATTGTTGTGGACGATACGTCGCTGAACTAAATGGTATGGATCCCATTTTTGACACCTGCGAACTCAATGTATATCACTTTCCACAAAATGCAAGGAGCATATGAATCGGGTAGCGTCCGCTTTCCGAGCTTCGCGTAATGGTTCTACAGGAATTGCAGCCAGCCATTGATCCCGACCCGTTGATCTTTCGGAAACTTGTGCACTCTGGCCACTTTCAGATGCAAGACATGTGAGGCAACTCTTCACGCAACATCTTGGGAGTATTCTTTTCGGAGCTGATCACGGGAATTCACCTCGGCACTCGGGCACTCACTACTAATTGCCAACACTTAAATGTACAAAACAACTCATCTTGAAGTACAGAACAGCGAGCGGAACAAACATAACTGCGAAGGAAGCGCTCGGGGTACGAACGCATTTCGTCTGCTACGTGCGAAAAGAGGAAAAAAAAACAAAAAAAACCGCACGGTTGGGTGTAGCCACGTGACTTCCGCCACTCACGCTATCCTCTCCACTTCTCTGTTTCGGTTTCGGTTTTGCGCAGTTGCGTTTTTGGCTTTATTAAAAAAATACGTGACTCTGTAGCAAAATATTAATTGGGTAGTATTCCGACACCATAATAAATCGCCTGACAAAAAAGGAAAAAAAAAATTTTGGGGGGTGTCAGTGTCCCTTGTAAGCGTTGTGCAATTTCAGCACACAAAAAGAAGCAGGACAACTACAGATTACGCGTAGGCTTTGCGATTCATTCGCTCCATTTTTCACGTGTTCTGAACTTGCAGGTGTAAGGGAAGGAACCGGGCCACTTCCAGGACGCTTGGAGCATACGCGCTGGCCGGAGCGTTTGTTGCAACGGCCCCTCAACGCCCCGTGCCGCGCGGGGTTTACTGGAAAGGCCCGTTCAGCCTTCTCGCACCTCTGTTCGACTTGGAGAAGGGAGGGTGTACTTGGGAGGCTACTCACAGGCAGAGAGGCCAGCCTGGGGTGTGCCAGGGCGTCCAGGGGTCCCCCGGGGCCCTGGTGGGGGGCAGGCCATGGGCCCCCAGCTTGGGGCCCTCCTCACTCTTCTCTTCCTCACGCCTCTTCAGGCATGCCGTCTTGGGATTCAAGTTGCGCTCTGCAAGGGCAGCACGGGCAGGCGGTTCATGCATCTCTCCCCACGCTCCCTGCCCCAACCGGCCACTACCATTCCAGGCATCTCGAGGAGAGAAACAGCGAACGTTCTCCGGTAGAAAGGAACGCTCTAATAAAAGTATACCAATTTGAGAACTTTTATGAGACAATTCACTAAGCACACTTACTGTATTTATTTGAGAACAGGTCGACTTCTTTATGAACAATGTCGGCGCGTGTATTTCTCTGCAACGTTCAAGAAGAGCCAATCGTTGCGACTTAGGAAAGAGGCCCTGCAAATGACGAGGAACAGGTAACGTCGTAACACAGAAATGAGTTCTGTGTGGATTACATTATTTATATTCCATCTATTATCTCTGCTTTGCCATTCGCCGGCTCCTCTTGTAAGTCTTAATATTTGGCCTTCAAGGGGTTTCGCAGGAAAGTACACACACAGCTCTGTTCATAAAAATGTCAACTTACTTTCAAATAAATACGGTAAGAGTATAAAAAAAAATCGTAAGGGTGCAGGCGAGCTGGTGAATATTAACCATGTTGAATTAACCTGAAACTGGGGTAGAGAAGAAACATAAAAACATAGAAGGGACAGAAAATAGACAGGACGGTGTCTATTTGAGACGTCGTCCTGTCTACTTTCTGTCCCTTCTACGTTTTGATGTTTCTTTTCTACCCCAGTCTCAGGTTAATTCAACACGGTAAGAGTATATTTTTAGTTTACTATTCAGATATAAACATACACTTTGAGTATCCACACCTTTCCGTGATATCCTGTATGAATGCACTCCACCGAGAGATCACCCACGAATTTGTTTTGGCTGAATATCTCTGACAATAAGCACCGCTGGGCGTCTTTCTTACAACGATTTTACGTAAGGCTTCATAAGCTTTATGCACGACCTTAACGTCGCGCAACACTTCCAGCATGTTGGTCATTCCCGACGCTTGTTTTCACGTAGACAGCGACCCATGACGCACATTCCGCATTAAAATAAAGACGAGACAGTCAGAAACCAAACGAACTGCCGGGCAAACCCATAGGGGGCGGCGTGCCTTTGCACTGCGGCACGTACCCCTGACTTGCTGCTCCAGGCTGGTAATGACCTCCACCGCTTGATGGAGGATATTCAGCTTGGTCTGGGCCTTGTCCGTCTTCAGGTGCATCATGCACATTCGGCCCAGCTCCTTGAACGCCTCGTTTATGTCCCGCACGCGTATCCTGCAAGGGCGGGGGTGGGGACAACATTCTTCATCTGTCCACGTGGGGGCGGGGGGGGGGGGGGTCCGGGCCCATAAGGCAAAATGGGGACGGGGTTACCAAAAAATTGAGCAGTCCCGAGTTAGCCCATGGTGCAGTCACAGTGAAGTCGTTGGGCATCGGCGTCGCTTTTACGCACCGTAAAATGTGTGAATGAAAGCGTTCGGAACAAAAAAGACATCTGACCATTTTGTTCCAAATGCTTTTCTTTCTTTTTCGTTCCGGAAGTGCATGAAAGCGCGTCTCCCGGCATGAGCTCTTGCCATTGACTGTGCTATAATAACAATTTGTTATATCGGCTATTTTTTTTTTTCCAGAGAGCGCGTGCAGTGGGCTTTGGGAACTGCAAAAACTTTAAGTATGGGGCGGGTTATTAATGCTGTTCCGTAGCTCAATGGCAACGCCTCCGCTTTGCAGCCGGCGGACCCAAGTTCGATACCCGAGGGCAACGGGAGATGTTTTTTAGGGATTTGGCAACATCGACGATGGACGCCCTGCATCGACCGCCTACACCATCGACAACGACAACCACAACATCAACAACGGACGTCATTCCAGTGGTGGAAAGAGCCTGTGACAACTATCGCTGTAAAACAACAATGCACAATCTTTCCGGCACTTACAATGCTCCCTTTAGCTTACGGAGGACCTCAACTGATGCTACAGAAATTCAATCGAGCACGCTCTTCATTAAACTTTTTTTTCAAAGTGTTATCAATCCAACAACTTTGAGTGAAGAGAGTCGTGGAAAGAGTACAAGCTGCCCATTATTTTCGACAGACCGTTCGTCAGACGTTCCGTCCATCTCCATACATTCGCCCATTAGGACGCACCAAGAGCCATATTTTGGAGCATTCTCGGAAGGGTAAGCGAGGAGAGGGGTGCAACTTCGCGACCAACTCCAACCGCTCCAAAAATCCTGGCACCCGCCCTGTCAGCAAAGTTTGTTGCTAGAAAGATTGCGCTATTCTGCACTCTCCGGGAGCGTATACAGTGGCACTAGAGCCTACTACTGCTCCCCCATGATAGTGCTGAGACAAAAAAAGAGGTGAAAAATCCCAATGTTTTTTAAAGTTTCTACCGTCTATGCACCGGTCCCAATGCTGTGCGAGTTCCTTTTACGACCGCGGTTCGAGTCATTACAACAAAATCGGAAAAGCCCCGCGACAGTGCGGAGTTTTCAAATGCCTTTTAATGCGAATAGCATTCTTTGGATACTTCACGCACTTTTCGTCTATCTATGTATCTATCTGGCTATCTAACCTCTTACGCCGCGGGTCGATAAATAAATAAAAAAGACCGGCGCCGGCTGGGATTCGAACCGTTGACCCTTTGATCAGCAGGCAGACGCGCTAACCACAGAGCTATGAAGGCAGTCATTCAACGCACTCCTAAACGGTTGTTTATATCTTTACCATAGGACGCGCTTTACAGCGCTGTCACAGCTACCGGTGCGCGTGTGTTCCATGCACCCTCTCCCGCGCTCGGGAGAGGGTGATGTAACGGCCGTGCTCAGCCTCACGAGAGCGGAATGAGCCCTCGTGCATGGAGCAGCGCGCGCACCGGTAGCTGTGACAGCGCAGTAAAGCGCGTCCTATGGTAAAGATATAAACAACCGTTTAGAGTACCGTTGGTTGAGACTAGCTGAGACGCCAGAAAGTCTGGTCGGTACCATTTTGAGTGTTTGTGCGTATGGCGCGTGCTTTGCTCGCCTTCCTAAGTGACACAAACGCACGTGCTGGGCTGCGGAGATCGTGCGCAGGGCTGTGAAAGTGTCAACAAATTTAGAATCGCCTCAAGAGTGGGCTGGCGTATCTAGAGTGTGCCGGCCACCTGACGAACGCGCATAACTCCGCACCGTTTGATGCTATTCGCATTAACGTAGATAATCATTCCCAAAGGATGGGTTCTGCTGATTTTTTTGTGTCTGTTCAATTCTGCAACATGTCTTTCTACCTGGATGAACCGCTTACACAGACTTTGGGGCCAGGTCTGAAATTTTGCAGACTCGCGTCGTGCTCACGTCTCTACGGTCACATCCGCTCGACCCTAAGAAATGCCGCCCCCTTTCTTTCCTGCCATGAAAAGTCATCGGGGCATGTAGCAACTGAGCACCCACCTTTCGCGTGCATTGTTCGCCTGTCTCCTCTCCTTTTCTCTCTCCGCCTTGATTTCTGGGGGCTCATCTTCATCGCCGGAACTGCAGAGAAAAAGCAAGATGTGTTCCCGTCAACCAAGGAAGAACGCTGTCAAGCTCGCACAAACGTAACAATACAAAGGGTAAAGATGCATGAGCAATAATACTTTCAAATGTAGTGCGCAGCAGTGGCGTCGCCACAAATATTTTGCAGGGGGGGGGGGGCTATGCTCCTGGTGTGCAAAGAACACAAAGGTAACTTTGAGTGTCAAAATTGAATATAAAATATGTTCAATTTTGACACTTAAAGTGTCAAATTGTGTAAAACCGTGGCTAGAAAATTTTATGAATATAAAATCTTTGTAGCCACGGTTTTATTGTTATAAAATATAACACTAAAACTGTGGCTAGAAAGAGTAATTCAACTGTTCAAGACTCTATCGACTCATAAATTTATATGGTGATAACCTCTAGCTTTTGAGTAGGTAACAGATTTAACCACAAAATCATACAGAGGGATACAGTTAGTGAAAGGTGCACGAAGGAAGCAGGTAGACTCCATATCGAGTTTCGTGGAAAATACCCAAATTCAGAAAATACTCTTGGAAAAGGGAATGAGGACTGTAGGGACTACCGTAATGTCCCAAATCATTGCCTGCTGGCAAGACATGGCCCACTCCACTTTATGGGCAAAATATTGGTTTCGTAAAGGATGGCGAGACCCCGTAATCCGCTAACAGATCCCATCCTGAATGTTGCGACCACCGCTGCCATTGCCGGGCGGTGTCAGCTCTTGAATCTTATGTCAGATACAAAAGGTGAACACATTACTGCAACTGGCCTGTTCATTATTTGTCCAAACAACTCGCTGCAGCTGGAGGATTCCAGAGCATGCTAAACAGTTTTATCAAAATGAATGCCAAAAAATACCATATACAGTAAACTTTCGTTAGTTCGACCTCGGTTAATTAGACTTTTCGTTTAATTCGATCGTGTTCAAAAGTCCCGGCGAGCGCCCATACATTTCTATGGGAGGAAAAGTTTGATATTTCGAACTCGGGAAGACTCCGCATCGGATAATTCGTCCCAAGCGAATGCACGCGGACTCACATTGCTCGGCACCACGGCAGAAAAACCACCAACCTACGGCGAAACACGGGCCCTTTGCTGCAAAGCCTAACTTGCGCAAATATGCGTCTGCTCCTCTACGCCGTTGAGATGGACCGTAGCGAATGACACGAGCCAGCGCAACCAATCTGGTGTGGAGTAGCGCGGAGAACATAGCACGTGGTCGGGCGCGCACGAGCTAGCGCACGAGGCAACGGCGCTCTCAAATCAAAGCGTTTTTTTTTTTTCTGTAGCATTGTGTGCGCTTTATTTTGCACATTGTGCATCGGAGAGCGTAAGTTCTCTTTTTTTTTTTTGTCATTATTATTATTTTTCTTGTTTGTTGTCGATGGTCTGGTTGTTTGGCGACAAAGTTGGCTCGAAGCTTTCTCAGCGAGCGCTCTCAAAGTTCTCTGTAGCACCGTGTGCGGTCCATCTGCGCGTCGGAAAACGCGAATTCTCTTTTTCTTTGTCACCGAGCCGACTTTGGCACGGCGCCAAAGTTAGCTCCTAAAACTTACTTTTCGTTTCTTTCTTTTTTTTTTGTTTTGTTTGTAGTGCGAGATTTTCGGGGACGTGACGTTTAGTTATGCTGCTCTTTGAAGCCTGCTTTTGGACACGCGTTTTAAGCGCAGACGGCTGCAGACCATCCGCGAGTACTTTGGACAATAAAAGGAAGTTTAATTTTAACCGTTTTTCTGTCCTTTTTTTAATTTGATCATTCGGATAATTCGACCAAATTTCAAGGTCCCATCGAGGTCGAAATAAGGAAAGTTTACTGTATATTCATTTATTTCAATACCCGCAGGGTCGACAGCACTGCAGAGGGCAGTGCTGTCCAGAGCAAAGCACAAAGTATGGCACTGTGCAATATATTAGTAAAAGCCGGTTTCGATGAGCGATCGGGCTGGATGTGGTGACGGAAGCAGGCAGGCTGGCTCCAGTCTAAGGAGGCCTTAGGAAAGAATGGCCGGTGGAATGCGTTAGTACAGTCGAACCCCGCTTCAACGAACGCCGCTTCAACGAAATTTCCGGTTCAACGAATATTTTTCGGTTCCCCGTCAACGGCCCATAGGAGTCAATGCATAAGAATTCTCACTACAGCGAACACCGTTTTTTGCGCTGTTCCGCTTGAACGAAATTTCACAAAGCAATTCGAAATTCGAAAGTTTAATTTTCCGTATGGAAAACAAACTTCCGAGCACTGGCGCATTTTGACACATAAAATATGTCTACTATAAAGTTTAAATCGCGTGTTGAACCACCAGAAACTGTCACTGATAAGTGGTATCCGAGCGCAACGTTGACCGGGCGTGCAGGCCGCCATTACTTGATGGCGACGGTGATGAGGCTGGCCTTCCTACGCTGTTGCACCGATGCACCCTAGCTCTTGGCTTGATAATGCTCTGCTGCAAACTATCCAAAGCCAAAGCTCAGTCGTCTTTTTTTTTTTTTTTTTCGGTTGTCATTTTATTAGTACGGTACGGCGGTACGACGACAACGACGGTTCGCGGGCTTTTGCGCCTGGCACGATGGCACCGCCAAGCAAAACGCGAAAGTTTTTATCCTTACAAGATAAAGTTCGCATCCTGGCCGAAGTTGCAAGTGGACAGAAGAAAGCTGTCATCGCCGAAAAGTTCGGAATTTCTCCGAGTTCGTTGTCGACGATCCTAAAGTGAGTGACGAGGACATTATACGAAGTGTCCGCGACGAGGCGCAGTCAGATGAAGACGACGTGCCGGACCTGCAGCCTCCGCCGTCCATGGCGCGCGTACTGGATGCGTTCGACGTTCTCAGAAACTACGTGGCTGCGCATGATGACGACCTCGCCATGAACTTACTCGCCCAATGCGAAAACCGCGTCACGGAGCTCCTAACAAGAAAAAGGAAGCAGGCGACGCTCGACACATTCTGGAAATAAAGATTAATGTACTCTACCAGTTCAGGTATGTTATTTTTTTGTGAATTTCACAACAACAAAATTTTCGCTACAACGAATTTTTTCTCGCGCACCGTCAATTTCGTTGTAGCGGGATTCGACTGTATTGCATATTGGTACGTCTACTTTATAACGATGATTGAAACAGGATGAAACCTAGAAAGGTCCAAACAATCTAGCCTCTGCAAAACAATCCGATGATTGAACATGCCTAGCAAAAATAGTGCCATAAGAAATCTGGTGAAAAGGAGTAATCAGGCCGGACGGAGCAAGTCGGCTCTCTTTCTCTTACCCGGCAAAGGCGTCTCCCTGGCCACTGTTGCTGTTGTTGCCAGATGCCACCTGCCAGCGACTCCTGAAAAGACGGTCAGTGAGAAATGGTCCATTTAAAAAACATTAAACTTAAAAACAAGAAAAAATAAAGATGACACCTAAGCACTTCTTCGGAGCTGTGAATGCAAAAGCATGAATGTCGTTCTTCCACTCCCTTAGTTCGTGTGCGGTGTACAGGCGTGGATGGCCATGTTTCGATACTCGTCGAGTTTGTGGCCACCGACGATGTAGATGCTTCAGGTGCTCTTTAGGTGCTCTTTACACGGACCCAAAGGAGTACCAGAACCTGCAGCACGTCAGCCGGGCGAAGTTCTTGCACCTTGTCTCACTTGCGGAACCAAGAACCCCTCGACAACACGGACCAGCAAACGGAACAAAAACAGAACAAAGCATAATAATGCACCATCTTCATGTTAATTTTTGTTGCCAGATTTTTGTGAAGTTTTGAAAGAATGCTTGCCCCCGAGAAATAGTTCATCTTTTTCTTTTTTCTGGCTAAATATATCGCATCAGCCACAAAATTTACTCTACCGGCACGTCTGAAAAGCGAGTTCGCAGCGGGTTGTTACGTTTTTGTCAGCGATCTGCGTGCACAATATCAGCTCCCGTAACACGCGAGTTGTTCCCACGTGTATGTAGCATTGTGAAATGTGAATATGCTGGGTCCGCAATTTGCGGTATCCGTTCCCGTGACAAAGGTTGTAGCGGATTCCCGCGTTTTGTTCACGATCTGCGTGCGCGATCTCATTTCCACTTGAGTCGGTCCCGCGTGTGCCTATATTGCAATTCTGCTGCGTTCGCGATCTGCGGTATTTGTTCCCGTAACATAAGAGTGCGGGAATCCGCAAAAATGCGGATTCCCGCATTTTTGTTCATGATCTCCGTGCGCTATATCGGGTCCTTCCCACTGTGAAACGCGAATCCGCTGCGTCCGCAACCTGCGGCATCCTTTCCCGTGACAAGAGTTCGTAGCAAATTCCGCGTGTTAATCACATCGTAGAACGCTAATTTGCGGTGTCCGCGATCCGTGATATCAGTTCCCGCGTCGCATGGTTTGTGGCGGGTGCCAGGGTGTTTATCCTAAATTTTTGATAAAGTTTTGCTGTGGCATCCCCAAAGATAGCCCACCCCATGTTTTATCCCCATTTATCTCTTCATTCTGAGTAAGCGTTCTTTCGGAACTTTACGATAAATGCGTTTGAAGTAAAAATATCTGCGAGTGAAAAGGTGCTCAACTTTCTAGGTCCGCACTTTTCACAAATTTTTGGCGGAAGTCGACTCAAAAGTGTATTGTCTAACAACACCCCACCCTTTTTTTTTTTTTTTTTTTTTGTGACAAGCAAATGAAAGATGGCAGATTGTTTTCTTTTGTTTGTTCCATCCATTCGCTGGCTCACTTCTTCGTGCGAGTCTCGGTTCCATGCATGCGGAAAGCTGGAGGAACTGTTCTCGGCTGATGCACTGCAGGTTCCGGTAGCCCTCCAGGTCCAAGTCAAGAAGCTTCTTTCAATACTCGTCTAGCATGCTTTGCCCTGTCCCGCACGTCCATGCAGCCTCGCATCCAGCAAGACCAAGATCCAACGAGGTTGGGCAAGACCCCTTTGCGCCTGGGGTGTGTTGAAGCGTCGTGCGCAAGTGCGTGGGGACGGGGCAAACACCTCTTCCCAAGCCCAGCACTAAGCCGCCTCTACTCCAACTCTCCTCTAGCAGGACCACACTCACGTTATGCCAAGGATTAGTAAAAGTAGTGGTGCTTTGTGCTAAGTCTCTCCCAGCGTTCCGTCTCATGCGGCACATGAGAGCGGCACTCAACTAATGTTAAAGCAGCACGCAACTACTTTTTTCCGCATTAATGCGATAGCACCGCGAGAGTAGCTACAAACATCGCATTAGTCGTTGGACGACGGTGCTACTGTGCAGTCGCTAAGTTGTTCGGTCAATCCTCCCTGTCCCTCCTCTCCCCCTTCATGAGAATGTGCTTGGGAGGCGCACCGGGCGGACAAGTTGTCACGTGATTAATCCGTCTGCAAAATCGGTTCATCAAGTGAATCAGTCGACACTGTCGGCGGCTTTTTAGACCTAACAACCGGGAAAGCAAATGCACTAGGCAAGAAATTAATATGTGTGTTCCTATGGGAGCTTGGCGGGACCGGTGCTTCTGAACGCAAGAGCCAGGAAAACGTAAAAACCGTGACTGTATCAATGAGGCTCCACTGTCTTTTGTTCACTACGTGGCATGGTAAATTTCTTTTATACAAAACTATTAGGTTCCAATTTTTTAAGGGGCCATTTTGTTTATCGCAGGAATAAAGCTTTAAGAAAGTTTGTCAAATTCAAACGAACCCACCCAGTAAGTACACAGTATGAGCTCAGATGCACTGCAGCTTTTGGGTTGGGACACAGCTGTCGTCGATTGCTTCTGAGGCTACACGATCATGCTGATACACATGCATTTTAATCTTTTTCTTTTTGTTTTTAGAGACATTTTTTAGCAATCTTTTTTTACTGCGACAACTGAGCGCTTGGCAGACTTCAGAAGTTCCACAAGCGGATAAAAATCTTGATCTTTTTTAGATTAAGAGAATTTTAGAGTGAATTCATTTACTCAAATTATTTATATAATGTTCGAGCTCAGATTGTAGATTGTGATGAGGCTATCACACACTTTGAATGCATGGTAATTCTCCAAGCTCATTCTGTAAGTTGTAATGAGTGGCTATGAAACATTTTAGGTGCCTCCATTTTGTAGGTTGCATCGACTGGCTATGTGCAGTGTGCTCCACGGGCGGGTAAACACGTGGACTTGGTTCGTGAACAGTGGCCAAGTTCTTTGAGAGAATGCAACTACTGGACGAAGGAATGCCCCCAGAGAGTGTGGCCACAGGCCAGGGACTGACCGCGATCGCTTTGCAGACTTTCCACCAGAAGAAGACGTAGCAGTTGGAGTTGTCAGGCTGGCGCCCAGGGGACCCGGGGAGTTCGGGGGGCTGATCTTGCTGTGCTCCAGCTTGTCTGGATCCTTACACTTCTCCACTTTCACGCCCGGGCTCGTGTCCACTGCAGGCCAGGGAGGGAGAGACCACACCACACACTCAAGGTGTGAGGGAGCAGCAGGCACACTGGCCATACACCGGGCAAAATTCTAACCACCTAAAGGGCGGACGTATCCCGCTATATCAGCTCAGTGGTGATACAGAACACGGCTAACACGGTAAAATAGCCAATATGGCAGGAAGTATGGCAATATGGAAACACGGATAATAGAGTGCTGTCTCGCTAATGTGGATCCCGCGAAAGACCGACGAACAACCTCGGTTTTCTGCAGGGAAGATTATCCTCTTAGCACAGTCAAACCCAAACATATCGAACACAGACATATCAAATTATGGTTCATATTGAACTCTTTTCGAACTCCCATAAAAATACATTTTTTACTTAGGTTGGTGCTGTTCGTGTCACTGTTCCCACCTGCAACGGACGTTTCTGCATCTACTGCGAGTAGAACTAAGCCATGGCTGTGTATGTGAAGAAAAGGACGACGCTGACATTTGCAATGAGGCTAGAAATAATTAAGCACGTTGAGAAGGGCGAGAAGAAGTGAAGCGTGGCCGACGCCTACAATATTCCTCCAAGTACTTTGAGTACTTTGCTCAAGAACAAGAGTGACATGAAAGTGAAAGCTGCAGGCAAGCATTCGGACGCACACATGTTTGGGAGCCGGACTTTCAAGAAATCGAGGAAACGACGTACAAGTGGTTTATGGATGTCGGGGCCCAGGAGCATCCCCGTATCGGGACCGACGTTGCAAAAAAAGGCAAGGGACTTTGCTCTCATTCTCAAGCTTTTGGCATGCTGGCTTTGTGGCCTGCGTCGAGGAGCTTTCTGAGCATATCAAAGGACAGAGTGATAAACTTCCTGACAAGCCCAAACAAGACCGCCGCGAGCTCGACAAAACGTGGGACAGGTTCTCCCGTTATGTGGGTGCTGTGCCTGAGACAATGAGCATAGACAACTTCATTGCCAATGATGACAGCGGGACTACGGCAAGAGTTGTTGGATATTGAAATCGCCGCCGAGGTTGCCAGCGAGCGGCCTGCTGCGAGCGATCAGCCTGGTCCCGCGGACATCCAATACGCTGCACCACGCCCAACCTCGAGCGAAGTTGTGGCTGCCGCTGCGCTGCTATTGCAGTGCAATAGAAGGAAGTGGACTTGCACTTGTGGATTGCCTTGACACCGTGCAGCAGGCCGTAACAAAGCATGCTATTGACTCTAAAAAGCAGGCAACCTTGGCACAGTTCTTTTCAGTGCAATAAATTGACATAGTGGTCTCAAGTAAGAGTCCTAATCAAGTAAGAAAGCATGCGGCGGTGAAAGTTACAGGTAAGCTCGTTACTGTGCCAATCGCGTGGCGCTTAATTGTGTGTCTCATCTCGTTTTATTTATCAAATTTTGGCTATATCGAACCGTTTTGTGAACTCCGCGCTGTTCGATACAAGCTGTTTCGACTGTAGGGAAAAGTTAAAAAGTGGAGAGGATATAGGAAAGGAGGAGGCGAGCAAAAGTGGAAAGCGCGAAGTATGCGTCGGTCTTTAATATGAAAGCTTTGCTGTACAGACAACATTTTAAGAGACAAAGTGGATAAACACGTGCAATTATGTCTCATTATGGACAACTCCTAACACGGATAACTATTGGGAAGAATGGAGGTCTTCGTATAAACGAGACATGACTACTGCAGGTTACCGTATTTACACGAATGTAGAGTCGACCCTTTTTTCAGTTTTTGAAAATCTGAAGTGGGGGGGGGGGGGGTCGACTTATAACCGAACCAAAGCCTTCCACCGCCGGCAAAAGCGAAACAACCGCGATATCATGAACACCTCGGCTTATTACGAGTTCAGCCGGCTGTACCCCTAGCACTGCGCTATTCTGTGTGCTCATTTTACAAATTAATTATTTTTTTATTTGCGCAAACGAGCATTATTGATAGAGATTCGCAAATTAACCCGAATGTACGGCGGTGAACAGCGCACGGCGCGTCCGACTTCCGGGGGTGGCGGCACTTCTTGTAAGAGCCACTCCGGAGGCCGCTGACTGGAACAGCGTCATGGCTCACTCACCCCGCGGCTTCTCTTCGCAGTTTTTCACACGATTCACGGTCGCACATTGTTTGATCGAGTGACGAGATCATGCTGAAGCGCTAACAACGTTTTTTTTTTTCTTTGTATGGACACGCGTGATTTGGGCAATTTAGGTTTTCGGTGCTCGTTTATGGCCTTTCTTCACTCCAGAAGCATCCAACAACAGCGCTGTTGGACGCCAGTTCGACCCGTCGGAGCGAGTGATGCTCCAGTGGAGTTTGCAGTGGCGCGGGATCGTAAACTGTGACGGCCGCAAAAGTGTGCAATCAGTCTCTACCCGTGACGTCCAATGCGATCGCCGAGCAAGCGCGGAAAATGCGGTTGATCCTGTCATTTGCGAAGTGCGAGATTTCGTTGGACGACACCAACGACGTGCCTCGAGAACGTAACAGTGTTGACGACGGGACAGACATCGCCAGTGCGGACGAGTCATGGTCTAGTCGCAGACGGAGTGAGAACGACAGGGAACAGCTTCAGTTGTCCCGCCTCCAGTGTGAACTTCGTAGTTTTAATAACGCCTGGCCATCTCACGCACCTCGTGCGTGCATGCGCAGCCAAAGCACACCAAAGGCATCGATTGCGTGTTGGAGGCTCGGCCATCGAAACAGATACTTTGCCGTTCTCACAAGTTCACAATAAAATGCGCATCTAAAGATTTTTTTTTTTTTGCTGATGCGCAATGTGGGGGGTTAGACTTATAATTGAGTCGACTTACAATCGTGTAAATACGGTACGTGGCCATATGCACTGAGATTATATGGCTCAGTTTAACATTTGCAAGCTAATGTGGCAGGTGAAAATATTGCATCAAGAAAGTGAGTGAACTGACCTTTATGTATAAAAAGCCTTTAAAAAAGGAAGAAGTTTACAAATCTCTGTAACACGAAATTAGAGCCCAGCTCTTGAGGAGAGGAAGGGTACGGAAGGGAGGGTATGCCCCTCCTCCTCCTTTGTACACCTCCTCCTTCTCCTCACCCATACTCATCCTTCTCCATACCTTCCCCTCCACTTTCTTCCCAGTTTCCCTGCTAAATTTAGCCAAAAATTTGACGGTACGTGACGTCAAGTTCTTTTGCTAAATCTATGCGGAGATACTGAATTTGTTCATAAGTAACATGACACCAAGCCATGTGACGCCAATTTCCCCGCTAAATTTAGTGGGGAAACTGAATTGCCGTTGAGGTCACATGACATCAATTATCCTGCTAAATTTAGTGCGGTTACGCCGACGCCGTGAAACCCGGAAACGGGCGCCTAAGAGCTGCGCTCTAAAATCTGATAATTTGTAAAAGCCCAAGCCTAGAATGTTCCGAAAATCGCGAGAGAACACAGTTTATGGAACTGGCACACTGGCTATGTCTAGGTAGTTGCAGGAAGAGGCTCTTCAAAAATTAAGATTGAGAAAAGGGAGACACTAAAAGCTGGTTTGAAACTTCCATTATAAGTTGCAACTGCCGATACAGTTGTTTGATGAATGTGCCTTCCCAATGTAATAATAATAAGTAAAAAAAAAAAGAAATACTTGCCTCTGTGCCTAGATTTCGGGATGCGAGATTACCTGCAGGATGTGGAACACGCAACTACCAGATACATATTACACTGATGGCATAAAATTAGGTTAGAGTTAGGGGCAATGGGCTCTGACACATCTGTCAAGAGCCCATTACTAAATACCTGGCCACAATACGGGTTCGAAGCAATCGTAAAGAATTAGGCCGAACATCCCCCAAAAAAGTTGAACCGGGTCAAAAACCAAACTAACCATGTGTCTATAGCAGGTCCCACTTACCGTAATGTGATGGGTTTTGGCTGTTTGGAGTAGTAAGCGACGTCCTACTCCTCATCGAACTGTCGGACAGTGCGGGTGGACTGGCCTACAAAAATAATGCAATGTTACATTCTACCCTTAATGGTCAAAGTAATGGGATACCAGACTCAAAAAACACCATGTAGCATCAGAACTACTGAAATACGAACTTCTTTTTCATGGAAGTGACAAAATAGGTAAGAAAAAATCAGTAGGTGTAGTTTGTGTAGCGCACTTCAATCATGTCATTAAAACATAAAATAAGCAATAAAAAAAAAAAAACTTAAAGCAGCAGGGGCTTGGAATACTTATTATGCAAAGAAACGTGACCATTGCATCATTTCATAATTGGGTAATTTGCATTTCTAATGGTGTTTTGTTGCTAGTAGGGGGACTGATGGAGAGTGGTTCCCATGAGGAGTAAACTGGGAAGATTGCATTACTGTATGTAGATCACTAGCCCCCTATGATTGAGGTCGTGGCCTGAAGCAAAAGACAACAGAAAAACAACTGGTCGGGCTTGCACCACCTATAACGAAGTACACTGTAATTGATGTTAAAGTGTAAAAGCCCCTGCCCAGGTTTCGCAAAAGCCTTCTACATAGTCGCCGGCTGATCAGAAACCAAAATTAGCCTCTTTGCAGAAGCCCAACAAAAGGTGCAAGCTTACTGCGTCCTAAAGTTCTTGAGCCGCCACCTTTGCAACACTAACACGAGCAACAGCAAAGTCGTCCTCCGCCACCTTCCCGTCTCAATTACCTAACTATACAGCGCGTGCAAAAACCACATGTTTCTTTGCGCGTAAGAGCGAAGGTACGAAAAAGTCTGGAGTTTCTTCGTACACGAGACGGGAGGCGTAAATAAGGCGAGAGAGAGCCATCACGTGACCAAGCTTTGCCACAAATTCTTTGTCTGCTATAGTGCGTCTGGCAATCGCGATGCTCGGAGACAACTTTTCTTGGCATTTTCGAGGAGAGAACAAGAGCACGAGCACAACTTTGATCGGTGCTTAGGATGGGAGAGGGCACGCATGCCCCTACCTTTGACTTGCACTGCCGAGAAAAGTTGCCCCCAAGTATAGTAAACAAAAACAATGAACCCTCCAAACTATTTCGACTCCCTTTCTCGAAGGCAAGGTCCTTGTCCGCAAGTCTGTATTCACACAAGAAACAAAATCGCGGAAATATGCATGTGACCTCGGCAGTAGGTGCAACTCCACCCTTTGTTCCAGACGAGGCACCAGCGGGAGGGATGTCGGCGTTAGTAGAGGAGTTTAGCGGTTTCTACACTAGGCACAAACTCTTTTAGCAACAAAATATCGTCAAAGGCCGGCGTACAACCTTGCTTTTTTTTTTTGCAGGGAGGATAATCCTCTTGGCACCCTCCTCTCCCCAACTGCGAGGGAAGCCGTGTTGGGGCAAGTCGAAAGGTGGAGAGGATATGGGAAAGGAAGGAGTGGGGAAAAGTGGAAAGCACAAAGTGCACGCCGGCCTTGAAAAGCAAACTGACTCGCCACCAAAGAGGAATTGTTGTTATTGCCCGAAACATCCCCTTCACCCCTCTCCCCAAGGCTGACATCACCGTGCTGTATCATGAAGGTGCAACGTTTTCGTAACATGGTGCACGCTCCATTGAGAAATTGGGCAAATTTCTCCATCTCGCGAATACTGCGTGAAGAACAGGCAGACTTCGAAAAGCCGTAGAAAAGCTGAAGTGGCCATAGCTACGACAAGCAGACGATGCCAGAGCTCATCACTACAACCTCTGTGCAAGGTGCAGACAAACTAGCTCGCTGTACAGATACATCCTGACGTACACCTTGATGCCGAAGTTTGGTCCCCGCGCTTCTCCCAGAGGGATAACAGTGGGAGTAGGATGTGGTAAATTACTAGCATCAACATCGGAGGTCCCGAGAGAAAGAATGTGAAAACAGCGACACAAAAACAGAAAGATGGAAAAACGTTAGACATGTTTGTTTTGGTGCAACGAGTTCAGGTTGTTTGAGCGCACTGATCAGTGTTTCATTGCTTGTCAACCTTATTCTTTTATAGACCTTTCCAGCGGCAGTCTCGAACGAAGCGATTAACAGCGCGCGTCCCTGGTTTCGAGAGGGTACGCCAGTGTTGCCCGACTGCGCTGAGCTGTGGGTTTTCTCGTCAGTAGGCCGCGGCAGCCTGCGTAGGTGCAATTCCGAACGCTGGTGGCGGCAAAATCGCCTCGTTTTATTTTTTGTTTTGTGTTCTATGACGAAGAGAACTTCTCGAAGTTTTTAAGAACGCATTGCACTATTTTTCGGAACAAAAACAAACAAATGAAAGCTATTTTCGGCGAGTCCGTGCGCGACAGAACAAATGCAACTGGAATGTTTGTTTCATTTTATGTTGATCTTTTTAACGGCACCATACACTCAGCCCTGTCAATCTACAAAGGTCTTAACTGCCTAAAATATTTGACCACACCCCAGGATAGCCGAACTGCATGGGTATTCCCCGCTCACAACATGAAATTCAACGAGTCCCATCAATCGAACAACGTATATTGTACGTACCCCACGGTGCCGCATTATCCGAACAGGATTTGAGAGAGGTCTCAAATGACACAGCATATCCAATATACAGCGTCGACGATAGTCACTTCACGACGATCGGACGGAATCCGGCTTGTCTTGAAGTACGTTTTGAAAAGTGATGTTTTTTTTTTTTACACAGCACTAAAGCAAATGAACGAACGTGTCCATTCAGTTCCCATACCCCGGACCCTATCAGCTACTTCTCGCCAAGACCGGGAACATACGCAGCCGGGAAGGCTTTTCGGAGATTATCTCAACGGAAATAATCCTCGAAGAACGTCGAACGGCCCGCGTCGCGGGCTGCTTGACGTTCGCTCTCTTCGCTCGCTCTCTTTGTTCGTTTCCTGCGAAGGTCGAGCAGGCTACGAGCCCTGGTATACAGTGGAAGATAACACAAAACACGCAAGCATCCTGAAGAGGCAAATAAAGTAAAAACTTTCAAGGAAAGCCGGCGAACTCCGAATGCACAATGCAGGTGGGGAGTCGCGCTGACCGGGTTTCCACAGCTCAGGCGGGTGCCAGAAATTTTTGGCTGATAGGGGTCGCTCGAGTCGCAAAATGGCGGCGGCCAGAGAGCTCTTTTTGCAAAGGTCTATACAACGCGCATGCCCATGTTTTCCTGGAAAATAAAGGGAAGATAAAGAGATAGGTACAGGCCTTAGGAGCAATGTACAGTTGAACCTCGATTTAACGATTGTCGCCGGGACCTGCTAATTATTTTGTTAAATCAGGAACTTCGTAAAATTGAGAAAGACATTTTTCGGGCATAGGTTGCGCGGGGAATCCGAATTTGTTCGCTAAATCGGAAAATTTATAAAATCGGGATTCGTTAAATCGAGGTTGAACTGTATTGCTGCTTCTTTGCATATATTAAAGCGTCATTATCAGAACGGGCCCATTGGAAGAAATGTTTTCTATGCGCCTATGACCCGCTGTTCCGAAGCTGATGAAATCCATGGGAAGATGGCAGACCTCTTCAGGCCTGACCACACTAGTGGCAACGGCGCCTGACCACACTAGCAACAACGACGGAGGGGCCGCTGGGCGGCCCCTCCGTCCGGCTTCTTAACGAGGGGCCATATTGGCCTCCGTTTTAATGCAATGGCTCTCGCGTTCTCGAGATTGCACCTCACACCGGATTTCCCACTCTTTCGTTGTCTGCTCTTTGATAAATTTTTCCCTTTCGGCTTTCATGTTTCACATAAATCAGCATCGAAACTGCACTTGCTGCCTACATGTTAAATGTCGATGATGACCTGGAGATCAGCATGAATGTGATCATCCTAGCCTGCTCGTTGATCTTGCGACATCGCCGTGCTCTGAACGGAAGGAGGCGCATGTTTTAGGTCCAGCCGAGTTGGTGCTACTAAAACACCGAGGGACAAGTCAGTGCTCTGCTGCGCCGGCTCCGCGCCAAAGATGAAGGCTACTTTCGAGAGTGTCACCAAATCAACATGACATCCGTCACAACGCAGACGACATGCGACACGGAGAAACTCGCCTGTTATTCCGAATTCATCTTCGATAATTTCCCAGTGGTTGTTCTTAGTGTCCTTATCTAGGTAGTATGGCTGTGCTCTGTCATATAAAAGGGAAAGAGTCGCACAGTTTCGAGGAACCGCTCCGCTGGGAAAGGCATTGGCGGAAATAGGGATAGCAATGAAACGAAACAATGCTACGCCCCTTTGCAACAACAAAGATGCGCAGAGAAGAGGATTGCGCATTGCCATGGTATCGCAACGTCACTATCTATGCCACCTCCCATTGGCTCCTTTCTTCCGCGGCGAGCGGAGAGTCCTCAACAGCACACGGGCAGGTTGCCTTCACGGCGCCCAGTGGTGCGCCGCTGTGAGCGAAAACTGGTCTTAACCGTCACCTTGCTGCAGCCAGCAGCGCGCAGCAAGCCACCGCGGCAGCTTGTGTGGTCGGGCCTTTCCTCTCCTTCGGGGTTTTCAAACTTTTTCAATCTCAAAGAACCCCTAGCTCTCTCGACTAACAGTTGCAGAACACCCGTCAGGCACCGATGAGATAGAGTAGCGCCAAAGAACTTGTCAGCAGTGATGCACAAACTAGGGAGCGTTTGGCTCACAGTTGCGCTCCAATGGGGAAGTCTGCTAATACAGTGCTCAAACTGGAAAAACCTTAAGGACAGAAATGGTCAATGAAAGTTTACAGCTTGGGGAAGCCATAAGGAACCTGAAACAGTACCCCGGGATACCCATAAGGAACTACTGGGAAATCCATAACTGTACCCTGGGGAACCCATAGGGGAACCCTGGGGAACCCATGTAGAAACCGATAAGGGTATCCCAGGGAACAAATGAGGGTACTTTGGGGAACCCTTAAGGGTGCTCGGGAGAAGACTGCCTGAGAGCATATGCTGGAGGTCTATTGCGTGAAGCCCAATGCTCACCCCGTGGGGCTCCATGGTGGGCATGCCCGGGGAGAAGGGGTGCACCTGGCAGGGCCCCCACCAGCAGGCCGTTGGAATGTGTGCCCCCGGGGTGAGGCCCAAGGCAGGTCCCAGGGCAGCCCCCTCCGCGTGCGTGCGCAGCACGCTCAGGGCGTCGTCCAGACGCTCCTCCAGCACGCCCCGCGTCTGCTAAAAGAGGACCCCGACAGAACAATGATGCCCTGCACCTCTCCAGGCACTCTTCGGTGGGTGCGGCAAAGTGCACGTTTGGTGGCAATGTGAACTGGCCCAGTTTAACGCTAGCCGGAAAGGGTTAAAATGCTGCACGAAGCGTTTCCGGCACGGTGAGCTACTAAACGGACAGCCAGAAAGCGAAATGTAAAAGTCCGTTCCAACCTCTCTTTTAACGGCTTACTGTACCCAGGGCTTCCTGCGTGGCTTCGTGCTGACCTAGCCTGCATGCCACTGGGCCAGCTCATGTTGCCACACCCTGCACCTACCAGGAGTCCGACAGAAAAGTCAGCCACATAGTCTTTGCTGCAAAAATAAATGATGCATAACCCCAACGTAGCGCAAGCAGTCCAGACCAGATGCCAAAGTTTCAGAACTGACCATTCCCTGCATATTTTTAATGAGCAAGTGGTGCCCACTCCAGGTAGCCGACGCCATTCACCTCCATACATTCGTGGGCTTTATAGGCTGCCATTTTCTCATTGAAAATTTCCGAGACTCGCCTATGACTTTTGAACTGGGTAATGGCCAGAGCTTAGAGCAGGGCTGCACAACTCAAAAATGATGAGGGCCAAAAAAATGTTTTTGGGGACTATGCAGGTTTTTAATAACTGCCTGACAGGTTTTCAATATCTGGCATCATCGCACTGGTTGCCATCTTGAGCATATCTCGCAGTGATATGTCCGCGGGCCGCACAAAAAGTGCTCGCGGGCCAAATGCGGCCCGCGAGCCGCATGTTGTGCACCCCTGGCATGGAGCGAAAGCTCGCGCTGCAGAACCCGGGGATCCTGGGTTCAATCGCCGCCCCCGCCCGCTTCGATCTGGATAAGCATTGTACCGGGGTGCAGTCATGTATCACTACTGCGTGGTGAACATGAAAGACCCCAGGCTAGCGGTTGTACTGCAATGGTTAAATTTTTCATCTACATATAGCTAAGACACCAAGCGCAAATTGCGGCTGGCTAACTTCTGGCTGTCCAAACATGCATGCAACATGATTACTTTATAATGGTCAGTTCTGAAACTTTGGCATCTGGCTCCGACTGCTAGCACTACATATGTGTGGAGAATGAGTGTTTGGCGATGCACAGCTTACTTCTGTGGTGAGGAAAACCTGGCTAATCTTTCCCCCAGACACTTCGTAGTAGCTCTTCCATTCAGCTGCCACAGAAGTTGAAAGACCCCTTCGCCGAACAAGGCGCACTTCTGGATCCGCTCAACTAGCCCATAGGAGATGGGTGCAATGCAATGGAGCAACCTCTGCTGGATTGCATAGATATCCTAGAGTTAATTTTTCCTTTCACACTCGGCTATCTATACTGCTTTACACCAGAGGCATTGACAGGTCAAAATCCTATTTTTTTATTTAACCGAAACGATTGAAACCGATGCCTGGACATTACTTTCAAATTTCAAAACTTAGAAATTCAGTATTTGTGAAGTAAAAAAACAATTTCCAAAAGCCCGATATGAGGTTCTTGCGCGATCCACGCCAGTGCAGTGATGTCAAAGATTGAGTTGTCCTGCAACTTGAGTTTCCCTCACGCTTCCGAACCATCACGACCCCAAGTGTTGTGTATTCCTGCATCCAGTGCGTGACACCTACTGCTGTGAGCAGACGACGCTCCACTTCCGAGTTTGAAGTTGTTTTAGGGCCCTTTCAGCGATCTCAAATCCTTTGAAACGGTGTGAGGGATAAGAGAATGTACAGTGGACTTTCGTGAGCGTCGAGCTGTTGCTATGGCGACCTTTGCAATGAGCCAATGGGGAGGCACTGCGCAGCAAGCCGCAACACGGTCAATGCAACTGTGTGAACAAACCTTCACAATGGATGTTACAAGCCGCCCCAGCCAATCCAACATCATTCAGCCCGGTGTGTCGCTGCGCCTTTTCCGATGATCACGTGACACTCGCACAGCATTGAATTGACTTAGATGGATCGTGCTTTCCTCTGCGGTCCGTCTTAAGACTTACGACCAGTTCGCGCTATGCACTTTTCCCCTGCTGTTTCCTCCTCCCCAGGGTGAGCAGGATCTTCTGCCTTGCAGAATCTCGTGTCTGGTCGTCAACCTTCAAGGCAAAACCGAGTATGGTCCCCTTGTGTGTCGTTTTGTACACCCCTACCTTCAGTGGATGAAGACATATAAACAACTAACTCCTACCTGAGCGCCTCTTTTTCTTTTTACACAATATTGTGGTGTGTATTTTGACTTAGTACTTTGTACTTCGAATCCGCATGTGTAACATTTTAGGACAAAGAAAAAGGAGTGGGGCGTCTCTTATACATCTAATATGCTGACTGAAACCACCCCCCCCTTTTGGAAACACCTGCACCCATCCCTGGACATCTCCCATCTATGTATGGTACAAAGGGCTCCTGACCGGTCAACAGTGTTTCCTGGCATGGCTAAGCTTTAGCTTCCTTGAAAGTTACTCAAATTTAGCTTCCTTAAAAATATAAAAAAAGACGTTTAGTTTGCAATTTTTTTCTACTTTTACAAAAACAAAATTTTTCAAGTTCTGCAAACACGGAAGAACAAAAATACGTGAATTTTGAGGGACACGAAGCAGTCTAAAACGATTAGCTTTAGAAAAATAGACTAGGCATATCCAGCATGTAAGACACCTCAAACAAAAGGCATGTTTCACATGGAGACCCCCATAGAATGCATGAAAATTCTTGTTATCCACAGTTACCTCTAGCCCGGTAAAACTCTGAAGTCCCGGCACTCACTTACAGGTCACTTTCAGTTTTAGGCATTGCACCCAGACTTACGCCACATAAAACAATTGGCAGAAGCAGTGCAAGGCACACAAGCATCTCAAATCACTTGGACCACCAGACAATAGCCAATATCAACAGTGCTTGCTGCGCTCTAACGAACCGTGATGGCTGCGATGAAGGAGCAAGTGGGAAGGGTGAGGCGTTTCTCAAACAAGTATGCCCCGGTGAAAATCAGATTAGCTAAGATGACGTATGCAAATAACTGGTATTTCTTAGATTAACTAAAAATTCTAGACATAATGAAATATTAGTAGTTCATAGGCAAGCAGTTGATCTGACAAGCCACAGATCATATCAGCAGCGTTTCAAGAGAGCTCGCGAAAGCAGCGAGAAGCCTTCCCTAGCCAGATAGATTGCCAAAAAAAGAGCCACCTTCGGGTGGTTGACCTCCACGGTAGCTCGAATAATGGAAGGAAATGGCAACACATTTTCAAGTGGAACGAACTAAGCCACAGTAAAAGCCACAAACAAGCTACGACTTTCAAAAACAGCATGCACAACGAAAAGCATGAGGCAATACCTCACAGAAAAGCCACAGGCTATTAGCAGTTACAAATAATAGCCGAAGCAAGCTTTGCGGAACGAAACACGCATTCGAGGCAAACTGGAACAATGTAACGGCATGCATTTACCTCCCGACTGTCTTCGAAAAAAGGAAAGTCATCGTCACAACCTTCATTCAGAGTAGGCTGGTGCTATGAGGAGGAGTCAGTGGAAGCAATGTCAGTTCATGCAAGGTCGTTCAAGGCAGACTGGGATTAGATTAAGCATAAACAAAGTGCATTGCAAACTTCATTCCAACTTCAAAGCAAATTGCAATGAGTCTAGAGAAAAGTAGAGACTTGAGATTGCAAATGAAAGAAATACATGTCAATATGAAGAGCTGGGAAGCACCCTACAACAAAAGATTAAAGTATTCACAAAAGATAGCGAGGAAGGGGAATTCTTAGTAAATACCCAACGCCCAACACACATTAGCTATCGTATATCACACAACCTCCCATAAGGTAGCACAGCATAACCTTAATTGATATCTCACTATCCTCATGCACAATACTACTTTGAAATATAAAACTTCAGAAAGCACACTTTCAAAGCATAGAATTAAAAACAAGAAACCCAGAATGCAAACTGAATTTTGCATCACCTATAGGGGGTATTTACAGGACGTCATATTTCAGGGCGATATTTAGAGTGCATGCTGAAAACGAGCTCACATTAATAGCCTGCTAAGACCGCAAATCACGATGGTGTGGATTGCACGTTGAAAAGAACTGCGGAAGATCGCCGTCAACATGCACTCGGCAGCCACGCACACAGCTATGGTCGCCAATGAATACTCACAATTGTAATATACCGAGAAATGCCCCACCCCCGAAAGGTAACCCACCGCCATTTTTGGCTTGATTCGCTATTTTCTTTCACACACCGGATCAATGACGTAAATGCGGATAGTTAGCTAGGGAAGAATATAAGCAAACATTGCCGACTTGGAAGTACAGTCACCTTTGCTTCACTGTCACTCACCGCGACAACAAGTTTGGCAGGAAAACATGATCTAAAAATAGCTTTCTTTTTCAACTTTCCTCGACTGTACACTGAAAGTTAGCCCCTCCTTATTTTTGCCAGATTTGCTCCCGATCTTAGGTGGGCCGTCTCTAGAGATATTCCGGTATTTTCATTCCAAGTATTGGAAGGAGCGAAGACCACATCATAATCAAGCTACACATGGCTCAGCAGACACGTGGGCCATTACACCAGTTAAATCTTCCAGAACCTTTTCCCCATAATACTAAGCCAACAACAACCACTTTACCCTGGAACAGGGGTGTGGCAGGTGAGAAGTACTAAGAAAAAATAAAGATCTACAGCCCGAATGCATAGTGCACAGTCACATACCAGCTGATGCATGGTCGCTTCCTGGAAGCTCGAAGGTAGTTGCCCGGACTGTACACTGTTTCTCGTCCACTGTGCCACTCCTGAAATAGGGCACAAGGAAATGTCCAATGTCAAGAGGAGGGCGACCCACCAGGTTTTGGCACGGAAAGGCACGAGCATTCGGCTCACTCACCGGGCAGGGGCGGAGGAGAACTGACAGGCGTGGAAGACGTGGATGAAAAGCTGCTCCCCGGGTGGTCGGCTGAATATATCTGCTAAACGCCGAAAAGAGCACAGAGGGGACATGTTAGAGCCAGCTCCGCACCACGGTTTCTCCTGTGAGCCCGGAATCGTTAGGGTAAACCGTCAGAAGGAAGGGAGTCCGACAGGAGGAACGGCAAAGCATATTTTGTGTTGTTTAGTTGGGCTGTTTGCGTCGCATCCCACTGTTTGCGTCGCATCAAAATCTAAATATACATCCTCAAAAAAAAAAAAAAAAGTTTTATTTACTATGTGTTAGAGATTGGATGACTTGTAGAATATTTCACTGAAGGGTAAGATGCAAGAAGAATTTTTTGAAAGAAAGAAAAAATGGCTCGCTTTTGCCAAAATTTTGGAGTTCAAATTAACAAATGCGGAAGTGGTGTTTAGGGTGTTCAATATAGTTGTTCTCTGCCACTTTGCCCCCGGTAGAGAAAGCTGAAATGGGCACGCTCGTTCCCTTTTGACTGCATGTTATGTCTCGCACCATGACCCACTACCATCACTGCAGCAGATGAGAATGCTGCTTTCACAATGTCCACATTCTTCCCAATTTTTCTTCATCCACAAGCAGGAAGACCGACAAACTGTTGTAAACATAAAAAAAGCCTGCAAAGAATACAATGACCAAGGCAGAAACGGAAGGATGCAAAGATGAGAACTAAGGATCCACCTGTAACCTTCCAAGTGCTATAGTCATTGCCACCTCAAGAAAAAGGCAAGTTTTGCCCATAGTTTTTACAAACTTTGCTGGTCAGCAAATAAAAATAAAAAATGTTGTTTTCGTCCAAAAGGAGCCGGTATTGACAAAATCATAAGTACTAATTCAATGTACATGCACATAAAAGTAACTTCATTTACCTCACTGAGGGCATATCTAATAATAGTACCCAGCAAAACATTCTCTACCACAACTCTTGACGTGAAGACCAAACATAGTTTCTATTCCTCTCAGCACTCCACAAGAGCTGCGGGCATGAGGTGGTAGCTGTGGAAGAGGGCATCCTCACGCACACAGTCCCGTGGCAGGAGCCACTACAAAAACGGAACCTCGCACACGCAGCTTTTCGTGAAGTGCCAACGAAGCGCACAGCGGTGCATGAACTAGGTCGTTTCTGGCAGAGGGAAAACCAGCACGTCCGAGAGAAACAACACAGTAACGACACAACAAGGTCGGAGCACTTTCGATGTCGCCTAAAGAGGCAAATGTGGATTGAACACGAGCGCTGCATCAGTGTTCGGCCGAGAATGGTCTTCAATCGGCGAGGACATGAGTCTCGGCACAACGCCGATGGTGTTGCCCCCCCCCCCGCCTAAAAAGAAGGGGCGTCCCACTGACCGAGGCGAGTGCCTTGCCCAGGGTGTCCCCCGTCTGCGAGGACGCCGTGGGAGGACCGTGCGACGATGCATTCCCCGTCCGAGAGAGCACCTCCGCTGCCGCCCCGGGGAGCCCTGGTTCTTGCTGCCCATGACGACGCTGTTGGCGACACCGCCGGCCACGCCACTGCCCGCACTGGCGCTGCCGCTGTTGGCCGTGCTGCTGTTGTTGTTGTTGTTGCTGGTGCTGCTGGAGCCATTGTTGCTGCCGGTGGTGTTGTTGTTCTGTGCGGAGTAGAGCCGGGAGGCCCCCGTTGAAGGGGGCCCCCGAGGGGCCTCGGAAGCTCGACATGGGTGGCAGGCTGGTCGGCATCAGGCCGGAGGGCTCCTGGCCGCCAGGGACACTGCTCCGTACGCCTGCTGCGGGGGGGGGGGGGAGCGGAACTGAGCGTTGGTTAGCGCACTGTTTTCTGCTTTCAGGGTTAAGCCGTAGACATTGTACCTTGGTCGTTTAGTGGGCATTCAAGGGCCTGCTAGCCCCTGTACCGGATTAATTTCCACGGGTGCGTCTTATATGCACTTTTAAATGAGTCAGCATTTATTGCCCCGGTGCATGCAGCTGTCTTTGCTATGGACCGGGCTGGTTTCATGAGGCCATGACGCGGTTCCCACATTGCTCTTTCGCTCGTTACGCTTTATTTCCTTGTTACATGAGAGGAAAAAACTTCTCGCACGCTTCCGACGTGCCGCTGTTGACGCGCACTCCTCTTACGACAGCTCTGAGGCGTAGGGACGTGATTTCGCTTTCCCAGTGCAACGTACGCGACAATATGAAACTGAGGTGCAGCAACGACGCCGTCTGCACCAAAACCGTTGACACCCAGGAGGATAGATTTTCTCCTTAAAAACGACAGTGTGTGGACCATAGACCCCTGTGCTAAATGCTCACGCATTTCGTCGAGAACCAGAGTACCGATGGCGGCGATTTCGGCATAATTTTTTGGTAAGTACGGCCTTGACTGTGCAAGACGTAGGCCCTATCGACATTTACGACAAAGGAGGTACAGCAGAGCACCCGCCGATGGTCTGCCGTTCCGGCAGTCCGAGGACGTATGACTCCTACATGCAAACAAACCGGCACACCCCTAGCGGCGCCGCTGTATGCGCGACGGGGTGTGGGCAAGAAGACCACGCCGTCCCACATCGACAAACCACTGGGATATGATGTCGTCGGCGTGACTTGCTGCGCGCTTCTTTTGCGTTAGAATTGTTCATACTACAACTTCCTAGCATTGTTCGATTAGTGACCGATTGCACACAGATGCCACAAAATGGATGCTAAGGCCCGACTCACAAGACAAGATTTTGCTCGCTATTTTCGGTTGCAACGTCGTCCAGGCTGTAAAAGAAGCGTAGACAGAAACTGCAGTAGTTGACGTCGAAACTGAAAATCGCGAGCAGAAACGGGTTGTGCGAGTCAGGCAGAACAAATCGGCGATCACCACCGGTTACAATGGTTAACATCACCATCTATCTACTGTTTACGGCGAGCCAATTTGCCTGAGCACATTTCAAGTTTACAAATTTTAGACGCCTACAATAGACCCTTTGCTGAATTCAGCAATGGCCACTTTGATCACTATCATCATCTAAAAAATGGCATATGTGCTGTGCCAGGCACATAGCCATTGGATGATTTGGGGGGGGGGGCGGGGGGCCCGGCCCGGCCCCCCGCCCCCCCCCCCAAATCTTCCATTTTGCTGGGGCCTCTTCTCCCCCCTCCCACTCATACAACATTTTGTCATGGGCGGGCCCCCCCCCCCGAAACAAAATCCTGGCTACGTGCCTGTGCTGTACTAATGGCGGCCTCCTGTTTACTGATGAAAGAAGTTGAAGATGCTCCTCAGCAGGTGTTTCAAGGCCTATACATTCTAGATGTTAGCGCAACATGAAGCAGGAATTGGATGCAAGAGCTGCGTACGTGTTCATTTCTAACTCGGGCCCAGTCAGTATGTTATATCCCTGTCAGACGGGCACCTAAATGGACCTTTATGCCAAAGGACCTTTAGTATAACTGTCATTTAAGCAGTGCCACACGGGAACTCAAATGGCATTTAGCGTAAAGGTCCTTTTCGTGAGCCTGAGTTCCCGCAACTCCCTTACTGCTGCTAAAGGCATACTCTCGTCAGCAGCGGTCTACACTAGAGAAGCGAATTGAAATAAAAGATTGTACCAATATCTAAAATCAATATTTTTGAATGTTTATTATAAAAAAAGCGTGCTTCACGTATATTCTGTACAGACCTCGCTCTACTAATAGTTTTCTGTACTCCCGGCCCCAGCTATCTAGTAAACCTCATCGTTTCGCTGTTCGCCTGCTCGCATCGTCCGCTTCGGCACTTCAGTTTTCCTGCTCTCGATTTTCCTTACAACCATAGTTATGTAGCTTTTATTTCTCTACTTTAAATTTTATCATCCTTTAATAGTGTATTGCTAACTGTTTTTTGTAGATATATATTTCTGTATCTCACTCTCGCATATCGTGCGATATGTCGAACGACGGAGGAGCGTCCACGACTAGGAAGTGGTCGCCTCGCTCCCATTGGAGCGTTGAGGCGACCTGGGTGCTGATACGACTTTGGGAGGATCGGCTGGAGGACCTCTGACGCGCGCGATAAAACTCAAGCGCAAGCGCGACGCCGAGTTGAACAGGGCAAAAGCGTAGCAGAAGCACGGAAAGAAGCGTTAACACTGAGCAACGTTAGGACTGAGTAAGCGGGGAGATGCTCAGGGTTGCCGCTAATTTCCATAAAAAAAACACTTTGCTTGGGCTTAAAATGGACTTTGTTGTAATCACTCGACTGAACTCGTCATTTTTCTCTTTTTGATTATCTTGTTTGCTTAAGAAAAACTTCCGGCCGGAACCACGTTCCTTGCCTACACACTGAACCAGAAGTTCACCCAAAGCGCCACCGTTGTAACATGACGTAAGAGAGTTGAGTTAGTGCATAAAATTTAAAGTAAGGTATTTCTTCGATGGGAAAGTAAAGCATTACTGTTTTTGTTGTTGCTATGTTCTGACCCGAATCTCTTGTGTCTGGCCAGCCGAACAGGTGGCCATTTAGGGCACTACTACTATGCTTAAGGAGGCTGGAAGTCGGCAGGCATGTTTTGCCACAGCCCTTTATGGAAGCAAATGTGAATCGTGGTCGCATACATGCCCATCTTACTCATGCTTGCAAATATACAACTAGGCTATTCTAGCAAGAATCATGACAGTTCATCAATCTCATTTACATTAAATCCTCGTTTCCAGTGTATAACAACCTCCTTGTTAGTCCTGCCTTCGTCAGTCATCCCTTGTAAAAAGACCTCTTTCCACAAGAGATGCATTTCTATGATGTTTTAAATCATCTTGACAACTTTCTGAGCAAAAATCTGAAAGTTTGCCGTTGCTACGATTTTGGAAGTCTTGAGGCTGCTTAGTAAATAAGGCAAGCTCCTGTGCGCAGAACAAACTTCATTTGTCATGTAAAGACGCAGGAGCGAAGTACCCGTTACGTACCCATTCCCCCGTAAACTAGAACAGATTGACCCGTGATAGGCGACCCATGAGTCATCAACTTGTTAATGTATTAAGTGCCAATAGTAAAGGGCAATTATGATAGAACCAGCCTCCCTTCATCATTCAGTTGGATCTCTCTCTCTCTCTCTTCCTATAGCTCAGCTGGGCTACGTCCGAGGCGGGGACTCACCATAGCTTCGGGAGGGAGGTGCATGGAAGAGAAGGCAGACGAGGTGGAGGGCAGGTGAGAGGCCTGGTTGCCCAAGTACGAGTACGAAGAAGGCTGCAGGCTCTGGCTCGAGGACCAAGGGTCGCCCCCACCATGGCCCCCGTCTGCAAGGATGTGGTAGCACGCTCAGCGGCTGTGCTCTGTTTGCAGACGATTACGGACGTCTGCTGACGGCATCCAGTGTGCCCAGATCCGAGAGCTTGACTGGGGCAACGCCCCCAGATTACGAGACCGTAGTGCTGAATTTTCTGTGTCAGCATTCAGCCGAGACTTGGCTCCAGGCTTGGACAGCGAAAACACAAGCCTGGGCCGAATGCTGACGCAGCCCGCATATCCAAACCATGCCCCGCATTCTTTAGGCAACGCTGAAAACTCAGCACTAGAGCCCTCCTATTTGGGAAATGTTGATCGGGGGTCACGTGGTTTATGGGCCGTGTTTGCAATGCAAGCTCCGAGGAGGAGACGGAAGCATGGATCGTCTGCAAGCGTCCGCTTCTCCGCTCACCATTGTCTTCTTCGCACAGAAATGCACGCGTGTCCACGAGCAACCAACAAGCAAAGGAGGTGCCTGGCCTTAAAATGCAACTCTGCTCAATTACAAAAATTGTTCTTGGGAGCACAGCGCGCTCCCAAGAAGCGTGCTGCACAGTGAACGCCGAGAGGAAACGTTGCTGACATCACCCGTTAGGCTCGCCAGGAGAAATAAAAACAAACAAAGATAAGGATGACGTTTAGCTCAATGTTGGTTACGCCAATGCTGTATGTAGCCTTGACTGCGCTGTTGGTTGCACCTCACTTCACTCGTTAGAGTCAGCCGGTTTCGGCAACTTGGCGCGTTGCAAAGTTCGCTGGACCATTTAAGATCCATTCAGACAGAACTTAGGTCGTAATATTTGACGTGTGGTCTTCCTAGATAATAAAAAAGAACTGCATTTTTTTTTTAAACAAAAATGAAGCGAAGTTGCTTTTTAAATTGCAAACATTCTTTATGGTTTGAATTCTTCTCTTAAATCTAGGCTCTCTAATAGCACTTCTACGGTGGCACCGACACAGTCATGCATCCGTGCATGTTTGCATCAGAGACCGACGGAACGGGCCTAACAAGTGTGGTGCAGATGGGAATGCGTACCAGCCTTGAAAAGTGTTTTGAAGAGAGCTGCGACAACGCAGCCTGAAATATAAGGGCAGCAGCAAGGACGGTGCGGGCGACGGGTGCAATTCTGACGAGGGCACGGAGGTCACGAGTATCCTTAGAGTCTTCCTGATGTTCAGAAGAGTAAGAGAATGGCTAGAAACATTTCATTCCTCTCGCATTTCAGGAAGAAAAACACTGACGACAGACTTTAGAGAAACGCTTATTCTCCGAATGCCAGAAACCTTGAAACTATGGTATTCCAAAGGAAAATGGCATTGCCTCTCATCAGTGTTGGGTAAAGTACATCTAAAAGGTACTTCAAGTAAAGTACAAAGTAAATGAGATGTGATGTACTTTAAGTAAAGTAGTAAGTACACTGGGTGCAATGTACTTGAAGTAAAGTACTATAAATACAATGTACTTTCAAAGTAAAGTAGAAGTATTTTGATACTATCTTTCATGATGTCCTTTAATTCCCTTATACAAGTTTGCAAGTCCGGCTTCAGGGCACTGCCATCTTGCTCGCTGGGGTGCACTTGGACGCGTCCTAATCTAATTATGAAGCCTTGCTAAGGCGTCATAATCGGATTATGGCCGCGCCCAAGCGCACCCCACTGAGCAAGATGGCGGCGCCTGAAGCCGGACTTGCAAACGTGTGTACAGTGATTTTTTAACTGGTATGCATTGCCCAGGTGTAATTAGGGTGCATGGCTTATTTTCAAAAATAGCGGCGAAAGTTTGATAAAGTCAAGTGGCCACAAGGTAGTTATTTTCAAGAATTGAGCTAAATTCAGAAGCCCCCTTCTGAATTTGGACAGCCGCTTCTGATCGCACTGGATTTTTGCACCCAAGGGTGTTAAATATATACTAGGAGAGAGCATGACGTCAGCAGGGGTGGATCCAGAACTCCGTTTTGGGGGGAGGGGGCGGAAAATTTGTAAGGATGCTATTCTCCCATTCTTTCGTGTGCACCAGGGGGTCCACCCATGTCAAATTGGCCTCCGAAAAGGGGATTGGGAGGGGGGTCGACTTGGTTTGGGGGGGGGGGCAGCCGCCGCCGTCGCCCCCCCTCCTGGATCCGCCACTGGACGTCAGTGAGTGTGCAAGCGAGCTGGTGATAATTAATCATAATGTGATACCTGAGATTGAGGTGTGAAAAAATTGAGGAAGTTTCAAGTCAAAGGAAAAGACAAAAGAGAATGTCTCAAAACATTGTGACGTTCTCCTCTGTTGTCTTTTTCTCCAGAGTTGAAAGTTTAATTGTTCCGCACTATAGATTCAGGTGCTAGATTATGAATAATTTTGCCCTCATAATATTTTAAACCTCCTGACCTGCACTGAACCACCGAGAAGTAGCGAGAGTTCAAAAAGCTACTGGAAAGCCGCCCCCAGAACAAGCGGAGCGATGCGTCGTCTGGTCACGTCTCTGCTGAGGGTAGAATATCCCTCCCAGTAGTTCTTCAGAGTCGACAAAGCATCATTTCTTGATACTAATTTAACAAAAGCCAAATTTGGGGAATGTACTTTGAAGTCGGGAATTGTACTTTCCTCGGAAAGTACCGGAAAAAAGTACTTTAAGTAAAGTACAAGTACATACTCAGAGAATGTACTTCAGGTAAAGTACAAGTTTCCTAAATCTACTTGAAGTAGTACTTTAAGTACAATGTACTTAAAGTACTTCCCAACACTGCCTCTCACATATCTGTATCATAAAACAAAAAGTAAAAGTTGAGAAAATCAAGTCAAGACAGTGGAGCAAGTTGAACAGAATAATAGGACACAGTTTCTCCAATGAGCAATCTAAATTTGACCACGTCAGGTTCACAAACTGTGATCCGGCAAAAACTTCAGCTCAGTGATGAAGGCGATGTCAGAGTCACACGTTTTTCAGAAACGCAGGTGGGACTATGCACACGCATCATGATCACCATCACTGGAATCTGGGTATGATGATGATGACTGTAAGGTGCAGCCTACACATTTGTTCTTAAAGATTTACCACTTGAAGCAACCTCAACAGATTGTAACCAGAAGAAAACACCACATAGATGGCCCAGATTCCAGCCAACAAGCCTACTTTTAGAAACAAAAAATTAAATGGTGCATGAAAAGAAAGTCACTCACCGATATAATAAGACTCCCCATAAAGGCCCGGTGGCTTGGGCGAAGAGTACCTTGGGGAGTCCTGGTCAAACCCTTCTGACCCGTAGGGCTGCAGAAACAAGAGAGAAGAGAGACATACATAAGCCACAAGGGTTGGCAGACACTGCTATCACTACAAGCAAATGTGCACTGATCCCAAAGCTGCCCTCCCTGAAAACACACACTTCTCACCCACGCCACTTTAGAACCGGGAATGCCATGTGATGCCGTATTCGCAGCTACAGTTGACGCAGACATATCAATCTCGTCTGAATCAAACTGAATAAACTACAAGGAACCACCGCACAGGTGCTCCAAAATTGAGAGCACTTAAACAATTAGGCAAGCGTCGAGCACCATGAGTGTAAATAATTATGATTAAACTAGAATATATATGTATATAGAGAGCAATTCTTCAGCCTTCAAGCTACCGCCGGGTTTGTAGAGCACGACAAATGCTCTGTGTACTTCCATCGAAAAAAAAAAAATGACTGGCCCAGAAGAAATTGAGCAGGAACAAAATGGCGGATCCAACAGGGGAGATTAATTCCGAGATGAAGAAAACCAACGGGAGAAACCAAATTCTCCAAAGAGCGCGGATTAGGCGCCTAATCCGTCCCGTCTCGCGTACGTCAAAAGCACCGTCTTGCCGCGAGCGTGCAAATCCAGCGAGGGAATCAAAGGCGCGAACGAATGAAAACACAACGTCGCGAACAAATCTCGGGACGAGGCGGCGGGCGCGATCCCTTACAGAGATAGCGTCGTCCCTCGGACTGCTCCCGCGCTGTTGGGCGCTTAGGAAAATACACAAACGCCTGTTTCGGCGGCAGCTTCACCACTTTCTTCGCGCCTACTAGGTTATTATACACAGACGTGCGGGGTACAGACAGACAGTCGTGACTTTTATTTGTTTGTGTGTGTGTTTGTGTAGTGAGAGAAAGAGAAAGGAAGAGAGCCAGCCGAGCGACCAAACAGAAGACCAAGCGCGACACCAGAACTCAAAACCACGCAGCTAGCGCCACCCTGGTGAGCGCGCGGTGAACGAGTAATAGGGGCCCCGCCGCTCGTGAAATTCGGGGAGGGTCAACGCTTCATAAACAAACCGTCAAAAATAAAAAAAAAAGGAAAAAAGGGGGAAAAAAAAGGGGGGGGGGGGTTAGCACTTTCGGCCGCTCAGTTTTACGATCTTCACGTTGGGGTTTCAAGCGCCGGCTTCTTTGTACGAGCGTGAGCGCTTCGATTTTCTTCCCGTCTTTATTTCGTCTGGCAAAAATTTGTTCAGACCTATTTTCACATAAAAAAAGAAAGAAAAGCATTACACAGTAATGTGATTGGCCCGGCCGATCGCGGCGGTCGTATTCCTCGTCAACTTTATCGTCAAGTGTCCAGATTAGGGTCCCAGTGCGAATACCATGTTAAGAGTTATGTAATGTCTACTTTGCCTTCCCGATTTCGTGCAACCTTGTGATGACATCAATAGCGTGGCAAGGTTGATTCCCCAGCTAGCAGTTTACTTGTGCGTAAAAGCACAAAACACGGTAACGAGATGCTGATTAATGAAGCGCAGTACGAACTGCTGTGCATGGTTAATTTAGGTGCGAAATCAAACGCAAACCAAAGAGTACATTCCACTGCAATAATGTTAGAACATAATAATTTCGAGCACTCAAACTGATGTTTTCTTCAAGCTGCAAATGTTGTAATAAAACTGCAGTTCTTAATTCAGATGAGAAAACAAAGCTTTCGTCATTCGCATATGAGCATCAATGCCATTTTATCAGCAGGACTTTGTGATAACAGAAATAATTTTGCAGTATTGGGGAGTTCTCGTAGACCGCGTTTCTCCCTCCGCTAAGCCCTCCGCAACGAAGAAGCCGCTACTGCGCCTGCGCGCCCATGGCCTTGAGTGTAAAGTTCCGAGTGTCGTAGCGGGTGGCGGAGAGCGTTGCGGGACAGCGGAAATGATCTACAAAAACTCCCTATTTCGGCAGCTTTCGAATAGCGCATGGTAAAGCTTTGCGTACGCAAAGAATAGCGTCGTCGTTACCAGGGGCGGATGCAGGAATTTCTTGAGGGGGGGGGGGGGTCGGGGTCAGGTGTTGGTCAGCGTACCATATGTTTAGGAACCCCCTCTCCTGTTTTACGCCCTAAATATTATACATTCAGAAATCAAGAGGGGGGCCAGGACATCCGGACCCCCCCCCCCCCCCCTCTAAATCCGCCCCTGGTCGCCACTACGCATGAGCCTAACGCTAAATACGCTTTGCGCATTGCGTGCGTTGTTTTTTTTTTCTCGGAACATACGTGAGAGTCTTTGCTCTCCACCAAGAAGGATTCGTGATGAGAAGTTGGCTAAAGCCAAGACGAGCCCAGTTAAAAAAATGGCGGCTCCCAGGGCCTTCGCTGCGGCTGCTTTGGCGGCCTCGTGAGCGCGACGTCGGCGGCATCCTCGCGACTGCGATTTTCAATACGGGACGACATTGCACTTGGTTCGGAAAACCCAGTAAGGTGGGCAACGATCACCGGCAACTTGATGCTTGCGACGCGCGAACATTTCTCGGCTAAGGTACGGTGTGCGAAGGATCAGGACACGAGACCTCTCTTGCCGAGGCGACGCAGGCGGACACGACCAGTCAACCGCTCGCGTTGCATTCTCATGTTTAAACAAATCTAAAATGTTACCCTGGACCACAAAACTCGTTTCTTCTTTCACGGGTTGCAGCATTTCGTGTGCGAAATAAAAATTGTGACTGTACCTTGGTAGCGTTGCAAGCGCGAGGTGCTAGCACTTTTTCGTCCCGGCAGAAAAACGCTATTCTAAAACTTTTGCGTAGCGTGCGCTTAAAATTACGTACGTTATTCTAAAACTCCCTATGAACAAAGTGAAAATAGGATTTGGCACAATGTTGACGCTAATTCCTCCGATTTTGGCCAAATGTAGCGGGGGAAGCGCTTTGGCGCAGCAATCACATCACTGCACTAGATGTAGCGAGACAACAATTATCCGAAATGCGAGACAAAATCTCGTGCGCGTGAAATTTACATCCCGCACAGCTGCGCTTGTGGGTATTTTTAGACTCTATATGAAACAACAAATGACGTAGACTCCCGATACTAGGGAAAAAGACGCAGAAACCCTCGAGGCGTGTGAGGTGCCGCTAGGAAAGTGAGGAGCTCGACTTTCCTAGCGGCACCTCACACGCCGCGTAACGGCGTAACCGCGTAAAACGAAAGCCACAACACAAAAAACGGCCGCAAAAAGGAAGACAAAAATCAGAAGAGGAAACAATCCTCGAAAAGAAGAACGCAAAACAACGAAAGGGGAAAAAAAAAGCTGCAAATAAAATGAGACGAGAGAATGGAACGATAGGCAGTAAAAAAGAAAAGGAGATGAAGACAGAAAGCGACTCGCGAAACTGCCGTTACTACAACAAGCCGGCGGGAAAAAAAGAAGAAAAGCGATCCCTCTAAGCAAAGGAAAACGTTCAGGAAAAAAGAGCGACAGACGAAGAGGCGGCAGTCGAAGCCAGCCGAACAGAACCACTACGGACACACACGCAAACAACAAAAACCGCCGGAAGTTTAAAAAGAAAGAAAAAAAAAACATCGCCGAGAGAACAAAGAGCGCGCGAGGAGAAGATCGGCCAACGCATCACGACACCGACAAAAGAAAGCGGAGCAAAAACAAAAGAGCGGCAAAGGAGAGGAGGAGGAGTCAAAAACAAAATGATAACGACGGAGTTTGGAAGGGAGCCTCGGCAGTAATAATGGAGCTCTCACTCGGGGGAGCGTTTTCCCCCGTCCTCCCGCGCACAGTGAGTCGAGCGAGAGCCGGCAAGCACGGTAATGGATTCATCTATCGCGCCCCTTCCCTCCGCCACCCCAAACGCTCCCCGCGGCCAATAAAACGTCCGCCCCGGCGCCTTGGCCAAGTAACACCACTCCGAGAAATCAAAAAAAGGGAGGAGGGAGATTATTATTAGGATTATATACGGAGGAGCGAGCGGCGCACAGCCGAAACGCGATTTGGCGGCGGAGAGACGTCGCCGGCGAAAGTGGCTCAACTAATGCGGCAGCCGAGAATTAAAACCGGGAGGAGGGAGCTCGTTGGGACAGGCACCGCGCCGCCGCTTTACGAGAGGGACTCGGCGCTGTTACGACGACCGTAATGGATTTTGTTTTGCCGCGTCAGAAGGGCCCGCGCCGCCAACCGCCACTGGTGCCTCGAGTCACCGGATCGAGCGACTTTAAAGGGAGGGTCGTAGGCGCACAAACAGAACGCTCTGTTGTGTGTGCTCGGAACTAGAGTTTTTGTGTATAAGCTCCCTGCGGGAGCCAGAGCTGCGCGTGTTTTCCACATGCCGCCGCGCCGCTATTCGCCGAGATCCGATCACGTGAGCAGCAAAATCCAAGTGGCGTGCAGGAAAGCCACCGAACGGCCGATTCGCCGACGTTGCACGCGGCATGTTCCCCCGCTTTTGCCTCCACCTCGTTTTTCCCTGTTTTCCGAAAAAAGAGAAGGAGCGTGCCGCGCGCGCGTCGCCGCTAATCGCCAAATTCTGTCACGTGACGAACAGAATCCCAGGCCGTGCAGGAAAGCCGGTGCTACGAAGATCAACGCGCAACTCTGGCTGTAATAATTAGGGTTGTGTGGATATTAAGACAGCGTGTAGTTGGTCAGCCATTTCAAAGTTGCGACGAGTCACTCACAGTAGATGAGCAATTTATTTAGCCAGGGCAGTACAACCGCTAGCCTGGAGGTCTTTAACGTGCACCACGCAGTAGTGGTACAAGATCGCACGCCGGCACGATGCTCATCCAGACCGAAACGGGCAGGGGTGGGGATTGACCCAGGATCCCTGGGTTCTGCAGCGCGAGCTTTCGCTCCACGTGCGATGGTACTTCGAACGATGGTAGTTCGAAATATCCGAGGCAGCACAAAAACTAACCGACAGAAATCGTTCGAGCGAGCGAGTGTGAGGAACCACAGGAGCCGGGACACCTAAAACGGCCACGGATGCAGTCATTTATCACAAAACCTCCCAGATCGCAAACTTACTACAGCACTAGTGAATGCAGCCAATCCCCCTCCCCTCCCCCTACGCACACAGACATACACTTCCCGTTGCAACATCCACCCCGTCACGACCGACCAATCGTCGGAACCCGTCTCGACACCCCTGCCAAAGCGGCGGCGACCCGGAGAAGCCAGAAAGGAGGCAGCGAGCCAAAGCGACCAGCGTGCAAAGCCGAAGGCGACCCAGTGAGCCGCCGACTCGGCCGGCCTGCTCGATCCAGCGAGAAAAGGGCGACCGAGCGCCGACCGAAATACCCGCGGGCGCCGGGCCATTTCCCACCTCTCCCGTCTCCCCCCACTTCCCGAAGCACGCGAACAGATTCGATTTCCAATTCGGTGCGCGGCGCGAAGTGCGGGGAGCCCCTTCTCTCCCCCGAGGAAGGAGTCGTGCCGCTCTTCCCGCCCGCTTCCTTCCTTCGCATCCAGACACAGACCCAGATCGAAGAAAGCCCCGGCGGCGGCCACTCCCAGCCACCGAGACCCCCGACTATGCGCGCCGCCAGATTGGAAAAACGGAAACGCAAAGACAAACAGCCGGGAGAAGACCTCTTGTTTTCGTCGTCGTCGTCGTCGCAGCGCGCCTCCGGCTCCCGACTTCCTCGGCGGCTCCCGCCTGGCTTCCCCACTCGGAGGCGCCACGGGGAAAGGTCCTCCCCATTTTCTTTTTCCCTACGAAGAGGCGCGAACTCGTTGTCATCTTCGCGGTGGATTTCGTCCGAGAAGAGTGTGCGGAAAGCGCTGATTGGGAAGGAGAGAGGGGCGGCCGTTGTCGCAGAGTCAGGGATTAGGGAAAGCCGGGACTAGGCTTTTTTTTTCCCTCCTGGGTTTAGGGAAAAAGCCCCGCTCTTCTCGCCGCTCAATCTCGGGGGCTTTTCTCCCTCGGTCCCGGGGACTGACCGTACGTACGTCGGGGCTGTAATCCTCCGCGGGACGACTTTGTGCAGGCTCGAGTATCGCTGGCGTGATTGAAAACGAGCCGACCACCCCAATCCTGTCGTCGAAATGGGTTCACTGCTTCAGAAGTAAGGAGAACGCCTTTTGGTTGTTCCATTTTTAAAACTCGCAGCTTCGCGACAGGAGACGGAACACTCAAACGCACATCACTGCGCTGTTTGCCTGTGAAAAGGAAATTTTAGACAGGAAAAACACACCTTTGAATGAGGAAAAAAAAAAAAGGACAAGGAAAGGACGGTGATTTTTTTCTAGGTTTAAAAGATACTGAACCGAAATTTGGAGCTCACAAAAGAAGGCTGTAGCGATAGGCGGGACGCTGCAAAACCCAAAAAGAACACCGCTCATACAGCGATATCTCTAACGGAGGGTCGTTTTTTTTTTTTTTTTGTGGAAAAGAGCGCGATTGAACACGGCCAACGAGACATGCGACGTTACGATTCTCATTCCCTCTCCTATTCGCTTCGTCCCCTCAAACAAGCCTGAAGCTGGTGAACCGAAGCGAGGAGGAGAGAAGCAAGGCCGCTTCCCCTCATACCCAACTGTTACAGGAGGATCGTGACGTCATAGCTCTCGCTTGATCGCGCCCTTCTTTCCCAGAAATACGGCTGTCCGTTTGAAATAACGATGCATGAGCGATGTTTTGAAGTTCGTAGCGTCCCGTTCAACGCTTCAGCGGCCTTATTTTGCAAAATAAAACTTTCGGTTCAGCACCCCTTTCACGTTGCTGACCCATACCATATCATTTTTCGGCAACATCTGTTGCATCAGCTGTTGTAAGACAGCTTTGCTCGATTAGTGCATTAGGCGCATCAATATTCATAGCGTCATTTGTAAACGGAACCACGAAATGCAGAAAGAAGTTCAAAAGCGCACCCAATTCGAGTCTTTTCTCCTGGCTAAAAACAACAACAAGGCCCAACACATAGCGGCCCAACGTATAGCGTTCAACATTGTAGAAACAAACTTGAGCCCCCAAGAGGTGGCCGCTGAACTCAAGACCGAAACGGAAAAAGAACTAAAAAAGCTCCCCCTCCCAAACAAACAAAGCGAAGGCAGAAACGACAGCGACTGCTTTGATTCGATCCCTTATTTCCGTCCTCATCCCTGTCGCCCAGGGGGAGATTCCTTCCAATGTGCGCTCTTCGGCAAATTTCGTTGTAAACCTTCAACGCTTTCCCTTCTTTTTAAAAGAATATTTTCTCGGCGGCTATAAGGCAATGGTGCGCCTCCGTCCACACTTCGTTCCCGTTTTTAAATGGGCTCTGTAGCGCCTCTCTGTTAACGCCCCCGTTCAATAACTGTTTCGGCCTGGAGCGGTTAATTGGCTTTGCCGATCAAGCGAAGCGCGGAGGAGACAGCGGTAGCTCTTAACACGTTTTGATTTTCCCCCGGCTCCGTGGGTGGCCTTATCGTCCATCAATGCTGCGGATCCTGGTTCGTCCCATATCGAACGGAACCGCCGTGCTCGCCGCCGACCAACCGCCGATAAGACGATTAAGTGTTTACGCGATCGCAAACCCGTGCATCGCGCGCTCCGCAAGTTTGGATTAAAGTTATCTCATGAAAATTCCCTTGCAGGCCTATTTACCAAAAATGACGTAATCAAATTCCATGTCTTTTACAGGTTTTGCCCGACTATTTTATCGAAATTTCATGACCGACTTCTAAGGGAGCAAGACGTGTATGAAGAGCAGGTTTTATCTGGCGTATTTGACGGCCTGGAGGAGAGTGGCCAAGCACACGATCACCCGACCTTGACAGTATGTTAATATTTTTTTGCTGAACATATGTTTTTTTTTTAAGAAACCACTGATCAAACTTATGTCCTTAAGAGTAGTTCAAAGTAATGATAGTATACTTCCACAATGCAGAATGCTCCAGTGTACCCACACAACGTAAACACCTGGTCAAGCGGCAAATTAAAGTGCTCAAGAATCGAGGCACCTATGTTGCCACAATATTTGTAAAGTTTAATGAAAGCCAAGAGCATAATATTTTTAGGGTTTATTGAAAGCAAAGAGCATAATATGCCCATTTTTGGGTTTTACTGTACATACAGGATGTTTCACGTAAGAGTGACGAAAATTCCTAAAATGAGAGTACTCGAGGTAAAAGAATAATTTCTTCGGGACCGCATTACTCGTGGTGGCGGACGTCAGAAAATGCGCGACTTACTAATTAGTGAAAATAGACATATGGTTCCAACTAGAAACTTGCTGAGCATCACCGAAAACCACTCGATCAGTTATTTTCAGAAAGACTGAGCGCGTGAGAAGCGTAGTAGTGCGCTAAAGTTACCACTCGAGGAGCAGGTACAAGGTTGGGGCTCTCATAAGAGACGGAAAAATCGCGCGGGCGCCTTATCGCAACCGCTAGCCTTATACCTGCTCCACGAGTGGTAACTTTAGTGCGCTACTACGCTTCTCACGCGTTCAAAGTATTTCTAATAATTACTGATTTAGTAAATTTTCGATGACGCTCAGCAAGTTTCTAATTGGAACCATGTGCCTACTTTCACCGATTAAAAAGCTAAGCTAAGTAGTCATTTTCAACTGACAAGGGAACTAATTAGTAAGTATTGCGCATTCTTTGACGTCCGCCACCACAAATAATGCGGTCCCGGGAAATTTTTTTTTTTTTTACCTGGAATACACTATTTGTAGAAGTTTCTGTCACTCGTACGTGAAACACCCTGTATATATTCATATACGTCCCAAGACCACCCGTAATCGAATATTATGTACGCCTTCGACACCCCGGCAGCTTCCAGAACGCGCTTGTTGCCTTCCGCCGTGCTTTGGCCGAGACATGCGCCGCTCGAGGCTCACTATACGCCGAAGCACTGCCGAAGGCAGGAAGCTCGGGCTAAAGGCGGGACAACGGGAACTGTTCCTTGTCGTTCTCATCCTGCCAGGGGGTGGGGGTCGCACCCCACCCCCTATCTTCCGACGCCATTGTTCACAACTCGTCGATTTCTACTCGACCTCGAGAGGACATCGCCACGCGTCTAATCCCACGACGTTCCCGCCCTCCGATCCCTTGCTCGCAGCACACTGTATACAACAAAATAAGAATCTCGCAGGTAGCACGGCGTACGATTGTCCACTCAACCTCAGCCTAACGAGACTACACGAGAAAAAAAAAAAAGTGAGAGGGGGGGGGGGAGCTGCGACAAACGGAAGTCGACAGTTGAAACCGAATCGGTGCAAAGCGACGCGTGAATGAATGCTGTTCATTTCCGCGACGCAACGTGACGGGGGACGAACCCCGCGATTGGGGCGTTTTCACCAGTGAAACTTGTCGGCCCGGGATACTCACGGCGGGCTCCCCTCGAAAGCCCCCTCCGCGGAAGCGCGCTCCGTGCTCGCCGACGCAGGGGAGGCATTTTTCGCACCCGGAACACTCGGCCGGCGGCAACAGCCAAGTGGCAGTCGCCTAGTGCAGCCCGCCGAATGCGCCGAGAAGAAAAGATGACGGCTCTCCCCATTTCTTCCCGCCCAAACAGAAAAGGGACTCGCTCAATGCGGCCCGGAAGTTGCCCGGCGGACCCGCCGAAAAACACCGAAAAGCGATACGCACGTAGAAGGCGGAAGAGTGGGAGGCAAAACGAGCGTGCGGCGTACGCTCCGCGTCAGCATAATACGTGCGAACAGTGCTTCGAACCGAATCGCGAAATGTTATCCACAGCTTCGACACTGTTGAGAGAGTGTCGCATATTGTCTCTTCCACTAGATAGAGAGTTCTGGTACATTGCTACCGATGACTCCGATAACGACACCCGATAGTACGCCGCAGCCCTCGCTCATGCGTCCTATCGTTATCGAGGGGTATCGGAACGATCTATTATAACTCCCTAATAATTCGCACTTTTGTAAAAGTCGCACCTTCCTATAAACGGTCGTTTAAAAAAAAAAGTATATTTGCATATGTGTATTACGATCGCAATGTCCGCAAACGGAAGCTAGTTTCAATATTCTTGAAAACGAATAGAAAAGAAATATAACTACCGTGGCACAATTCCGCAATTAACGTCCATACTTGTAGAAAAAAAAAAAGAAAAACAATCCATGTAAGTTGTACAAACTATTCCATTTAGTGCTCTCAGGGCAGAGCCATTTTGTTCCACCGCAGCGCCCTCTTCCCACATCCGGAAAGTTCAGCAGGTTCGGCGGGGTAAAACGAAAGCTAGAAGACGACAAAACTGGGAGATTGCCGATCTCCATCTTTGGGGCTGTACCGGTAGGCTGTACCGAACATCGAACTCTCGCTCGTAGTTGCCGTTGTGAGTTGGTTCGCGTTCTTAGATTACTTATAGCCACTCCAAAATCAGCCTATAGCGCTCTGTTGTTTTATTTCATTTGTTCCGTTATTTCGATAGCAGTGAAGTCAGCCGGCAGTACTACACTCAACCACTGCGTCTATTGCGTCAGGCGAGCACGTTTTTATTTATTATTCCAGAATTCCACTCATTGTCGCTAAAGGCCTACAGCAGTATGAACCTTGTGTAGTAAAAGAGCTACAGCAACCGGATTTACTTTTCGCCGGACGACCGGCCACTCTGACATCATTTCTGACGGATTTCCAAAATGACGCGATTTTCAAACGAATTTGAACAACAGCCGGATGTTAGGTACACAGCCCACTCGGCGGAGCAGACGACGCGCGGGGTAATAGGGGAGGGCATTTTTCTCTCTCCTCTCTTCCTAGTGGGACGCACCGAATTTGGGACGAAATAAAGGAAAGAAAAAACGCAACATATACACTTGTACATTAAAAAAATGGCGGCTGACGGAGCTTTTGAATACATGGAGGGCAAAATGAGCCCTATTTTCCCAGTGAAATTTTCAGAAAATCACATAACTTTTGAAGAAGATATCGATTCGTGCTGAAATTTTGGCATCTGGTCGCGAAGAATGAGCGTTCGACGACGCGTAGTTTATTAAACTTGAGGAAGAAAGCGAGAAGGGACGGCCAAACACAAACTTCCAACTGGTAACAGTTGGAAGTTTGTGCTTGTCCGCCTCTTCTCGTTTTCTTCCTCAAGTCTAATCATCCCTACCAACCCGCTCGTTCTGTCCTTGTGTAGTTTATATTTGCAATAAAAAAAAAAAAAAAAATTCCCTAAACGCATTTGAGCAGACTCAAATGCAAATCTGTGGATTCCGCGCAAATCACATACGAGGCTACATCCCCCTTTCCCGCACCCCCCCCCCCCCCCTAAAAGCCCCCTAGGTTGAAAATTCTGGATAAACTCCTGCTTCTCAGTGTACACGGAAACGCTTGCACCAACTTCAAAAGTAGTTTCCCTTCATTAGCCAGCCCCCAACATCGGAGAAGTCACGCGCCACGTCGCACCCCAACCTCTGGCCCGATTCGTCGCGTAAACGTCGCCCAAAGAGCAGCTCCGATTTTTCACGGCGGGCGACGAGCGCCGCGAGAACCTCGTGCGACCGTAACAGAGCGCCTCTTCGGCCACAGCTGCTACGGAGGAAGCTACGTCATCGCTGCGCCGTTCGTCATCCAAATATCTGCAAACATCAAGCATACACCACAAAACATTTTTTTCTTTTTTTACGAAAGGCACCTTCTTTTTGTTTGGACAACAAAACTCGCCGCAAGAAGAAAATGTATTTAGTTTACAATATTTTGAAAAGCTTGGGCGATTACGCGCAATATAGACACCATAGACTCGAACAAGAATGCACGTCGAACAACACGCATTTCTGCCCCTTAACCTCGTATATACCGTGGAAGCAACACACTACGACGTCTAACCCCCCCCCCCTCCCCCGCCCCCCAAACCAAAAATAAAATATCAGGGATCGTGTTCAGAGTCTTCAGACCACCCACCTATCTCGATCTCGTATTTTCATACGTCGCTCACGGAAAAATAGACGCGATCAGAAATTGAAACGGTGACGTCAAGAACCCTATTCGTCACCCTAACGTCGAAGAGTCCCGCACGTCCGGTCTAACCCTCACGGACAGGACAAGAACGCCAGAGAGCGTTCTTATCCTGAATGCCCTGCCCCAGCACGCGCTCGTCGCCTTCCGCGGTGCTTCGACTGGGCGCGCACGCTCGAAGGCTCACGAGACTCCGAAGCGCCGTCGAAGGTAGCAAGCTCGCGCTGGAAGCGAGACGACTCGAAACTCCTCCCCACCGTTCTCGCCCTATCGGTGACTACGGTGCGTGCAAAGTCCGCGCTGTCCGACTCACCGAAACGCCGACCGGACGGCCGATCCACGAGCTGGTCCCAAACGGAGCTGGGCAAAAACAAAAGCCCGCCACGTGGCGGCGAGGCGCCAGTCGAATGAACACTTTCCTCGCTGGCGTCGTTTTGTTTCGTTTTTTCTCCCCCGAGTCAGAACCGACGGGCTCGAGTCCCTCAGGACGTTAGAAAGCGCAGTATGGATCACGTGACCAAACTGCTGCGGCGGCGGCACAACGCAAGGTCGAATAGGAACGAACACAATAGCCCGGCATGTGTCGGCGGGAGGGAGCCCCGACGGTTACATAGACGCGGTTTTTAATGCCGCCCGAGTTGAAAAGCGGGCACAGTTTCCGATGTGCTCGATAGACACACGAATCCGCTGTTCCATTTCGCTCGAAAAATAACGCAATTAGGGCGCCACAAAACAAATTAAAAAAAATCACGAAAAAACAGAGGGGAAAGAAACGCCAACAAGCTCAAAGACTGGCGACAAACTCTAGAAAATATTATTGACACCTCGCATGGTTCTTATTACTAAATTTCCGTAATAACAAAAAAAAATAATAATAAACATCGCACGGATACGAGGTTAAACAGTGCGCGCACTGAACCGAGGGCAGTGGGGAAAAATAGGAAGGATAAAAGCGATCGAGGCTCTCTTTTTCTGGCGCTCCGCGAGGGCGCCACTTTTGGTGCAGCAGCGACGGCGGCATGTGAAGTGACTCATGCAGGGAACTTACTTTCCTTCCTATTTTACGGCTAGAATATAAATTTGACAAAAAAGGAAGAAAAAGAACGGCGTAAAAAGAATTCGCAACGTACTCGTTACGTAAAGGGGGAAAATAGAAGACCCCATCTCCGATCAATTAGACTAAGCCTGTACGGAAGAACTAGTAGCAAAAAGAAACACACACAAATAACAAAAAAAAAAATATAGAACAAACAAGCCGGGACCTCTCGAAGACGGCTTTCCCTCCGTTCATTCGCGCATTAATCAAAGAGCCCGTCACGAAGACCGGAGTGTTCCTTTCACTTCAACTCTCTTCACCCCTTCCTTGATTGCGGCCGCTCTGAAACGGAAAAAAAAAAAAAGAAAGAAAGAAAAAGGAAAAACGCAGGAAGGAAGCGCGGGAGTTTTAAAGACCAAATATTTAGCGAGGAGAGCCACCAAATCAATACGGAGCCCAAATCTGCCGCACAGTTCTGGATTATTATACTACCTCCCTCGCTAACTGCACGCGTGGGGTCCAACCCCACATCTTTCGTTGTTGTCCTCTTTTCAAATTATTGTTTGTGTTCTCTCTTATTTTCGGAGCATCGCTTCAAGTTTTTTTGGAGATGGTCGATGACAGGAACAGACTGACAGGTAGCTCGACAAAAAAGACAACCAAACGAAAAAAAAAAGCGTGCAAAACAAAAAGGGGAAAAAAAAACCCACAAAAACATGGCGGTTGTTTAGAGCTTTAGCGCTTCCCCGCGCCAGTTTGTGACGATGAACTCGACAGTAAAAACGATACAAACTCGGAAACGCCTTCCCCATATTTCCCCCAACCTACCGTCGTCGCAGCAAAAAACAATTTCTCGCTGCTTCACAAAAAGTTTGGGGAACAAATAAATAAGTATGAAACCACGCAATCGCCAAAGAAAAAGCAAAATAAGTAAAAAAAATTCCTTCAGTCGATGCCAAACGAGATTTAAAGTGATCGAGAGCCAATGATGCACTTCTAAAGTGAGCTGCAGAGCAAATCTGGCAACAAATTCGAAACAGCGGGAGGGCAGGAAAAAGGCGCCACCAAAACGAGCCAAAATGCAGCAGGGCAGATCGAAGCATCATCCCCCTCCCCGCACGAGGAAGGGAGCTTGTCGAAGCCCCGAGAGCCTCGCTGACGGATGACTCGCCAAGAGGCGGCAGCTTGGGACCTGGCAGGGAAGAAGAGCAGCGCGGGGAGGTTCCTCCTGCCCCCCTCTTCGAGAGACAGAGAGAGGACGGGCAGCAACGTGGTGGTGGTACTCGTGGGGGCGCGAAGAAGACCGGCCAGGGCACTCGCTCTCGTCAAGAAGACAAGGCGCCAAAGGCCCAGCCAGAAGAGACGCGGGGGAAAAAAATAAGGGAAAACGCGAGCGCGCAGAAATAAGGTAAGGCGGACAGCTTGCACAAGGGCGAGGGAAGAAACGCGGTACGAACTTCGAGCCTGTAGGGATGTCGCGAACTTGAGGCGAACCTTCGAATGTTTGGCGAAAATCGACGAAATTTTACGTTTTATAGAAGAATTGCGTAGATTTAAACATTATAAAAGCAAAGATACCCTTTTCTTTATTGTTTTGTAGTTTTGTCGAAGTGCAACAACAAACGAAATATCATACACCCCTACTCCCGGCAGGCGGCGTCAACTAAATTTTCAACTTTTCAGCATGCAAACGTTTGATTGAATTTCGATCAAACGTTCATTAATTACACTTTACATTAAAAAAAAGTGGAAAAATTCGAACTTGGGACGGTTCGCGACTCATTAGGCCTGTCCCCCTCACAGGCACGCGAACCTCCGTTTTTCCCCAAGCACGCCTTTTTCGGCGAAAGGAAGTGAGGTGTTTCAGTCGCTTCCGGCCGTATTGAAACCCTCATAAGCATCCCAGATTTCTGGAAAATGTGCGGTCGACATCGGAAACGGCTCATAGCGAAGGCCACCGAACTTTAACGGAGCGAGGGGTCCTTTTTATAGTCTTTTTTATTCATCTGCCACAGGGCCATTGCAGTGAAATAAAGGTGTTCTCTCTCTACCGGCAAAAAGCGCGCGTGGCAAACATAGCAGTCAGGTATGACGTTGATTCTCAAGAAATTTCAACCGCTTTCGAAGGTCCGTGAACGCTCGACTAGCGGCTAAAGTTCGACAGCCTTTGTCATAAGCCGTTTCCAAGCGGTGAACTCGGACTTCACGACTTCACGAAATCGTAAATGCACAAATTCGTCTTTAAACAACCCGATGCGGCTGAAAACGTCATTTCCGTATGTCGTATTTGCCGCGCAGGCTTGTCGGATCTTACAGTGGACCTAGGAGCCTTGGCGGCTCAAGCAAATGAGCTGGCGCTGTGTTCCATGGGCGCCGCCATGTTTGTTTATGCTGACGCCATGACGGGCTGCGCTTTTTGCAGGACTGCATTTTTTTTAAACATTCGTACATATCGTAGTTCAAGAACGTCACAAATGCATAGTCACGAAGCTTCAAGAACAACACCGATGTTAAAAGTGCTGTAAAAAGCAACAAAAAAATTTAAAAAAATCTTGCTTTACGCGCAGTTCCTCTCTTTGCAATGGCCTGCGTTTAAGAATTTTATTTCCCATTTTTATCGCTGGGGGCTAGGATTCCGGACACTGGTCTATATATAGGGCAGGAGCAACGAAGAACAATATAAAAAGGACGTCGAGCGTAGATCTCCCTTCCCTCTGAAACGGGGATCAGTGATGTCATTGGTGGCAATCATTTTGGAGTACCCTTTGGAGCACAAGCAAACGCTTTATTCTCATTCATTCCAATGCAAATACCATGTCAAAAGTCGTTGCTGGTCTGTCCAAAAAAAAAAAAAAAAGACTTTCACCTTGGTGCAAACGCACGTTAGAGCCCACTGCACATTAAACCTGATTTCCTCGTTAGTTTCGCTTAAACATACCAGGCGCTGTAACAAGTCTGTCGTAATAAGAACCATTCTTTCTGTTTACAAAAGCCCATTGCAGCAACCGCTTCTGAAAAAGCCCACTGCAACAGCCACATGATGACTGACGAAGCATACAGCATGAACATCTGCGAAAAGCTATTTTAGGTATGGAAGCGAGGGCAAACCAAATTATACTACACGGAAATAACGTTAGAATAGGGCAATTCCAAATTGGATGCTTTGCGCAGGTTCTGCTCCCTCTTTGTCTGCCCTTCCCCGCAAGGCATTGGGAAACCTTTCCACCTGCACTCCGCCATTCCATTTTCATATTAATTAATCACCACCAACCAGTGCAGATACAGCAAGAAAACTGTGCAACGCTTAATGTAGTTGGAAAACAAAGCTATTGTAACTTAATTACGCACATTAATGGCGTTCCACGTGAAGTTCGGTGATGATGCAAATGATATGTGCGCAATACATATGCATTCCTAAAAAAATCCAACTCAACTACCTGAGGCTATTCCCATGATTTCATTTGTCCACTGAAAAAGCTTTGTTTTGTTTTAACGTAAAGTCTATTGACTGCCTTCGAGCAGATGGAGGCCTACATAAAGAAGTGGTATGAGAATTGTCCTAAAAACAACAATTATGGTGCTTTCCACCTACAGCTAATATTAAAAAAAAATGTCTAAAATCTTTATAAGACAACAACAACGGATGTGCACAAGTTGTCAGGATAGCACAGTTTGTCATATGTACTATCTATCTGAGAATTTCCCTGCCAAGCTAGAGTTATCACATCAAACATCAACAAGTTTCGTTTGAGAGGAGTGTTTTTCTTTTAGCACCCGAATGCGACGTGACGAAGTGGGGCTATGCAAAATCAAGACGTCTATGTTGCGGGTGTCGCTTTTCCGCAGCACGCGGTTGCGCTGCGTGAAGCACACTCGGAGCATCGAACACACCAAGAACCAATTTAGAACTATTGCGAAACGTTTCGAGTATACTGGCAGAGACAAGCCCGGTTCACACAGTTGCGTTTGACTGCGTTTGACTGCGTTGCGGCAGCGAGACACCAGGACATCCCTGCTGCTTATATCGCGTGCCAAGGAGATTCCTTGAATTGGATTCCACGCTTCATACGAAGCACAGATGTGCCGGTGACTCGCTTTCGGTTCTCGCCGCAACGCACTCAAACGCAAGTGTCTGAACCGGCCTTTAGAAACAAGGATAAAATCGAACCATACGTTACACAAAGCAATATTTAAAAACTTCGTACACAAAGCAGTTATCGAAAGTTGCGAAAATTCGCGCTAGAACGATCCCACGCTGTAGCGCTGCCTGTGCTACGTTTCATTACTGATAAAGTATAGAATTCACATTTTGGCGCATCGTAGGAGAAAATTCCTCACATTTTGGTGAATAGCTTAGCGCAGCAAGGGGAAGGGGGGGGGGGAGCGGGGAGGGCAAACATATGTAGACTCAATCCAACTTCCTACAATCCGCGCGAACACGGCGTTTCTCTTCGTCATTTGTACAACGCTAATCGAAAACTAACAAAACAGTTTCAGTGATGGAAGCTGCATTTGACCTTCTGGAGCAGGCAAAACATTGCTTTGGAGCAGCCACTCACGCTTTTGAAGCACATACCAAAATATGTTACCACATCATTTGAAAAAAAAGAAAAAAAAAAGAAGAGAAATCGATTGTATCGTGAAACCAGGTTACCTTTGGTAATGACTAGGGGCCCCTCTCTGATACTGGAGCATATTACGTATTACCTTTTGCAATACCGGCTCTTAGGCGAGTAAACCTGGCCACCCCTGGTCTATACACTAAAAGGTACTTAATAGCGAACGTGTCGTTTTTTTTTCTTTCTTTCGGTGTATGTGTTGTTTTTGCCCGAAGACTCGGCGTTTTTGTCCGGCTTAATATTCACCAGCTCGTTTCTACTTTTACGATCAGTTCATTAACACAGAGCTTTCTTATTTTAGAAATAAGCCTCTAATCATAGTAGGGTCCATTTAAAATTGATTTAAAAAAAAGTTGAAAAAATGAATCAGAGCAATACTTCAGTTGGAATAACACCTTTTACAGTCGGTGGTTAATTTAGCCCGTAAGTATAATTTCTGTGAAACACTATCAAAGACAAGCACATCCGCTATTTCTCGGAACAGCTTTTTAAAATTCGACGTATCGGCGATTTTTGTGGAGGTACCGCCATTTTGTGGAGGTGCCGCCATTTTGGCACTTAGACCCTTTCAAAAGTCCATCGAGCAACATTGGCGACAGCCATTGCTTGGACACGAAGCGCGTGATTGGATGCCGAGTCCTCGCCGAACGCTGACGTCAGCAGTCGTGTCCAATACGTGATCGAGCAATGGCGGACAGGCGATGGCGCTCACTTTTGCAAAAGAGTCTATATTGGCGATCGGCACGATTCGAAAATGCGACTTCACGAGCTTGCGGTGCACCGCGGTGTCCGGAAGCTCGGGAGATATCGGTTCGATCCGCCGCGGACTGTTTTAACATTTCCGGACGACGGGGGAAAAACCGCGTCCGGCGAGTTCAGATGAAGAAGTTTGGCAACGACCATTTGATGTACCAAGATGGCTCAAGTGCCGATACGTCGAAGCGCATAGCTGATCGAGTGGCCCTACGAAGCGGGAGCGAGGACGCCGTGCTCGCCAAGTGCCTACGGACAGCGAGGATTCATCGGTTCGCCATTCAAAGACCGGCACAGTCGTCTAATCGAATCGTTGAAGGACCTTCGGTTGAGAACTTTCTTTGCCCGTGTCATCCTTCTACCTCGAAATAAAAAAACAACAAAAGAACCGTAGCGTGTATCTTAGATAAATCGAAAAAAGAAAAAGAAAATACTGAGTGATACTGAGTGCAAACGTACGCTTCAGTCTCCTCTGTGAAGCCAAGCAAGACAGACGCACACAATGCCGAAGATTCCGGCGACCGCAAAGGAAGACCGAGAAGATGAGAACGCGCCTGGCTGGGCTGATATTTTCTTCTTTCTTTTCGGTCTTTATAATTTTGGATGGTGCGTCGTTCGTCGAACCCGCTGAAAGGAGAAAGCCCCGATCCCCGAGCCAATTAAGAGCGACAGCCCTTCTTTAGGAAGTCACCGACGCGCGTCAAACGCTCCGCGACCGCCGCGCAACCCGAGCGCCTCCTTTCCTCCCAAGACGTCCGCCCCCGAAATGGATCCAGATATAAAAGGCGGAACAGAAGGCGAACAAAACTAAATACTACACCCCCACCCCCATAAAAAAAAAAAAGCTTCAGTTTTTTTTGTTATTTTGGTGAAGAAGGAAGACCATTGAAGCAGTACTATGTTGGGTATGAAGTAATGGCCAGCCGCAAGTCGGCAAGCCAGAGTGGAAAGGCTGGAAAGGTTGCGCCATCTATGAGCGACGGCGGCGGCAACCAGATTGTCTGGTTGCCGCCGTCGTTCATAGATGGCGGTAGCTGTCCAGAGTTTCGTGTCATATTTGTTTGCTGACGGACACGATACTGGGGAAACTAGCCCTTAACAGCTCCGCTGTAAAAAATGAAAAAGTGGGCGAGTCTTTGCGAGCCGCGCTGACTGTACTTTCAGCTGCACTGCACAAAGTTCTGAGAGAATGAGAGCAGGCGCAGCCACGGGCACGCTCGAGGCTTACGGGCGTAGTCGAATATGAGAAGCTCGCGACGGAACAACTCAAGGACCTCCCTGCCATTCTCATCCTTTCAGCGACTATACAGAAGCCAAGTCAATACAACACTGACTGCAGCCAGCCTAGGTTTTACAAGCTTGCACCAAGTGTTCCCAAAAGAGGTTCAGAGAAGGGAGCTGGTGGAACGCTTACCAGAGAGCGAAGTCGGCCTTATAGATCGGGCATATCAACGGCCCGCCACCAGGTAACGTAGCATCTTTACGCGCCGAACGAGGCACAACCCCCCATCGGAAGGAGCGGGAGGTAAGGGCAAAATCACCTGCCGGGCAATAAACAAAAACGTAAACCCTTCACACGCGCCTCTCGATCGACACGCTTACTTGCATCGGTGGCAGCGCACCCGTAGACGAAACAAAAACCGTGGCGAACTTTCTGGAAATCGCTCCAAGAACAGCGCAGATACAAAGCCGTGTTCAGTCATATTTTTAGGTCGTGCTTACCGAGACAAAGGCTCGGGTGTTGCATCACCCACGTCGGAGGATTTCAATAGCGATCTCGTGAAACGACATGAAACAAGGTTATTGCTTTATCACCCCTGGCGGTTCCATAAACGCTCGGCCAGATGCGCGAAGAGAAAGCGGCGACGAAATGAGTCCCATACGCGTTCATCACACGTAGCAGACGGCCCTTTTCCGCGGATACACGGTTCGAATTCACCCAGAGGGTACACAGCTGATACGCAGCAAAGCTGTTCCGGACGAAAGCCCGTGAGATGCGACGTGCACGATCACAAGCATCGCTACGGTTGCCACGACTGGTCAAAATGAAGAAGGATTGATTCCGCTTTCACGGACGGAAATCAGTAGTTTCAAGCTGCCGGCGTCTACGGTGCGGGTAGAAGAATGCGACGACCTCAAGCTCCTGCTGTACTTTTGACGCACGCCACCCAACTCGTCGTTCGCAACAAGAGGCCAGCAGCGCAACTTGCGACGTTACGGCGAGGCGAATCCTGCCGTCGTCCCGCCGAGAAACCACAAAAGGCCGGCACCGAAACGTCTCGGCGCTTAAAGACCAAGACCACCTAGGTGATCCTGATCTAGACGTGGTTGGCCTGGTTGGCATTACCGCGGGTGCACCCGAATGCAGGTGCAGCCGAAGAGAGAAGGAAACAGTCACACATGGCGCGACACGCATCGTCGAAAAAGCAACAGGTGGCGGGGCAAACGGGTGCGCGGTCCTACAACGGGCCACGGAGCAACCCGAACAATTGAAAGGCTCGTATTACGACAATCGGCACCCAATGCCAGGCCCATACGTGTGCACTCCACTTGAGCAAAACTCGCTTGGCAAAGAGCGAACGCTACGGCTCCTTCGATCCAATCAGAACGAAGGAGCCAAAGCAGGGGAGTGCTCTCCACGGGAGGAGGGAAGAATCCGTAATCACGTGCCTCGCATCGACGCTCCGATTGGGCCTGAGGGGTCGTAGCAAAGTTCAGGCGAAACGGAGTATCACTACGGACAAGAAAATTGAAGACAGAAAATGTGTGCTTCGACTCTCGTAAACAATCTCTCAACAGGCTTTTTTTTTTTTCTTTATAGACAATTGCAAGCATGACGCTCGACTTGTGTCTCTTGCGTGCAAGCACGTCCGGAGTGCGAGTGAACATAGCTTTGGCAGGCTTGCAATTCCAGGTACTTGCCCGCACGAGCAAAGGCCGCCTGATGCCCTGCTCGCAATCGTCTATAGATTCATTTTACATCATTCCGGCTGTCCTGCACGCGCCTTCTTTACAGAACGCGAGATGCGAGGTAACAAAATGATAATAATAATATTAATAACAAACCAAATACAAAAAAAAGAAACAGATTCATACGTGCCCAGCATAAAAAGAGTGGAGACACGAGAAGGTGAATGCATCTCGCCAACGCGGAAGTTCACTGCTCTCCGGAATAAAGGAAGTACCGCACGACCAGGTGTATCACCTGTGCGAGTGCGGAAGCCGCGTCGAAAGGGCAGCCGAGGCTGCGGGCGGAATCCGACCCGACGCTTCGGGTACCGCACCGACGACGGGAAGCTGCGACCCGGCTAACGATAGTCACCGACAGAGTGAAAACTCCGGGGCGTGCTTCTCGAACGGCCGGCGTCCAGCACGCGCTCCGTGCCTTCCGCCCTGTTTCGGCTGCGCGCTCGAGACGCCTCAGCGTTGACGATGGCATGAAGCACGCCTTGGAGACGAGACAACTCAAGCTCCTCCCTACCGTTCTCACCCTATTAGTGACTACTCACCTGATCGGCCAGCGTCATCCCCGAACAACGCAGATTTAAGCGCGACCGAATGCCTCGCGCCCGCTTGAAACTGCTCACGTCGAGAAAACACACTGGCGACATGTAGCTCGGATATCCCTGCAACACCGTGAGCTGGAAATATTTCTCACGATGTCACAAGCGACCGTTTCTTTGCGAAACCTCCGGTCGATTTATTCGCAGATCGGAGCAATCCGATCTGTGTGAGTGCATACACTCAGGTGCTACTTTCGCGGGCCGCTAATGCATGCATAGTGCAAACGTCCGCAATAAAAACTTTATATTATTATTCCACAGCGTCTCAGCAGTCCAACATGCTTGTCGGGGGAATATTACATGTAAGGCATCGCTAGATGAGACCTCGGCATCCGCACGTCGCGGGATTCTCCAGCCGACACTTCCACCGGCGGAAGCCGCGACAGGAGTCAGGGAAGACCGACGGAGCGTGGCTGGCTTCCCCGCAGCGCGCGGCGGCTTCCCGCGTCGCTAATCCGGCCGTAATGACCTCGTCACCGGGGGCCACCGGCACACAACCGACGCGTCAACGGCAGCGAGCGTCACGGACGCACACGGGCACACCTGAGAACGCCGAGAGAGAGAGAGAGAGAGAGAGAGAGAGAGAGAGAGAGCGCGCGGAGAGTGAGGCGCTGGAATGAGAGCGTGCGCAAACATCAACGGCACAAACAAGAAGACGACGACGACAAAGAGCGCTGACAAATACTGCAGCCCGCTGCGAGGCGGGGCGGCGAAAACCACCCCTCGTTCTCCAGACAGTCAGCACGCAGAGAGAGACCGCGACCGGACCCGTTTACAAACAACAACCATCGGCTGCCCCGTGGCTTCCTTTTTCCACCTGCACCTCCACACTACCCACGTTACCAACTAAAAAAAAAAAAAATGCAACTATATTTTTACGAAAATTAAGAGGTACAAACCGAAAACGCTCGGACGACAATAAAAGCGCGGGGACTGAAAGGCTGAGCGGCGGGGTACCCTGATTAATAATCCCAGGGCCAAACAAGAGCAACGACACCACGTGCAAGGTCGTGCAGAGCGCTAGACCAGAAGGGGAGGGGACGCTGCAGGTGTGTCCGTCCCGCCAAGTGAGCAACACCTGCGGCTCCACTTGTCCCCCCTCCGTCCCTGCACCGGGCCGTCGACCAACCAAGCAACACCGCCCCGTCCTCCCTTTCTTCCTCGACAGACTCTTGTCACCGACGCAAAACGGCGCCCAAAGTTGTGCGTCACCATCTCGGAATCCGGCAATTCCGGGAAAAAAACTCTAGCGTACAACGGTGTGCTAGAAGTCATAGGTGACTTATTCACGTGCCGCACACCTCTGAGATGTTTGCTCGCGGCATAAGTGTTCACCGAAAATGAGGTCAGGAAGCAAATTTTTCCCGAGGCAGGCTACTTGTGAATATACGAAGTCCCGCGCAAACGTACCCCGCGTATAAACTTAGGTTTCGACGTCGGAATACAAGCTAGCACTCTCCAAAGACAGATACGCGAATGTTTTGCGTGACGTCAGGATCACAACAAAACACGCTGCAACCAGAGAAACGTAACGTCGTCACGGCTAAACGCAAGAAAAAGCACGGTCAAATCGAGTCCCCCAAATGGAACATCGCGTTGTTTATTACTTTTTTTATTTATTTCTTCCGTGCATTCCCGTAATCACAGCTGCCTGATGCACCTTAAAGGCCCCAGGTTAGCAGTCGTACAGCATCGATTCAATTGGTCCCGGCGCTCGATTGCGGAAACGTCAGACGCGTGGAAATACGTCGCCGTTTAAACAACCGTGCGACCAACGACAAGTTCGCCCACTGAAATGGAATACGACGGGGTCCACAGTGCCCGATCGACGATTGCCGCTTCGGTGGACCCAAGCGAGAGCGAGGAATGCCCCTCCGTCCCGGAGAACACCTTCCCAGCCGAGTTATCTCATCCAACACTCTTCGCGGGCAGGTGCCCGCCTTATCTCGCTCGCGCGTCGGTCTGTCCGTTGCCGCATGACGCCGTCTCATTCCCGGCCTCGAGGACCGCTCAAGCAACAACAAATAGCCGCCGATAAAAAAAAAAAGAGACGTCAACGCGGAACGTCCGCCGGTTACCGCCGCGCACTTCCCTCGCTCGAGTGCTCGTCTCTCTCGTGTGGATACAAGAAAGTGGAGGGGGGCGGCGATACGGATAAAACCGCCAGGTCTAGCCCGCGCGTGCCACTTTGAGGAGCGCGAGAAAGGAATTTAAAAAAGAACGTATCGCTCCTTTCTTTTGTAGTCCGTTGCCAAAGCTATTGTGACAGAGATGTTACGGTGGCGCCCCCTTATGGCTTCCATCCACGATGTCACGACCAGGATGAAAGCTTGGAACCCTCGCATTCTTAAACCAACACCGTCCAAGCTGATGGTCTGGCATCTCTCTTATGTCCGTCCGTCCATGAAAGCAAAAACTATACTCTGTTTCACCTTATGATGTGCCGCAGGAAAGGCTACAAGCGCGAGCTCCTTGCTCTAGGGCACATCTCGGCGGCACAAGCTCTCGTGCACTAAGGGCAGCTCAAAACGCTATGAGCTCGCGCTTCTAGCCTTCTCTGCGGTACAACATAAGGTGAAACGGAGTATAGTCCAGCTAAAAACGTTATAATGGAAGGCCAATCCAGAATTCCGATTACTGCGCGAATACTGGGGCGATGCGCGTGACTCCACCTAGCGTCTCATTTGCGCGGGAGTAATAAGCCGCAAGACAAAGTCACGCGCCGGCAGCTTTGCACACCGAGTACGAAACGGGCCACAACATCTAGGCCGTACATTTTCCGGTGTTCGTTTGTAACGACGATCGGCGGATGTTTTTCGGCCTTCATTTATTTTTGAAGAGTGTGTGTATTTCGGCGACTAGTTTCGTCCGGACGGCATAAACGGTAATTATCGATAAAAAAAAAGTTGAGGGGAAAAAAAAGAAAGAAAAACCTCCGACGTAAAGTTTAACTTACAATTTGTACTCGCATAACGCTTCAGGCTTATCATAATGCGATAGTACCTGCAAACCACGAACGAGTTCGGTAATTATCCGGAGCTTTCTGCTTTCTTTGTATCCTCCAACCCTTCCGCTCAGTGGAGCGACAAAAATTGAATTGTTCTCAAGCAACCACAAAAAAAGTTCCCTTTTTTTTTCTCTCGCAACATTTCACCCATTAATTACGGACTCCAGTTTATCTTCGGTCACTGTAGCCCAGCTCTGACCTGAACAGATCAGAGACATTCTGACAATCCGCGGTGACCGAGTAACTGACCCAACGCTCACGCCACTGCACTCCAAGGCCAGTGATTCCAGTGCTCTGAAACTGACAGAGCGCTCGATTTTCGGTACGATTACGTTCTTGAAGCACCAAGAAGGGGAGGGTTCCAACGAGAACGGTTCTCGCTTAGAGGGCAAACCTTTCCAGAAAGCGACGTTTTCCGGTTCTAACCTATCTTGTAATTTTTGACACCGACGGAAGCTCATCGGTGCAGTGCTTTTCGGTACAAACCGGAAAGTGTACGGCCTTATAACATATCACACTCGGGGACAACTTTCTCTGGGACTTCAAAAGTGGAATAGGCGCGTGTGCAGCTTTTCCGGGCCACAGGTTCGGCTTCATAGCCACAGAAAGCTGTCTAGCAAGCGTAGGTTACGTGCGACCCACTACACCTCTAGTTTTCTTTTTTTAAATTATGGTAGATTAATATCGATTCGCCCGACAACCAGATAATAAAACCGTTACATGTGGAACAGCTTTTTGTTGTTTCATGAAGAAAAAAATTGTGCGACTGGTACGACGCAGAACAGGCGTCATTAATACCCCCCCCCCCCTCTTTCCCAAAGCAGACGATGACAATTCCTGTGCAGCGCCACACGAGCGTTTCCTTTTTTTTTATAAACTATATATATATATATTTTTTTTTACGTGAAACAGCGTTTATTGCTAGTTTCGCTCGTTCTTTTTTTCTCGCTGCATTGACGAGTCAATACATTCCAAAGGACGGCTTTGATCCGGTTTCGGCGGATCTGGGGGAGCCTGAAAGTGCGAACCCGGATATGTGGCTCGAATGCGGATAACGAAATTGCTATCCGCCCAGGACTTATTTACCCGGCAAGGATGACAGACGAGACACATCAACGACGGCCCGAGCGCGCTGAATCAACACAGATAAATGTTCGATGCAGCGGCGGCTCTCTGGGTAACCCCCCTATGCCTCGGAGGGAGAGCGAGTCGTCTGCTTCTGGCGCACGAGTTTGCGGTGACGTCAGAGAGACGCCAAGCTCTGATTGGCTTTCATTGCAAGGATAGTGGGTAGACCTCAATGCTAGATGCCTCAAGGTCTAACCACGATTTTTTTTTTTTAACAGCCAATAAGAGCTTGGCGTTCCGACATCATCGCCAACTCTCCGTCGTGCACGAAGCAGACGAACTTTCGCTCCGCAGAGGCGTCGCCCGAACGTGCTTGAGCGACACGAAGTCATGTCATGCAATTTTCCCCGCTGAATTTAGCGGGGAAACTGTAAGAGGTTGGGAGGTTACGGAGGAGGAGGAAAAGGAGGTCCTACGTACCTTCCCCTCCTCCTTCGTAACCTCTCCTCCTGCGTACTTTCCCCTGCTCCTTCTCCACACCCTCCCCTCCTTAATAGCTGCTCTCTAATTTCGCATTAAAGCGATTTGTAAACGTCTCTACATTTTTTTTGTATGAAAAAGCTAGTTTTGTTGTCTTTCTATCTTCCATTAATAGTCATGTAATGAGATGATGGATGCTGGGATCTTAGCGCCGTTAGGATCAATTGAGGTAAATCTATAAAGACGACCAAGCTTACCATTCGCGAAGAGCGACCTGACGGTGGGTCGCTCGATGTTTCTTTCGTAACCTTCCGTTATGAAATAGACTGATCTCACGTTGCGAGAAATGATAATGCCGGCGACGTTTTTGATGCCAGCAAACTCGCACAACCTTCATTTATTTTCTTTCCTTCTTTGTAACCTTCCGGCTTCCTAGATGTTCGAAAAACAAGCTCGCTGTTTCATTGCTGAGAGAGTTCGGGGGAGACACGCGGTAAGCGTGCACGGCGTGGCCATCCCATGTCAGGAGTAGCGACCGCTTCGATCAAGCCATCTCGTCTGACACGAACTGTCGGACGAAGGGCTTTAGCTCACTTTGCGATCTAACGAACAAATTTTCTTCGGAAAAACGGGCAACGATGACATCCTCGTATGCGCTCGCTGATCAGAATATTCTATGGAGAGCCCTCTCAGCAGCGAATTAGAAGTTGTTATCGTTTCGCACCACTAAAATAACAAGACGCGTCAACCAGAACTGAAAACTGCGAAATTTACGCGAGCGAAATTTGCGCGACGCACCGCACGTCCGCGAAGCGTATGACCGGGCTGGTGACGCGGCGCGTCCGAAGGGAGAACAGACAAGGTAACCGGGAACTAAACATGGCCCTCGAGTAAACACGACAGAACCCAAATACTTGCAGGCGGATGACTTAAAACATAATTAAACAGTCATACGTTGGAGGAAACCGAGAGCCAACCATACGGGAATAGGCCGGCCCGGCCCGTATGGTTGGCTTTTTTACTAACTTTTAGCGTATGCCAACGCGGCTCCTACGCAATTTCGTAGTCAAAAGAAACCATTTAGGGGTAACATAAACGACGCTTCGCTTTTCAAACATCTTCCACGTTCACGTCGGAAGGGTAAAAAAATCCACCATTCCTCCAATTCCCAAAGTAATTTTTTTTAATCATGAATTTGCGTGGTCATGACACGAGTGTGCAGAATCGAGCAAAGAAGGTATAGTCGGTGACAGGTCAAGAACCAAGGGCGGGGGAAAGGAAGGCTGGAGAGGAGGAAGCAGGAGAATGTTGGAGAGAGGGAAATGTTTTCTCCTCCCCAGCATTCCATTTGCTTCCTCTTCCCCAGCCTTCATTTCCCTCGCCCTGGGTTCTTGATCTGTCACTGACTTTACCCAAATAGCGATAAAGCATTTGGCTCGTCTATCGGCGCCAAGTTCGTACAAAGAAGCTTCTTCCTTTCCCTTTCTATCGGAGCACCTTGTTTCGTCGAGTTTCCCACCGAAGAATTCTCTAACCAAGTCCCCGACAGGGGCGCGGCTTCTGCGGGAAATGGAAGATTGCGACAGCTCCGCAGCCGTCGCCCGAAGTTTCCCGTCCATTTCGGAACCTGTGGCAATACGAGCGGTCACCAGCCTCCCACCTCGCAGATATATACGAAAGGAACAAAAAGCGGTCGAAATGTCAACGGCGGCCTCTGCTCAGAAGCACATGGTGCGAATTAAAACAAACGACAGAGAAAAGGAGAGGGGAGGGAGGGATGCCACCCACGCGCATGCCTTCCCCGCGACATCCTCTCGCAGCGACGTGGCGGCGGCATTCGGACGACCAAAGGCAGCCTGACAACACAAGAAGCCGCATTCCGAACAGGCTTCAAAACACCGGGGAAGAGAGGACGGCAAGCGGGGCCTCCCCTACTGCTGCAGGTGCAAACCAACCAGACAAGAAGCCAACGACGCGTCCACCTCCCGAACATCCGTCGTCAATCGTCGTTGTCCCCCTTCCCCTACTCTCTCCCTCCCCGGGTTAAAAATACAAGTTCAGACGCTTCGTGCAACAAAAAATGCAGCACCGGTTGTCCCATCGACCTGGTACACAGAGTTGGCCACTCTGGCTTCGGCAAGAGAAAGACGCGAAAGTGTCCCGAATCGCACAAAAACTTTTCTTGTTCGAGTTTCTTTTTTTTATATATATTTTCCCATTTTTTTGCCTCGTAAACATAAGGGGGAGGAAGAGGAAAAGGGGGGGGGGGGCTTCTTTTGCGGGACATCAAACGCACCGATTGGAGAACTACGACGCCGGCCTGGACCAAAGGGGGACCGCAACACATACACACACGCACAAGACGAACGCCGCCAAGCAAAACACCGGACTGCCTTGTGCGCGGTGGCGGGTTTTATAGCGGGAAGGATGCACGGAACGTAGGCACGGGCTAGCGGGACATATAAAAAAAATGTATAGGTAGTAGTAAACCGGGAGTGAGAGAGAGGGGGGGGGGGGCGAAATCGTCGTAGGAATAGAAATAAACGCGGGTGGAGGTCCGGCGGCGAGCGACAGGGCTCGGGAGGCAGATCCAAATTGAAAACGGGTCCATATCACATGAGCGAATGACGTTTCAGCGAATGACGGGAGCGCGCGTTAACCAACCAACCAACCAACACCCCTAACCCACCTGAAAACGGGCGGCCGACCGTTCGCTAAAGTGTCGTTCGATGGAAGGTCGGCGTTCGCTAAAGTGTCGTTCGATGACAGGTCGGCGTTCACTAAAACGTCGTTCGACCAACTGAGTGCCACTCAAATGAAAACGACGATAAAGATGGACGGGCTCAACCCACCAAAAAAAAAAAAAACTTAAAAAACGTTCGAGATTTTTTTTCCAGTGTTTTTTTAAATAAACTGCGGCGAGTCTGGGCGCTGCACACAATCACACTGCCATGGACTCCTATATAAGAGGCCATGACACCGCACACAAGCGTTGCCCCGCTAAATTTAGCGTACACAATTTCCCCCCAAACAACCCGGTGTCAGGTGACGCCATGCGGCACCATGACGTCACGAGGTACTGTGACGTCAGGTGCCAAGACAACCCTGTAAAGAAGCACACCACGGGGATCCGTTGCGAAACCTCGCCTACAGACGCTTTACACACGCGCCAGGCTACGGCCGCCACTGCCGACCTTCTCTCACCTTACCGAGATACCCAGCCACCGAAACGGGCGTCGACGAGCCTCCACAAAGGCCAATGCTGAGGAGAAGGACACAATAAAATCTAAAATGGCGATGACCTGGCCTGCAACGGTGATGACGAAGTGAAATAACCACAATAAGAGGAAAGAAAAACTGAAGGTCGGTTATGGCGGCGCCCATGCAGAGCAGCTGCTGCAGAGCGTCTACACTCCATCTCACGAGTTGCGTGCAGCAGAGGCAAAAGCACAGGCGCGTGGTTTTCAGATTTGCTTTCCTTTCCCAAGAGGGCGGCGCCCAGGGGCCGTACTTGAAAGCGTCTAGAGTGACTACGAGTGACGGAAACGAGCGTCTCTCGAGGCAGAAGGAAGCAAATCGTGCCCGTAGAGAGAAGACTCCAGATCCGTCGTTGATCTCGTCCACTCGACGTACTCGTAAAACGGCCGAGAAACGCCTCTCCCAGTTGGACAGAACAGCCCCGCCTCGTGCAGAAAGCGATGTGCACCATTTTGCGAGCGCCACTGTGCGCGCTACCACACCGATACGAGCAACCCCGTACGAAGGAGAGCACAGATCTCATAAGAGAAAAAGAGCAGCGCTTCGAAGCGCGATCTGCAATCGATCCAACGCAAAACGAAATCGGCTCGGGCTTAGGAGGTCCGCCACCAAACAGGAAGGGCGATACACGAGGCACAAATCACGGCCGCTTCCGTCCGACAGGATCCAGCGAAAAGCGGCGGCGTTCGGCCCGCAACAACTGCCGCAGAAAACCACCGCGTGGAGAAAAAGTAAATAAATAAAAAATAACAATAATAAAGTGCCATAACAAAACAAAATTAAACTTAAAAAAATTTCTTGTCTTTGCGCTTTTTACATTTGAGCTTTGGGAGGCACGAAAAAGGGGACGACGGCACGCAAGGACGAAACAATCGAGATACGAGAGCGGATATTTTCAAAACAACCAAGAAAAATAAAAAGGCGAGAATTTAAAAATTCACGTAACTTATAAAGAAAGAGGACTGCAAATAAAGAAAAGAGAAAAACCGAGGGAGGATTTCTTTTTTCTCTTCCAAGAAAGAGCGCCGCAACGGAAACCCGAATCCGTAGTGGCGGGGTGCTCCTCCCAGCAATAATAACGATAAAAAAAATAATAATCAAAAGCAACCAAACGCCAAAAAGGAGGCAAAAAAAAAACACAAGAAAAACAGAAACTACGCGAAAGTGGTTGAAAGTAAACACGTGGATGTGATGGGGGAACGAAGCAGTCAAACAAAAATAAAGAAGCCAAAAACGTCCTCAACCGCTCCTAAGTACAATAAAAAAGAAAGATAAAGTAATAAAAAAAGGGGCAGCGAAGTTAAAGGTTTATGCATGGCGGTGCGAGTTTTAGACGAAAACGGAGAACAAGGATTCGGGTGTATTCCAGAGCACTGGACGAGTTCATCCACACAGAGCACCCTTTTCACACGCTCCATCTCGCGAGGTGCACACCGACTCCACAATACACATTCTCTCATTGACGGCGATCGTGACAACTATTTGCCCTTTCATTACCACTAAAAAGACTAAAACCAAAAACAAGCAATTTGCGTTTGCACGACGGGGCACCCCTCGGAACGTCACACAATTTCCGGGTGCATTTCCGGAGAACTGAAGAGCGTGCGTGCGGAGATGCCGAGGTTTCTGGATATGACGTCACGTTTACTCTCTCACTCAAATGACTTCCTCGCACTGACCCAGGAATACTCCGCACATCACACTAAAAAATAATTTACCTCTTTTCTTACCTTACACTTACAGAAAACCACTTGTGTTTTCATTTAAAGGCCAACGTACAACCCAATACTTTCTAGATAGGAGAGCCTACGTGCTGAATTTTCCTGAGTCACCCAGACACGACTGTAAGGCAGAGATTGGACACGCCTGCGGCGTCAGCATTCGGCTGGTCCTCGGGTTCTCACTGACTGAGCACGAGCTTTGGCCGAACGCCGACGTCACAGTCGTGTCCAATCTGCGCAAAACTGCGAGGGAAGTTGGGTAAGGTTGAAAGGCAGAGGGGGATATGGGAAAGGAAAAATAAATAAAAAAATGAAAGCCGTTTACAACTCCCTGTAACGCCGAATTAGAGCGCAGCTCTTGAGGAGGAGGGAAGGCATGGGGGGGGGGTCACGTGGCCTGGGGGTCACGTGACCTCGAGGAGGGGGATATTTTCCCCGCTAAATTTAGCGGGGAAAATTTTCCGCTAAATTTAGCGGGGAAAATTTTCCGCTAGATTTAGCGGGGAAAATTTCCCGCTAAATTTAGCGGGGAAAATGTTCCGCTAGATTTAGCTGGGAAAATTTCCCGCCAGATTTAGCGGGGAAAAATTTCCGCTAGATGTAGCGGGAAAAATTTTCCGCTAGATTTAGCGGGGAAAATTTAGCGAGGACGTTTCGGCACGGTGCCGAAACGTCGCCATGCGGTTACGCCGACGCCGACGGCGACGCCGCTCTAGCCGGAAACGGGCGCCTAAGAGCTGCGCTCTAAAAGTAGAAAGTGCGAAGTGTACGACGGCCTTTAAACAAAAACGCAGCTTGGCAGTTGATTACTCGATTCGATGTGACGATTTCTCTGACAGGCGCCGAGAGCGGCAGTGCAAGGAGCGAGGCAACAACAGCAATTCGCGCGTCGAAGAGCTCTCATCATGACGATCGAGTAGCGATCCTGGAAAACGAAAGCAACCAAACGCCGAAGACAGCTTCTACCGTTTATCGGAATAACAGAGAGTTTCAGCTTTCAGGGAACCGTTTTCGCGCATTCGATAAAGTACGGTGGGCCCCCCGATACAAACTGCGCATGCGCTACCACAGAAGATTCGCACATGCGCAGTTCGTACCCTATCAGACGTGCAAAAACTGTTCCCTAAAACACTCCGATGTTTGTGCAGAGGTGGGAGCACCGTTTATTGCGTCTGTACAGCCCGCACTCGAAGCAGGCCCGGTTCCAACTCTCGCGCATAGGACTGAATTACGTCGGGGCATACCACGAACGGGAATGTCGGTAACAACCACGGCCACCAAACTCACCATGACAAAGAAAAAAAAACGACAACAACAACAAAAATTAAGGAGAGCGAGCGTAAGCTGCCCGGTCTAGAGAAAGCTTCTTGGAACACCGCCTCCCTCCACTATTTAAAAGACAAGAAAGACGAGAACGAGCGAACGTTCGAAATGACGTTCGAAGAAGCAGAAAAAAGAAGAAAAAAGAAAAAGAAGACTCGGTTTACGGTCTTCCTCTTTGAACGCGAAGCGTCGAGGAGACAGGAAAGGGGGGTCGAGGAGGCCAGAAACACGCCCCAGCTAGCTCCCACCTCAGACCCCCAACAACTCCGACTGCCGTTCCCGTGTAGCGTATATATATTTTTTTTCTTTTTCTTTTCTTTTTTCGTGGCACCCCAAAATCCGGAGGAGCAAGGCAAAACAGACGAAAAAAAGAAAGAAAAATGCCGCCGGTGGCACCAAGCTGTCTGGCAGAAACGAGCCTGTTATTCCTCTCGGGGAGAAACCCGCCCTCGCGCCCCAACATTCCTCCTTCCCCTCCCCCTTCCTTCCGTCCCCCCTCCTCGCTCTCTGACAGCGGGGAAGCTCAGGAAGCTCCTTCGTAAAGCGCCGACATGACAGGAGGGGGGGCAAACCAAACAAACTTGGAAAGAAAAAGAGCCGCGGGTTAGCACGCCTGGGGATAGCTGTGATCGACAAAAACTCGAAAAGGTCCAAAAGAGAAAAGCGGGAGGGTCCGGATTCCGAATCAGGACGACAGGGAAGGTGAGGGGAGTGGCGTCGGACCAACGTTGAACGCGTTGAACGGAGAGGATCTGACACCGCCGTGCAACACTCCAGCGGCAGAGAAAAAATGATAAATGAAATCAAAACGAGCGAAGGCGCGTCGATTGATGCAGCGTGTACACGAATCCATTTCGAAAGAAGAAAATCGAGTTTGGACAAGTAAAACACCCAATGCAAGCGCACAAAAAAAAAAAAAAAGATTGAAAGTCGGTTTTATTTGAACCAAAACTGCTCACAAAAACAGAAAAAAAAATTAAAAAAAATAAACGCGCGAGTTAAAAAAGAAAAAGAAAAGACGAGCTGGGAATTTGAACATGCAAGAACCTTTCTGTGCTTTTGTCGAAAAATGAACTACACGGATAAAATTGATAACCGGACGAACGCACGCGGCAGGCGAGAGTTATTAATATTGTCCTACGACCCAACGTCATTGCACGCACCTCTACTAGAGAAATACGGACCATAGGTCCATTACCAACGAAGTCCTGAACAGTAAGGAGTCCGACGTTTGAAAACCGATTTGGTTTTTCGACCACTCTAAGAATGCGCGGGCAAAACCGGCTGCACCCCCCCCCCCCTCTCCAAAGGTACATTAGGGAGTTTTAGAATAGCGCACGCTAAAGTTTTGCGTACGCAAAACATAGCGTTGTCGCCACTATGCATGCGCCGAACGCTAACCACGTTTTGCGCTTTGCGTGCGCTACTTCTCGGAAATTGCGTACGTACGCAAAGAGTCTACGCTCTTCCAAGGAGCTTTTTCTCCCTCTCTCTCTGCTCCAACGAGGATTCGCGAAGAGAAGTTAGCTACAGCCAAGACGAGCAGAGTTAAAAGATGGCGGCTTCCAGGACCAAGGCTGCGGTTAGCTGCGGCCGCTTTGGCGGCGTCGTGAGGGCGATGTCGGCGGCATCCTCGCGACTGCGATTTTCAATACGGGACGATATTGCACTCGGTTCGGAAAACCCAGCAAGGTGGGCAACGATCACCGGCAACTTGATACTCGAGGCGCGCGAACATTTCTCGGCGAAAGTACGGGTACGAAGGTCAGTACACGACAAACATCTTGCCGAGGCGACGCAAGCGGACAGGACCAAACGACCGCTCGTGTCGCATTCTCATGTTTAAACAAATCTAAAATGTTACTCTGAACCAAACAACTTGTTTTTTTCTCAAGTTGTAGCATTTCGTGTGTGAAATAAAAATTGTGACTATCTTGGTGGCGTTGCAAGCGCGAGATGCTTGGGCTTCTGCGTCGTGGCGGAGAAACGCTATTCTAAAACTCAATTGCGTAGCGTGCGCTAACGTAAACGCTAAATGTAGCGCCAGCGTGCGCTAAAATTGCGTACGTTATTCTAAAACTCTCTATTATGTGTACACAGGCGATCATTCGGCGGTAAAGCAACAACACAATCATAGTTTCTCTTGCCCTTTCAAAGTCGACCACACAAACGCGATCACAGGGCTCGTATGAAGGCACTCCAGCCGTCTAGCCACCGAAGCCTTAGGGAAGTGCTTCTCAAGCATGGATGTGTAGGGGACACCTTGGGGAAGAGGGGGGGGGGTATAAAACTTTGCCGTTAGTACGGCGCCAGTTACGCTTCTATCGGAGCTGCTAAATGGTGTCAAATTTCCGAAAGGGGACTCTTAAAATCAGCTTGACATACACCTCTGACTTCATTGTCTAAAGACGCAGAAGTGAACGGTTCGATGAAAACGCCGGGCAAGTGACCAAAAACGTTCTTCATTTCAGAGGCAAGTTTTTGCGCCCATTCCAATGTTGACTACGACGCTGCTGCTGGTACAACCGAACACGATTTCGCACACCGCCAGTGTAATAAACACATTGGGGACACGCGCGCCAGGCACGAGGTTTGTTCACGTTCGAAGTGTCGCGTACTACGGTAATATAGACACGTCGATCCAACAAAACCTGCAAAAAAAAACAAAAAAGTTGTTTTGTTTTTTATAATTTTGATTTAATACTGTGTACCTAGACAAAATCCACAACTTACCGCATCATTTTATAAAGATAACAAACAACAAGGGGAGCGGCAACTTACTCCCAATTCCGAATGCGCATTTATGCATCTTTCGTAGCAAAGAGGTACCAAAGGTGCCACTAAAAGCTCGCGTCATTAAAACAAAGAAGATACACTTTCTCGGCGCGTCGTCAAAGCCTGTCTCGTCGCCGTGTTTCGAGTGAATGCCTGCCCGTGTTGTGAAAAGATGAACATACAGGCAGTACAAGAATCCACTGTAAAAGGGAATCTTCGAAGGTCCTCAACCGGCAACGTGGGTTTCATTACACGTCATTCCCGTCGCAGTCACGCGAACGGGCAAAAACAGACGCAACAATAAAAAGTGTACTCGCTCGCATGCGCGCTTTCAACGACAAAAATAAACGAATAAATCAAATAAACGACTCCACAGAAGTGTGACACCAGAGCAGCCCTTCTAATTCGTAGCGTCAGCCGCAGCGGGTATTATGAAATACAATGAATCGGCGACACCTGTCGAGGTAATGGGACTACAACGCGCTTGTGGGCGTGTTCTTCAACACGACCGCCTTTATGAACAAAACGCACGGCAATCGGACCAGAGCTAACGTATATCGGCTTGCACCCGTAAATGTAAGAGGTGCGTCAAATGTTTCTCCAAAGCTTACACGGGGCAATAAAAATATTTTAATCGCGACTTACGCAAAATTTTATATATATATATATATATATATATATATATATATATATATATTACACGTACACGTTTAACTTCGCAGAGTTTCAAGATTTTATCATTTTATAAATACGCTACTGGGTCCTCGACCAGACACTGTCCAAACGTCATGCACAATTCTGCAGGGAGGCCGTTCTACCGTTAGCTCAAGCACCATGCTACCGCTCGGTAAAACTTGGTTCCCTCAAACGCATATCCAAATGTTAAAAAAAAAGAAAAAAAAAGTGTGGTTTTTAGCATTGCGGGTTCTCTTCTGCAAACGATAAAAGAAAGTACCTTAAAAATTTTATTTATTATTTCTATAGGAGTTTTTTTGTTTGTTTTTGTTTCTAGGAATAAGACAAGGGACGACCCGCATCGAAAGAACAGAGTAGAACGACCGTAAGAGTCAGCCCACGCTTTTTTCTCGCTATGCGGTTTTCATTTTTTCCCCCGTGAAGTGAACGAATCGGGCGAGGCGAGAGACGCCAGCGAGCAGGCGAGAAAGAAGCCTCAGTCGCGTATGCGATCTTCTCCAACCAACCAGCAGGACCGCCGCAGTTTCGGAGTTTCGGTCCGCATTGATATCGTTCCCCGGAGGAGCCCCGCTCCATTTTCCCCGTTCGCAGTGACCGCGGCGGGCGCTAACGAGCCGTCCCCAACCAATCCCGTGCCGCGTGAGCCACACGTGACCTTCGGGAGGGAGCAGCGACGCCTAGTCACGTGACACCATCCCAGCGCGGGATTGGTTGGGGACGGCTCGTAGCATCCGCCGCGCTTCAGCAAACCCTCCACCACCGTACCACACAGACAGCGCGCCGGAATAACGGCTTATTCCTCCGGGCCTTTTATGCGTTTTTTCTTCTTTACTATTTATACCTCGCGAATTTCGTATCTAACTTCTCTTTTATTTCCTTCTGCGTTCTTTTGTACTTGCTTTACGACTCGTCCCTATTTATCGTCTCGGCGTGCCGCCGCTCTGTGCGCGCAAGGAACCGAAACGTGGAATCGGGTAGAGACAGTGAATGAGATCCGGCCGAAAATGACCAAATATTAAAGAAGAAAACGAGACAAAAGAAAAAAATGTTTCCGTCTTCGGCGTTGACTGCCGTCTCTCCTAGCGCCATTTTTTCCCCCCTTTTCTCGGCGCCGGCAATTCCGATGAAACGAAGAACAAAACCAACAAAGCTATATCGAAAAAAAAAAAAAAACATAGAATATATAAATATGTTTTTTTTCCTTTTACGGCTGTTTTCCGATTTCCTGTCCCATCCCTCCCGATTTCTGCCGTTCCTTCGATTTAGAGGTTACGATGTCTTTCCCCAACTTCCATCATTTTTTCTTAATTTTTTCTAGGAAAAAAAAAAGGAATGGGGAGGGCGGGTGGGGGTTACGAAGCTCATAAATTTGGGAGAGTTAAGCTTTTTTAGTTTGTTTTTATATCATGCGGGCCCTTTCTTCACCAAATCCTCCCATCCTCTTTTTGCCGCGGCGGCGCGCGTGGCCCGCAAAAATAAATGGCTGCGACGTCAAAGTGAATCTTTAACCACGGTCTGATGGTTTAGCTAAAAGGGTCCAAGAAACGCTCGCAAGTGCCGCTTAGCACACCGACCGTGGCGGCCTCTTTATGGAGATCCCACCGTGGAATGTCGAATCGAGATATGACGAAAGTGATCTGGTATAAGGGAAAAAAAGATACGGGGATTGGGTGCGCCTGATTGCTACATATCGATTCGATGCACATCAGTCGAATCCATGTAAACGAACCTCGTGACTACGCGGAGACATCCGTCTGAGGGGCAGTTGACCCCCTGCGAGTACCACCTCGATAGGAAGCTGTAAGTATTTTAGCCAATCTCTGCCGACATTTTGGCCCTCAAGTAAATGACCCCAAATTAATTTTTATTGTTTAGGCAAGTTGATCAAGTCTTATACGTTTTTACATCGGTGTAGTTACGCAAGATCGTCCCGAAAACGCTCCGAGTCCACGCAAAATGAGAGTCGATTAACCATTAGCAGACCACCCTTTTGACATCTGATTTTCCTATCATGTGTTCACAGATGCGCACTTTCAAAAAAGTAGAATAGAGCTCCCACGCCTCCCCGTAAAAATGAACGCCTCTCCATGTACCGGGACACTTTTACTTAAGAAGACATCGCAGTCAATCGACCTGCAGTAGAACCGTGGCCAAACACAACCGATGGTAAAAAGAAAAACAAAATCCTAAAAAAATTCGAGCTTTTGTTTTTTAAATTTTTATCTGAAGATGGATGTTTTAACTCCCAGCACTACGGCTCGGACAAAAAGTAAAAAGCACTCGGGAGATCCGAGCGACTTTCAAACCACTCGCGAAGCAGGCAGAACAAAGTAATGAGGAAAAAGCCGCCACAAAGGGGGGGGGGGGGTAGGCAACTTTGACAAAGCGTCACCAGAGGGCCGGAGAGAAGCTTTTCCTAATGGACGGCGCAGACAGAGTCGGGCTCGGCGACAAACCGCGGCCCAGAAGAGAAATAAACGCGTGGAAGAACGGACGCGAGCCGAGGGTGTGGGGGATGCAAGGGGGACACCGGAAGGAGACGAAACCCGATCCGTCGGTAAACAAGGCGCGCAAAGACGCCAACCCCACTTCGAAGCGCGCCCGTCTCCCGCCAGAGCGTATACTCTGCCGTGAGGACCCAGCGGAACTGGCCCCGCCGCCAACCTGATCGGTTCCCCTGCCTCCGCGACCGCACATCCACAGCTGCGAGTGTAGCCCGTTCGTGACGTCGCGATCAGAATTTTCCTCGCCGTAACGTCATATTAGCCGCGAACTACGACTTCGATAACATGCGTAAAAAATGAAAGACGTTTACAAATCTCCGTAATGCGAAATCAGAGCGCGGCTTTTGAGCAGGAGGAGGGGGGATGTGCCCCCCCCCCCTCCTCTTCCTCCAATTCAGTTTCCCCGCAAAACTTCAGCGGGAAAAATGACGTCACATGACTCGGTGTCACATCACCTATGAACAAATCAGTTTCTCCCCTAGATTTAGCGGGAAAATTGACGTCACGTGACCTCAACATCAAATCAATTCCCCGCTAAGTGTAGAGGGGAATTCAATGGGTTTTGAGGTCACGTCACGTCATTTTTACCGCTAAATCTGACGGAGAAACTGAATTTCCCCGCTAAATTTAGCGGGAATTAAACGGGTGTTGAGGTCACATAGCGGAGAATTGAATTGGTGTTGAGCTCACGTAGCTAGGAAGTGAATGGGTGTTGAGGTTAGTTAGCGGTGAATTGAATGGGTGTTGCGGTCACGTGACGTCGATTTTCCCGCTAAATTAAGCGCGCTTACGCCAACGCCGCTCAACCCGGAAACAGCTGCGCTCTAAAATAACGGAAGCTTGCACTCATCGCATTCTTAATCGAATACCGTCAAAGTTGACACTCTGCCATCGCGGCGATTTCCGTCGACGAAAGAACAATTAATTCGGATAAAGACGGCACGGAGGGAAGCGAGGGACACTGATTGGACGTAAGCGTTCAGGTCGGACTCCTCCGATCGGACGCGAGTCTCAGCCGAATGCCGAAGCAGAACTCGTGCCCAATCGTCGCTCCGCGTTGGCTTCCGTGGAACGCACGGCCACTACGCCGGCAGCCGAGAAACAACGAACCCGAGCGTGCGCGACAGTGCGACGCGGAAGGACCGTCGCTCGTCGCCCGAAATCATACGTCGGCAAACCTCACTCGTGAGGGCCCTCACTCACCCTCATCTTCACGGGTGAGGTAAGGGAGTTTCTGAACCAAGAAAATGCATGAGTGTGAGGGTGAGTGAGGACCGCGAGGGCCGTGAGGGCTGTGAGAACCGTGAGGGCGGTGAGTGCGTCAGGGGTGTGAGGGCCGTGAGGGCGTGAGGGGTGTGAGGGCCGTGAGGACCATTAAGTGCGTGAGGTTCAGTGAGGGTGAGTGAAGGGCTGAAGTTGTGTGACGTGAGAACGGGGGTGAGTGAGGGGCTGAAGGTGAGTGAGGGGCTTAGGTGGGTGTCGCTGTGAGGGTGAGTGAGGGCGACCTAAAATGCCGACTTGCGCCAGAAACCAGCGAGTCTGCCGAAGCTTCGCTTTCAACCGGCCTCGACGTACCTCCGCGTGCCCCCATACAACAGCAACGCGCCGTTTACCAACAAACCCGCGCTCGCCCGCACCGAGTGCGGAGAGACGGCGCGTGCGCAAGAACCCGATTCTTGCACGAGAAAACTCGTCTGCGCGTGCGCGGTACCGACAGCAGCGCCATCGCAGTGACGTAACGTCGAAAAGCGTCCGTCTCTCGAGCTCATCGAATCCTTCATTCCGCGGCCCAAACGACAGCGGCGTAGGGCGTCGAAATTCAACCGCCCGCTTACATAAAGGCCAGCGGACAAAGGAGACGACCGGCGAGAACCACTCGAAACGGAAGCCGCGAGGAGGACGAGAGAGTGCCGCCCCTCGATTCGAGCCAAGTGGTGGAAGGAAGGGCGCGAGCGTTGTTGCACGCAACGGGATTTCCCAGAACGGAAGCCGGCGCTAAGCCCTGCCTGCCCGCCCTCCGCCGCCGCGGTCAGTGGGCCCGAGCGGGGCCACGCACGCGACCAAGCGGGCCCCCATCACACGCACGCCAGAGGAAGCTCTCGGTGTACACGCCGTCGTCCCCAGCGGTCTTTCTATACACGCCTCACTCCGCCCACCTTTCTCATTCGGCGCTGGAGTTTCGAGCCCGAGTTCAGACTAGGCATGTCGAAAACGTTTGCATAAACCTGAGATTCGATCCGTGCGGCGAACCTTCTAACGTTCCAAAAAATTCGACCAAGTTCGACTTTTGAACACAGTTGTTCCACTTCTACGAAAGGCTTTCAACTACTTAGAAAAATAAATGCTTCTTAGAGTAATCTGTTACATATTTTACGTAATACAAAAACAAACGCACGAACGTTTAATGGTTAGGCGATTTGTCAATGTGAAACAATACAGGGACAGAAGAAAGACCAGTACAGCAGACGAGCGCTCGCTAGTTTAAATTGAACGTTTAGTTTCACCAACCGTGAACAGGAAGTTTCACACCCAGTCCGCTCATGCGTGACCTTTAATTCCCTCCACTTCATTGTGAATCACGCCACTATAAGTATTTTTTCTTCTTGTACTTTTATTGTTATACTTAAGTTGTAAGAAACACGAAGCGCATTTTTTGTCCGGGCACTTTAAGCAAACAGAGGAGGCAGCGCCACACAGCGGCAAAGACGTGACCTCGAGGAACGGGGAATTCGCGCCTGCAGAAATATGCAGCGAAAGCACCAGCGGCCTAGGGCGTAAGGGATGTGAAACAGACGCACAAGGAACAAACGCGCATCGTTGGAGCCTCGACAGTTACTAACAGGATGAGAAGACATGTAGGGAGGCTCTCGAGTTGTCCCGCCTCCAGCGCGAGCTTCCAGCGTTCCATAGCGCTTCGGCGTCTCGTGCGAGCGCGGACGCCCAGTCAAAGCACGACGGAAGGCAACTAGCGCTCGACGGAGGCCGGGTATCGGACAAAGACGCCCCGCTGATCTCATCCCGTCAGTAATTCTATAGTACCACGCAGTTGTCAAGTCCATGCTTCAGCCGGGCGAAGGTAAGACTGATTCAAACGCCGATGTACGAGTACGACCGACTGCATACGACTGCTTTCGACGAGGTGGTTGCTACGGTAACCAAGTTGCGCGCGCTTCGCGTCTATAGTGGAAAACAACAAACGAGGCTTCCCATTCCAAGGGAGAAGCGTACGCGCGCACAGCATGGGCACGTGAAGCCAAATATAAAGGTCAGAGAAAAACGAGGCCCATTCGACAAAAGGAGCATAACGCGCTTTCGCCAGTTGGGGATTGCGCAAAGGCGCACGGTCGAGCAAATCGGCCGTCATTAGGAAGGGCGTTTACTGCGGTTCTAAGTGCTTCCGAAAATCCGCCAAACAAGTTCGCGCCTGTAATAAGTGTAGACATAATCTTGTTTACCGAGACAGGAACGATGGCACAATAAGCGCTCGTGATCGAACGCACGACGTATAAACGTGACGACGAGACCGCGAGAATTGTTGTAACCCTCGATAAAAACGAAGGAGATAATTTTCGTTCATTAGCACACATTTGCGCCGAGAAACTGAGGGTTAGCAGGAGAGGAGAGGGGACATTAGAACGCCGAGCTTGGCTTGGAATGAATGATTCGTTGGCAGACCTAAAGCTAGTTGCCCTTATGTCTCGTCTCCACTGCACTCGTCGAACGCGTAAAGCCCCAACAACATGGGGCGTTTTTTTCACGCGCCTCCATCGCGTCAGCGTCGGCGGGAGTCACTCGAGGTTACCCACAACATAGCCTCCTCCATATTCACAAAGCCGGGCAATTCGACAACGGAGCCATGAGTGCCCGGTCGCAGATTTGGAGCTCCAGGATCTGGTAGCACAGAGCATCAAAGAGCCATTTGTCGGGGAACCTGAACGTCAGCGCACAGCTTTTGCAGCTGCGAGAACCCGAAACACACTTGTCCGCTCGGGAGAAGCGTGTTTCGGCGTCTCGCCGCAGCGAGGCGCCAGCCACGTGGCTCTCCACTCATCCGTTGTCTGCCGGTCCACTTTTTCCATTTCGGCGGTCGCTTCTCGCGGCCATCTGCCAGGCTTTGTCAATGTATAGGTAGGCTATGCCCACCCACAACAATGCGACGCGCGGGCCGAAATCTGGCAGGAACAGATACCGGCAAGGAGCGCCGCACGCTGACGCGAGGAGACGCTGACAAGACGCGTAAAAAAAACGTCCCATATGGTTCGGCCCTTAAAACGCAAAACGCCGGCTTTCGCATTCGAATGCGTTGGAAGAGTGCAATGGAGACAAAGGCTTTCGGTCTACCCACTATTCATTCGAACCGGAGTTAGGCGTTCCGACCGTCCCCCTCCTCCTCTCCCTCAGTTTCTAGACGTGTAAAACGGTCCCTCTAAACTTAGCGGGGAAACGCTTCATGTGACATCACAGTTCAGGAGACGTCCTATGATGTCGATTCTCCCGCTAAATTAGCGAGGAAAGGGCACCTGAATCCGCTGCAAAACTTCATCAATAACGGCTGCTGCCAAAAACTCCACGCCTTAATAAACCTAGGACGAAGCCGACGCGACCGCCAGCCCGCGAAGAGAGCGACACGTCCACCGGTCGTCGACGCACCTGGCGGCGGCCGATGCGAATTCCGTGCGTTCGGGCACAGATGTCCGGCCAAAGGGACGGCCAACGGCGCCCCGGGGGGGCGACAGCCTTCGGGCAACCTCTGCGTGCCCGCCCGCACGACGACAGGTGCCATAGCGTACGACCTCCACAAGGTGCCACGCCGACTCGCCCCGTCGTCACGGCTGTTCGAACCAGGGGAGGTCTTCGACGCCGGCGACAAAGGTGCGCTACGAACGCCTTCCCGCGGAGGGGAATTGGAGCGATTGCATCGTTTACAATTGAGAAAACCTTCGTGTAAGTGTCTCTGGTCAAGGGATCCAACGAGTGAAGAGCTCCAAGTCAAGAAATCAACAGCGAGTCAAGAGATCAACGGGGAGCCAAGAATCGAGAGCCCAGAAGTCAAGAGGTCTAACGAGTCAAGGGATCCAACAAGTCCAATATCGGATATTTTGACTCACTGGACCTATTCACTCTGAATCGCCGTCAGACTGGTGGCTAGGGGAGCCAACTGGCGAGGACGTGGAAGTACGAGGGGCGCTTTCTCATCATATGTTCCACACAGTTCGGTGCTCGGTCAACACAAGGCCTGTAAACTGGAATCTTACCTCCCTCGATCGTGCGCGGGGCAGATTGCACACGAGTGCAAGCCAGGGTTCGGCTGCTGCTCGGGTACAATTGGTACTACACGGATTGAGCACAAATCTCAGCCGAACGCACTGCGTCAGAAACAAATCAGTAACCCCTAGGGGCGTGACCGTTCCATCTCCTCTCCGATGGTGTAATTGAAACAAATATTTTGCTCAAATTATCGCGCTTCAATAGACCGGTAGGTACATATATAGCGTCGATTCGGATCGGTCTGAGTAGAGGGACACTATTCGGTGGATAAAGGCCGATTCTGTCGCTCCCTTCGTATTATAGTTTCACAGGTTTCAAGGTCCTCGGATGTGTTTTTTTTTTCAGCGTAGACTATGCATTTTGTACAAAAAGAAAAAAACATGGGCTGAAAAATGTTGTGGTACGACCTAAATGTCTCCTGACAATGAGCACAAAAGCGAAATAAACGGAATGAGGGCGTCTAGTTTTAACGCGTGCCAAATAAATACTCTAACAGACGGCGACGCAACGAGTTTTTTTTTAAATTTGTCTTTGTTTTGGGCCTGACGCTAATTTTTCATGAGGCACCTTGTCGCTTCGTACCGAGCGAGACACAGCTAGGAAATAGAAAAAAAAAAAAAAGAAAAGAAACAGGAAGGCTATGTTCCCAAAATACCCTATCTGAAACACCGGTTGACGTCACGCGAATATAAGCAACGTAAAGAAGCCGCGGGAGCCGAGAGCCTATCGAAATCAATATTTCGCTCGGTGAACCTATTCCATCCAGACACATACCACAAGTTAACAACGGTCATCGCCCCTGCGGTGGCCTGTTATGCCATTGCCACCAATGGCAATGGCATAGCATAATAATCGCATAAATATATAGATACTTTCCAGTATGTCGTAAAAGGTAAGCAGAGAAAAAAAGATAACACAATGGATGGATGGTAACGGCTATACCCTTTGTAAAGGGCGGCAGCTTGCGCCCCCTAGCCTAACATTTCGCCATGCCTTTTTTTTAATTTGTATAAATTTTATTATAAGACAACCCCCCCCCCCTTTCTTTTAATCTGATTCCATTGCTTATTTTTAATACGTAATTAGCGTGCTTATGTTGCCAACATTGCAAGCTTCCCGTGGCCGAACGTTGCGGAACGCCAGTCCCCGTACCTTGCCCAACCAACCCAGTTCTCGTAAGTTGCGGCTGACGTTCCGACGTACGCGCTCCTACCTCCGAAACCGGCAGGGGGCGTTGGACTATTCCAATGGTCCCAAAAAGGGGCATAGGGAATTTTCAGCGCACAGACCATGCCCACAGACTATCACCACCAAAAAAAAAAAGGAGGAAAAATAAATGAAAACGCCCCCTGCAAGTTCTTACAGTACCCACACACACAGACAATAGAAAAGGACAACAACAAAGGCGGGCACGTGCCGCTTCCTCCGCGAGGCACGCGCCCGCGGACGAACCCAACCGAGCGCGTCGCCCTGCGTCCGGTGGCATAGCTGCGGCTGGGTACCACTTCGGAACGGCCGACAGGTGAGGCGACCAGATGCCTCCGGCACTCCGCACAACAACCACGCCAAGAAAAAAAAAAAAAAGAAAAAAGAAGGCTTTGCTCCGAGCAGCTGACGGGTGCGACCCCCTTTTCCTTTCCTTCCTTGGGAGCAAGATATGCCCCCGGTCCTCCTCGCTCATTCCAACTGGCTCCTCCGTATTCTCCCCCGACGTCCTCGTGGCACCCCCCCCCCCCCCCCTCCAACCCGCACGGAGGATCGGAGCCAAGTTCTCGATCAAGGCAAAGACGACGGCCGATAGATGCCCCGAGAGAGGAGAGCGGCGGCACCGGCACTTGTCGGGACTCCCCGCTTTTCGGTTTTTCCCCGGCAACGCTGCCGACAGGTGCACGCTGCCCCAAGGTTCTACGTGGGCTACAGAAGGCACTGCGAGCCTCGCGAACCACCCTCAGACACACCAAACCAATGCAACAACAAAAATAAAAAATTAAGATAAAAAAAAAAGAAAACGCACTCTGAATATTGAAACAACATATAATATATAACGCACCAATAGCAACACATACCAATGAAAGGAAACTACATCATAAAATGTACAACATAATGGTATACACGAAAAATAAAGGTGCTTGCTTAGATGCAGGATTAACGAGAGCCACGAGCTCCCCGAATTCTTATTGGCAACGAACCTTGTAAACCGCCAGTGTCTTTATTATTTTTTTTAATAAGAAAATTTAGACAGTCGCCGAGATAAATCGGGAAGTTTTCCATATTCCGTCTCTCAAATATACGGTGAAGCTAACCGGCCGTATTGCGCCTCTCCGGCCACGTGATTCGACAGCGGATTATCGCATGATAAACAATTCGCGACTTGCTCAAAAACGAGCAGGGAACACGACCCTCGGAGGGCCGCAATACTCGAATGGCTTCGCGCCGGAAAGTCGCCTAAGCATATCATTGCCTGGTATGGCTACAAGAAGACACAAGTTTACAACATTGTCAAGACGTTAAGATAACCTCAACCAGGAAGATGTTACGGCAGACCGAGCAAAGCACACAAAACGGTCGATACTCATTTTAGCTGTGCCTCTGCGTGTTTCCTAAATATGGTGAATTTTCCGGATTTATCTCGACGACCCTGTATAATATATATATAAGATAGACAGTTTATTTTCAGAAAAAGAAGACAGCTTTTGCATTCGGATAACGATGCCAGACAACCTGCTGGCACTGCTGCCACCGTTATAAAACAGACAAAATAAAGAAAAGAAAGTTAGTTTCTTTTTTTGAACGTTGAGCAAACAGGACAACCCTGGAAACGCAGTCTCGCACGAATACGAATGAAGAAAGGCGGAGCATACGATTAAATCTAGAGAAGTCTATCCGCGGACAGCGAGCGATGACATACAGAACCGGGCGAGCGGAACAAGTAAGACGTACAAACAACACGGCGTTTGCGACGAGAACAATGACCACAACACCAACAACGACCTATTCGGGAGGATTCTTCGCCGAGTCCATCTGCAGAAGGGAGCCGCCAGCGTTCCTATCAAACCGTTCTTGGCAGGACAAAGAGACACGGCCAAAGAACAAAACAAAACAAAAAAACAAGACGGACAAGTCGTCAGAAAGCGGCTCGGACGTATTCTTTGTTTTGCTTTTTACCTCGGGCACACAACACACACTGATAGCGGCGAGCGTCAAGCAGCGAGCGCTCTCCGGGAGGAACCCAAACACCGTGTCACCTTACGACTGACCGCGGCAGAGGCTACGGCCATCCCATAGCCAATCCAGCAGAGCAAACGCATCACGTAGCCGCGCGCGTCCCGAGGGTCACGTGACGCTCGGACGGCATTTGGATTGGCTCCGATGTGTCGTAGCGCCTGCTGCGGTCCAACGCTAAGGCGAAGGTATGGCACGAGCCCGTAAAGGGCATCCTATCGATCGGCGAGAGAGCGTGCTGACGGAACCGTCGCATTGTTTCGCAATAAGAACGGTTTTGGCTCCGTTCCGTCTTTGGCGACGCGTGCGCGGCCGAACCACTATTTTTCACGGGACAACGAACGAAGCGGCGAAGACGGAAAACAAACGAGCGTAGGGAAAATAAATGCAGGTCCGGAAAGAACAATGACGCGGTCGAGCGGTCACCGACCATCTGCTGGTTACGCAGGACCTTGCCCCCTACCCTTGCCTCGGTCCCAGTCGCTCGGCTTGTCGCAGCCCAGCCCCGACGTGGTTGTTTATGGCCGGAGACTGGCAGCAGCAACGTCGCTCTTTCTCGTCTGCATATAGGGTCTAGGCTCGCGAGTGTGAATCGAAGACTGATGGCCGCCGATAGAGAGTCGAAGTGGCATGTTCCGGATGTTCGGTCGACTGCGCCAGGCGGATGGGCCTCCGCATTGCGATCGACTCGTGCGTGGCTTGTCATTTCCACGCGAAGCGGCTCTTGTTTTATCTGCATCCTCGTCGTCATATTCGGTGACGTCGAAGCCTCCTGTACGAGATCCAGAATAAAAATACGAAATATCGTGACAGGAGTGTCATTCCAGGTAATTTTCGACAATGCAATAAGCCTCACGCAACAAGCTACCTTTCTTCGCGGCTTCTGTAACCCTCGTCAACGAACGGATTCGAAGTAAAAAATACATCACTTAAAATCAACAAAAAAAGGTCCCATAATAAAAAAGAAAGGCTTTTCTATTTTTAGAAAGCGCGGTCGTAGAGCGAACGGGGGTAGCGTCAAGTGGCTTTACGGTACGTGGTTGCGTCCTACCTGTCGCAACCTAAATAACGCGGGAAAAAAAAAAAAAGAAATTGGCTGCATCCATCCAACTTTAGGCACGCCATCCGCGGAACGGAGTTCCCTCGTTGAGCGCGCGTGCCAGCCCCAGCCTCGAGCGAAACGGCGCCTCGCGGGGGCTCGGAAGCGATGCGGGAAGCAGAGGGAGGGGGGCCTCTCCATCGCAGAACGAGAACCACTTCCATTTGCCCCGAAGTCAATTATCGATTCCCCATCTGGCCCGCGGAATCCTCCTTGCCGGGCCTAATGATGAGCACCGAGCCGCCGCCGCCGCCGAGGAGAGACCCCCCTCCCTCCTCGCGGACTCCGCTTGCGCAGCCACCGGCCCCTAACGACCTGTAGCCCCGGACGCGCCGCTCGCACGCCGCTCGGCAGGGCGAAACGCGCCACGAGGAGGGGGGCGTCAAGGGCTCATCGGGGGCCGTCGGCAAACCGCTCGGCCGAGGTGACCCGGGGCCGGGGGTCCCCGGGAAGTGACCGGGAGTCATTGTTGAGAGGCCATGGAATTCATCGGTTACGTACTCCGTTTACCTCTAAGCTGACAGACCAATCAAGTCCCTCCTTCGTGTCGCCTGATCCCGCTCCCTGAAAGAGCACGTGGGTTCCAGCCACTGTCAGCTCAGAGGTGCAAGCGCGGCCTCTGGGCGCCGCCATCTTGCTCCACGCGTATTCAGACCGTCCGATTGTCGAGCCTTGCCAAGACGTACCCACGGTTGCCCGACTGGCGCCCGAACGAGCATTTTCCACCCATGATGGCCAAATTGGCTTTTGAAGCGTGGCTGCATGCTTGCAAACCTCTATGGAGCCTCACGTACTCATTCTATGTCAGGAAGGTGTAGGCAGGCATCGTGATTGTGTACTCCTTACACCTACGAACAAGGAAGCGCAAATGTCACATGGCTACTGGGCAAGCGCGCTGCTGACTCCAGTCTGTTGAGCTCCGGACCTATGCTCGGGGACAACACGTCTCGGCAATGCAATCAAAGGTACGGGCGCGCGGTCTTCGTTTCCTCGAAAATGCCAAGAAAAGCTGCGGAGAGTCTTGCGGAACTGACAAAACGATCTACGAAAACTCCCTACTGGTTTGAAACGAGTTGCGCGGTATCATCGCTAGCTTCAACGCTGTAAACAGAGTCGGTATGTAGTAGCTCTCCTTCGCACTATGCAGGCTGTAGTAGATGAAGCAACGCCATTCAAAACACACTAATCTTCGCAAAAAAAAAAAAACAAGAACAAAAAAAAACACGCGTGCGCAAAGCAAGTGTGGGGTAAACTACATGGTCCCTGATCTGGCGACGATTCCACGGATAAAGCGGGAGCCCCGCTGCTCGGCAAACAGCGTTCTCCGTTCCCTTATCAGCTTGTCACGTTTCGAGTGCGCGTACGCCCTCACAGCTAGCCTCCGTCCCTCCCCGTGTCTGTGCCCGTCCACTCGACGCCGCTGTCACGCCCCCGCAGCTACCAGCCGACCCGCTCTAACGAGCCCCAGTGAACTCCAGTGAGACCCAAAAGAAAATTAGCGCGCATTGGGCGAGCTGGTCAATCGCAGACACGGCTACAACCCAAAACTAAAAAAAAAAAAAAAAAAAAAACGGAATTTATTTTTTAGCTGACAGTATGGTGCAAGCTACGTTCTCGATGGACCAGTCACACACCTACCTACCGTCACTTGATCACGCTCCGGCCCCTTCCCACGAGCAGAAAAAAGTCAGGTGATGAAAGGAAGGCTGTTGATTAGTCCAGCAAGCGCGTAGCTTTAACCGCACTGTCAGTTTAAATTGAGTTTTCGCAACTTTCTGCGGTGGTGGTACCGCGGTGTGAGAATCGCAATCCCCCTAACTCCTGGATGATCCGCTTCGGAATGAAGTTTGTTGCTTACGCCTTCCTGACGTGCAAGAAAAAGGTAAGGCTCTTATACCGCTCGCATTTCAGAAAATTAGAATTGCTTGGGCGTCGCAGACCCAAGCTCGCACAGCTATTCAGCGACGATCATCCAGATGACAGCCATTTCGATAGGAACAGTGTGGAATCGCGAGCGACCGGAGCGCCACAGAAAGCAGCGCCCCGCGCACTAATGCGAGGGATATCCGAGGCTCGAAACGGGCCCTTCGAATAACTAGGACAGGCACATCGTCGGCATGGTTCCGGCATCATGAAGATCGCACTGCACGCTCACAGCCACGAGTTGCTGTCATGGACGAGCACCGGGAGCTGTGCGCTCGTCCCGCCACGCTTCCATCGACGAAGATTTTCCCCCTAAGCGCGCGATTCTCCGTTATATATATTTTCTTTCTTTTATTGAAAGCGGCCTCGCGCGAGCGACCCGTACGAAGTACCTCATACACTTCGCCGCGCAAACGGTCTCACGAACTCGGTACATGCGACGCCGCTACACGTTCGCAACATGACGCTCGTTTCTGTCGCTGTGCCGAAGTCGCCGTGCACCTGCTTCGGACGCGTACGAGCCCGACACCCGAGCACCGTGTTGTTCACTGCACCCTCCCTACTTTGCGGTCGGGCACTAAAAGCTAATTAATCACACCGCGACTGCGCAACGCGAAACAAACAGGCCTGCGGCTCATATTTTAGATTCCTTTTTTTTTCTTCTTTCTTCTCGTTTTGCGCGACTTTGTTGGCAGTCTCATCGTTGCGCAACTGCGCACGATTACACGCTCCGACCGACGATGGCGCGGGGGGGGGGGACTTCATTTTGATTGCACGGGAGTGCCGCAACCCTGTCGTCGCGGATTTCCCGCGCAGCTAATCCAATTAAACGACGCATTCCGCTCGCTCGATTCGCGTTACTGCTGCCACTGCGTTTGTTCTGCGAACCGGCGAAGCAAAAAGTGGTTGAAAGGCACAAATCCGTCAGCGACCAATTTTATATATAAAAAAAGACAGATTTTTGTAAAAGTTGATTTTATAACGCCGTGTAAGAGTTTCCAAAGAGACTAAATTCCTTAGGACACGAGACTTGCGCAAGAATTCGTTTCTAAGCACACTACAAAAGAATGAAAATAAAAATAAACAGGCGTTAAGAAAGCAGGGCAGACATTATAGGTCCCAAGCATTGCCACTTTTACTAATCGAAGCTCGGAAGATTAGATTATTAATTTTTATTTTCAAGCAATTATATGTGTTCGCGAGAAAGCATTACGTGGGGAAACCTTTTGCATTTAACGGGCAACAAAAATATATTTTGGTACGCTTTTTACGAGCACGTTTTATTCAAAAGACGCAGCAAAATAACGAGAAAGCGTGAAAATTCGTCTCCGCTTTTTATAGAGGAGGCGAGGTTCACGTGAAACCTTCTCAGAAAGTCATAATCGGACGTCTATTGTTACCAATGCCGCCATTTTAAGGGTGGCAGTAATATTCACAATGAGCTACAGCAATATACACGACAATTAAACAACAGCTTTCCGTGCAAGCACCTACGACGCAAAAAAGATTATAAATAAAAAAAAATACAAGACAGAATTAAGATGTTTCACAGCCGCGCAGAATAATCACACATCACTGCCCCACGAAAGATAAATCTCGAGCATTTCACTCGAGCTAAAGAAAGGAGAGCAACCTTTATTCAAAACAAATATAGTTTCTTTCGCTGTCCCTAAGGGCTCAAAGGCGCTGATACTGCGTCAAGAACGATGGAGCTTGCTTTTGTGTCGCAAGCCAGGAGAGAAGTATGCCCGACAATGCCGCTTCGAGGGAAGCCGTTGAACGCGGGGAGTTCGCTGTATACGTATCTAGAACAGAGGAGTGGCGAAGACGGCACACATCTGAACAGATCTGGGAGGATCTGACTTGTCCGATCTACCGCGATTCATTTCCATCGCAAACTCACCCCCTGCGCCCAAAACAGACATGCGATCCCAGCACAACTCTTAGGTCACGCCGAGAGAAACAACCAACGTCATTTCGCTTTACAGGAAACAGACATTTCGCCAAACAACCCGTGCGGAGCCGAAAGGGATGCCGGGAACCGCCTGTACACAAACGCCTGTAGCAGACGCCGCGGGCGACCTCGGACACCACGGGGCGTACGCACGAGAGCAACTGCACTGAGCGGGGCGTTCCCGGTATTCGGATGGTGGGTGAATGGATACGGCTAATCCCTTTTTAATCGGGCGGCAGCTTGTGCTACCAGAAAATGCCTGTACTTTCACCAGTTAACTAATCTTCGGATAAGGAGACATGAAAACTAAAACTCGTTCAATATTAACTCGTTGTTTTTAATTCGCCACTCGGTTCGCGTGCAGTCTTCTGGAATTTCTTCGCAAAAACAAAAAAGGTCAATCGGGACAACTCCTCCTCCAACCGCCACTCCCCTCCACTCCTCCCCCAATCCCCGAAGGGAAGCCAAGTGTCACCGACAAACTTCAAACGGCTTTGGACGGGCCAACGGGCCTCCTATTCCCTTCGCTTCCAAACGCGCGACAACCCGACGGGAACCTCGTCCCAAAGGGCGCCGCTCGGCGACGTATACCCAGCTTTCGGGGCCGCAGCGAACAGCGCAGCAACGTCGCAAACCGCTTGCCGGTCTCCCCAGAGAGCGCCAGGCTCTCCCACCCCCGAGCGAAGAAACAACGCCAACTGCCGAGTCCCCCATTAGCCCGATTCGGTGAAGCCGCGATCCGCTCCAGTCGCCCGCGTCGACTCGCTCTCCCCCCTCCCAGTAAAACAGAGCAGGACGAGCCGAGAAGAAGCGGGGCGTCGCTGCGCGCACAATGAAGCGCGCCCGCGCAAGCATCGGGAGCGGCATCTCCGTTTCATCTTTTACGATGGACCGCAACGGACCCCACCAGCCATATCCCAGCCAATCCTATGCCGGGCAAGTGTCACTTGACCCGCGGGAGACGCACACAAAGCCCGTAGTCACGCGAAAAGTTCGCAGAGCTGCATTGGCTGGGATGGCTCGTAGCGTCCACTGCGGTTCATAGTAAGGTGAAAAATGGAACGTAGCAGCGCCGGATTTGCCCAGCTCTTTCTGGCCTAATGACTCCCCCGAGAGGATGAGGGCGGTCGCTTCTTCCGAGCCGGCTCCGAACTCCGTTCCATCGTACCATGAACCACAGCGGACGCTGAACGCCGTCAGAGCCAATCAAGCGACGCAAACACGTCACGTGACTACAAGTAACACGCACGTCGCATTGGATGGGCTGCGGCCCCTCGTAAGGTGAAATGGAGTGTGCCAGTTGACGCTCGGGAAAGAATAGACGAGCGGGAAGAGACGGAGAGCTCGCCATTTCCATAATGCCGCCGCAGCCAGGACCGCGTGGTCCGTCGCCGAGTGCTCGCGTCCGTGGGGGCGGCGTCGGACGGGGGACGCACAAGGGCCCATTAAGTTCGGAGAAGGGGGTTAGCCTTCGGCGGAACGAGCGGTGGCGGCAGCGACCCCGCGGTCAGTCGATGCCTGGACGGCGCAAAAGTGCGCGATAAGGAAGGCCCGACGCGTTGTCCTCGCGGTGCTTGACAGACGGCTCGACCGCGACGGGGCTCATCCGGTCGACCCGACTTTTCCCTCTCCTCTCCCGCATGCACCGCGACGCCTGTCGAATACGGCCACAAAGGACGAAGTTCGGATCGGAACAACGTTAGTATGGGTGTTTAGCTGTCTGGCGTGTGCCGAAGGCGAGCATTCCAAGAGTACAGAGGCTTACGAGTCTTACCACGGGACAACGCCGCCTGCTGCGATTGGTCAGCGCAGCGCTTGGTCCCGCCGCGTGGCATAGGGCCCTTGAACGCATCAATCAAAAAGCAACATAAAAAAAAAAAAACGCGCGATGACGAAGCAGTCAAGCGCACGCAGTCACTGGATGAGGCCGGGGGCAAACAAAAGCACGTGGGAGCACTTCGTGGATAGACAAACGAACGAGGGGATGAGGAAAACCACCCAATCACGGTGAGCACTGAGCAGAGAGCTCAGTAAGACGGGCTTGCCCTACTACTATTCTGAAAGAGGCTATTATAATGTTAGATCACGCATACAACGGGAAAAGCGATGTACTTTGCGCGTAGCAGGGAAGCACCACACGTACAATACCGCGAGTCGTTATTATATTCGGCGAAGTCAGGAAACCAAAGAGAACGGGACGACAGAAGCAATTCCGACAACTGTAGACGGATTTCACGACTAGGGACGCCATCATGGACTGCACGAAACATTCGCGTCCAGATCCAGTTCGATACGTTTCTCTGCTCGTCGTCATACGGTACGCCGGGCGAAGCCAAGAACGGATATCGATACATTCGATTCTGCATCGAACGCTTCCGAGACACCGCGTGTTCAAAGTTCAAAGGCGAAAAGCTTTCTTCAAGGAAGAAAAAAAATCCCAATCTTATTTACACTGTAAAAATATGAAACACACACACACACACATATATATATATATAAAAGAACGCTGGCGGGACAAAACCGATGAATGTCCATGCAGGCAAACCTTGTCGCAGAAAGCCGCCAAAAATGCGACCCTGGGTCCGGCCGGTCCAGACCGCGTCTGAAATCCGCCGCAAGCAAGGACGTACACGCGAACGCTCCAATAAACCCAACGCGCAACAAAACCACCACAACACACACACACACACGTCGAAGCCAACGCATATTTTTCTACAGCCTCTCCATAGTATATATGTATATCAAAATAAAATCTCCTTTTCACCGGAGCGTGGACCGCAGTCCACGCTACGAGCCATAGAAGCCACTCCCTAATGTGTGGGAGTCCCGTGACCTTGTTCGGGAAGGGCGCGACGGCGCGCCGGGTGTGTAATCACGTGATCCGTTCCCAGTACTGGACTGGCCGGGAAGGCTCCTAGCGACCGCTACGGTCCAACAGACCATGAAGCGGAGTACCACCAGAGGCGGCTAGCCGTCGCAGTAGCAGCGCAGAAAGCAATCGCGCTGTTCCGAGGAAGGAGAGAGGGAAGAGCCAGTAAATTCACGGGGCAGCCTGCAGCCGTCCACCCGCACCGCATCGGGGATAAATCAATGCGGCTACCGCGGGGTCCCCCTCCGTCCCCGCTAACCTCAACGACGGCTTCCGATCCCGCAGAGCAAACAGATAAGAGCCTTCTTCTTCTCGGCCGGGACGGAAGGAGGCCGCCCTGCTTCTTGGCGCTCGAGATGACGACCATGCCCGCCCCCGATGCGAGGCATCAGCTGCTACGGGGACGACCTGCCAGCCTTCTTACGAGGACTCGGAGAGTGAAGCGCAAATAGGCGGCTTTACGACGTCATTTCTGGCCGCATAAGCCCCTTTCTTGCCTCACAAACACGCGAGCCAAAGTGGGCAGAAAAGAAGAAAAACAGACAAAGGGCAATATGACATTTTCAATCCTTGAGTACCATTTCCCGAATTCGGTAAGTACAGCGAGTTCGACCAAAACCTTCCAGGTGCTCGAATATTTATTATCGAAAAGTTATTGTCACCAACTGGGATCCAACTGGTCCATTGGCAACATTCCCAGTTGCAGCTGGGAATGTGGGCAATAAACCAGTTGACCTGGAACATAACCTCCTCTACACTCACAAAGCCTGGCGATTCGACGACGGAGCCGTAGAGTGCCCGGTCGCAGATTGGGAGCGCGAGGATCTGGCTGCACAGAGCATCGAAGAGCCATTCCTGGGGAACCTGGACGTCAGCGGACAGCTTTTGCAGCGGCGAACCACACTTGTTCGCTCGGGAGAAGCGTGTTTCGGCGCCTCGCCGCAGCGGGGCGCCAGTCACGTGGCTCTCCTGGTTTTCAGCCTTTTATACATGAGGAGTATAGACACAAAGTGGAGACAGCGCACTAGGAAATTAAGAGGAAAGTTTTTAGGCTATACACCTTTCCAAAAAACGCTCCTAGGCCGCCGCCATGTTGCTGATGCTGATGCGGCTGGTGCGACTCGCGCGCTCTCTATCAGCTAGAAATTTTCTGGCACTCTCTTGGAGCTGTGAAGACCCGCTCAGCGCGGTTCTCTACCTGTGTTTTTGCGGTTTTGCATTCGACGTTTTCTCGCCCCTCTTGAAAGTTTCCACTTAATTTTTTTTATGCGTGCTGCGTACCCTTTCTATGTTATCTTCCATTGTGCGAAATAAGGCTGGTAAGTGCCTGCCATTCAAGCTTTTCTGCTTGACATTCACGGGAAACGAAGAAGGTGAAGGACGTCGAACGACCCTCGACGCGATTTTGCGAACATTGTTCTCCCCCTCCAGAGATAATCCGCGTAGAATCCTCAGTCGTCTCCAAAAATAGTCGTCCGGGTTGGGGTGGGAAACGGGTCAGTCGCGTTCGATCCTTTGACTTGATGCTGTTGTGAAAAAAGGAAGCTCTCCACGAAACGTGCCCCAAAACGAAGTCATCTTGGATTCCGTCCGATCGTCAAGACGCGACTGTCGTCGACTGTGACTGTGTTATTTGAGATCTTTCTCAAATAAATTCTTTTCGGATAACGCTGCATCGTGTGGTACGTACAATATATTGTTCGAATGTTAACACTTTCTAAATTGTATGTCCGTGTCCTGTGTCCTGTCCATCGGTAAACACGTTATTTGTGAGCGTGAAAAATGCATGCCTTTCGGCTCTCTTCTGTTGTAATCTATTTTTGACAGCTAAGCGCTTTGTCGTTTGTGATGCGGCGAATCGCGCGAACCGTCAAAACTTATCGTAAATAACACACACAAAAACTAGAACTATACATTCAAGTCGCATTCGTTCTGTCGCGTGCGTATCCAACAAAAATAGTGTATAGGTTTTTTATTGCTTTTTTTTCTTCTTTCAAATGTGGTACAATGCTTTCTCAATGACCTCGGAAAAATACGTGCACCATGAAACACAATATACAGCGGGAAAAGACGAGAATTTATCCGCCAGCAGTGTTTGAAACTGCGCCTACGGAGGCTAGGCCTATCGAAATCACAGCTCCACTCGGTTAGGGTTAGCAGGGACGCCGGTGAGAGTCTAGCCTCCAAACCCAGTGACTGGGCTGGAAAACGGTTTGCTGCCCCTGGGGTCGAGTGTTTCTTGGAAAGGTGTATAGTGGGGTTACGGAAGAGCAGGTCTCAGTTAAGAAGAAAGTTAAGGCCACAGGAAGAGATCGGTGGCTAGAGGGAATGCAGACAAAAACGGCTCTGGAAAGCTATAGATTAAACAAAACAGTTATTGCGAAAGAAAGCCTTTATGACAATTCTAAAGGAAGCTCATTGTTGTTTGAGGCAAGGACAGGTGTTTTGCGAACCAGAACATACAGAGCGAAGTACCAGGAAATGGATACTGTGTGCGCTGCTTGTGGAGAGGTGGACGAGACGTGCATGAGCACTTGATACTCTACTGTAAAGGGCTTCACCCTATACCTACCGAAGACAACATAGATTCAATAAAGTCATTGGGTTTTAGAGACAGAGAAGGACAAGTGGATTTCAAGACAGTAGAGATTACCAAGCAAAGATTAAGTGAATGGTGGCAGAAAGCGAGAGAAAACTAGGTATTTTCTTATTAACTGATGGCAAGGGGTTTTATAGCCTCACTTTCTTTTCAGTGCGGAGTGAATATAGTTTTCACATTTAAATATTCTAAGCTTAAATGGTAAGACAAAATGGCTAGGTGGCGTAAGCTACCGCCTGATCCAAAGGGCTCAGCCGTATTCATCCATCCATCCTCTCATCCGTTGTCAGCCGCTCCACCTTTTCTATTTCGGCGGCCGCTTCTCGTGGCGATCTGCCAGGCTTTGCCAGTATATAGAGGAGGCTATGCCAGGGACCAGTGAGGTTCCAGTTGCAACAGGCTCGTCACCGACGAGGCAAGAACGCCAGCAACACGAGCTTTGACTGCGCGTGCGCGCTCAATGCTCGCGAGATCCCGAAGCGTTGTCGAAGGCAGGAAGCTCACGCTGGAGGCGGGCAAACTCAAAGTCCTCCGTGCCCATCTCGTTCTGTCGGTGACTGTTTTAAGGGTAAACACACTGCATCTTAATCTTATTGGGCAGGAGATCGAACTATAGGGGGCGGTTTATCAACCTTGTTGTCCCCGCAGCCCGGTGTTTACTAACACAGCATAACAAAGAAATTGAACCTCGCCTAGCTAGCACGTTCTGGGCACGTGCGCTTCGCCCTGACCAGTGCTTTAGTCGCAAGAGGGTGGCCTTGGAATCGTCATCTTCGATTTCTCGGATCAAAAACAAACATTAAAATGCGGTTTGTTGTCCCCACTGCTGAAGCGTACCGTTAGAGGCGTGGCTGTCTTATCTCCTCCCCAATAGATATCAAGTTGGCAGACAGAATGTGCAGGTGGTGTCTAGCTTATTCATTCGTCGAGTTTTGAATTGGTGTTTTAAAACATAGAGCAGCGCAATTTAATTATAGGGGAGCGTGCTTCCTCTAAAGTTGGCAAGAGAACTTGAAATGGTGCGTGTAATTATACGCACATTCAATTCTCCGGCCAAATTCGGCAAGCAAATCATATCATACACTTGCAATACACATTTTCGATATAGTTTTTAGCATGTTTTTTTTAAGCGACCCCAACTCCATTTACATTGCGAAAAAAAAAAAAGCACGTGCGCAAATGGTTTGCGTTATGACCCAAAATGTTTGTCGTGGTAAAGAAATGGCAGGTATCTCGTTTAATATAAGTCGTCTTTCTCACGTCGCGTCGAGGTCGTTAATAATATGCGACGTTAAAATATAAAAATGCTCATGCTCACGAACAACCAGTGTCCTTGTAATGAGGCGCAGAAAGGTGCGTTACAGAGTCAATAGTAGCGAAAAGCGAGCAAGACATCCACTTGAGGAAGAAAACGAGACCTGCCCCTTTTCCACACCTACCGCAGACTGACTATTTGAAAACGATGGTGCTGGAATTCGAAAGCTGCCGACGTAGGTAAACTACACAGAGTACTTACTACCCTTCCAGCCAGACGCACAACAGCTGGTATACACCTGGACTCAAGAACCCGTGGCGTAAGGCCTACACTCATTCAGCGAAGCGAGGAGACGCTCGACATAGTAATAAAATACCAATAGTCCACATATGGTGGCAGCGGGAATAAGGGGAAGGGCGCTTCAAATTAATTACGTACGAATAGTCTACATAGAACATGAATTATCTTGACACGAAGTGTGGCGTGAAGCAGTTCTGACCTTGGTAGTCCAAAAGACTCCGTAAAGTTATAAATACAACACTCGCCTAATACACAACGCCGGCATTTTATGCGCAGATATTCCGAAGTCATCCGATCTGAAACAAGCGACAAGGGTGCTTTGATTCTAGGTTATTCGGACAGTCTTAATAATTTGCTGTTTCAGACACCAGGACTGAGTGTCGTACTAGCACAGGAATACCCACGAACAGAACCTTTGTGACTCTTCGTTGGATGCATTCAAAGCTATCTCATGTTGGTTCGCACCGTTTACAGTCAAAGACGCGGTGATCGACGCTGTAAGTGCAGTGCTGCAGTTTACACTGCCTCCTGAAACGATAGTAAACAAATAAAAATAAAAATAAAAACCCGGGGAAACTTACATGGACGACGGCGACGATGCAACAAAATACAAACTACACTCCGTGTCACTAGTTGTGTGCAGTGCAGGCAAAGGCAACGCCAGGCAGAGAGAAAAGGGAGAGCACTAAGAAGGCGGGACGGGGAGGAGGGCAATGGAGGGCGAGGACCGAAAGGGAGAGCACTAGCAGCAGTAGGAACGTTGAGGGGAGGCTTCTCTCCTCCTCCTAGCCTTTCGAGTGGTTGCACTTTCTCCCCTCGCCTGACGTGTTGTGTCGTACATTTTTACCTTTTTTTTTTTTTAGAATAAAGTATGGTTGCTAGAACAGCAAAAATTCGTGTATCCTGCGAAAGGCGCAGGTAAAGGATGAGAAGGAAGTGGAGTTCTCGTGCCGTCGTAGTTTGCAGTCTAATATATATACATGAAACAAAATATATAGAACTTGCGTTTTACAGATTAACTCTTCCCGCCCAGGCTTTCGGCCTGTTCGGGTTATGTTCGGGTACATCAGCAGGGACAAATCCCTCTTCGTCAAAATTGCAACCATGATCGAGCCTTTCCTCCCTTTCTACAGCCTCGTTCTCGACGAGGCTCCAACGGTCCTCCGACTCAAACCCGGTTCAAAGCATCAAAAATAAGCGCACCAAGATAAGCTAACCCAACTGCCGAGTGCGTCCCCTTTCAACCCCTCCCAGCCATCCCCTTCCGTTCGGCGCGTGCGTGCATGTGGGGGAGGACGGCGGAGACCGATGCCGGAGCCACGCGACCCAGACCTGCAGCCGGGCGTCGGCGCACCGACCCTCCCTTCCAACCTCCCCGTCCACTTCCCCCGCCGGCGAGCGTGGCGAGGCACCAGCGGAACCACCCCGTCGCGGAGGCACACCCTCGAAGGTCGGGCGCCCGACCACCAGATGGCGAGCGCTCAGACTCCGGGCGTTATTACGCGGCGTTTGCGCCGCCGCTTACAGTCACCGCGAACAAGGCTGACCCCATCTCCAGGAGGGTTCAGAGCCGAACGACACGCAGCTTCAGTTAGAGAGTAGTTTCCCTCGCATTTCGCGAATCTGGACTGTCGCGACTGTGCCGCGCGTTGATACCTGTCCAAGTCACGCTTATCCTGGTGTCTACTGCTCGAATTCTAAAGCGCAATTGCCTTGCCTTGAGGTACGGTGTCAGCAAATACGGGCGATACCATTCTGCTCCATCGCGGGCTGTTCTAGCGTTTCCGGCGATGCTATACGAGAAAACCATCAGCTGTTCTTCAGCAAACAGGACGGCTAAGGCGTCGCTATACTCCACAGCGCAGCTAATCGTTTCGGTGGCTCTGACACATACCAGCGGGACGGGACGACTGTTGCCCGAGTGCGACTGTAACTGAGGTGACTAAAAGCGACGCCGGTTACCCTATATCCGGGCTATCGGAAAGGCGGAGGGGGAATCCCGCCACTCCCCAGCCCCGGAAAGCTCAGGCAGCTAGCTACTCACTTGGCGGGTCCACGCACCACCACCGCACAGCCCGGCGCCAAGAGGGCGGGTGGGGAGGCGGCAAACGACGAGACGATGATGCCCCCCGGTCGAGGACCCTCCGCTTTCCGAGCCCTACAATTCTCCCCAACTGTCGCTAGAATCCACTACCGCAGCGTGGTCGCGTGCGGGCCCACCCTAGTCCTCTCCGCAGTTGTGCTGAGTGCATCATCTTTTTCCCAAAAAGCGCAAAATGTACAAAAAGAAAAGCGGGAAAATAAGGACGTTTTACGTCGACAGTTTCCTGAAAAATCCCACAGTCGGCCGGACCTGATACCCATCTCATCGAGAGAAAACAAAAATACAAAAGAGCGTACAAACAAACACAGGCAGGCTTCGAATTATAAAGAAATGAGAGGGCAGACACAAATGTAAATTAAAAAGGAGCGGCAAATTTTTTTTCTTTCCTTTGTGTGTTTACCGGGTACACAGGCGATACGATTCGAAGGCAAACATGGGCAGATTCCGCGGGCGGTCGTACACGTGCACCACCCCGACCCACCTGACACGCGATGTGGTACCGGAGAAGTTCGATGAGCGACGACGTCAAATCCATGCCGGCTAGACCCCGTCAGGTAAGTCGACCTGGACGCGCTAGCTCGACGCCCCGACACGGGTCCGTCTGACGCGATCACGGCCCCGGACCTCCTCTTGCCTAGCCCCGATATCCAAGGCCGTCGTCTTTAGCCCTACCGGATTATCACCCGACATCCGTGGCCACGGTGGCCTCGGTTCCGAACAAAGGAAGCATCCGCGGAAGAGGCCACCCAAGTTCGGGTCATCGGAAAGCACCAAACACCCTCGACCTTGCCCCGAGCGAAGACCTCTCCACACGTACTGTGTGGGGAAAGCTACGTGCCCGTAGGAGCCGTCATGGGCCCATCTCTCGCCACGTGATCACGTTCCCGCCCATAGCCACGCGCAGACAGTGGGGATGAGGCGGCGAGAAGGAGGCGGCTGATTGGCCCGGTGAGCACGTAGCTCCCGCCGCATTGTCAACTGAGGACTAGACGTCCTCAGTGCCATTACGATTAAGAAGACAACGGACAGAAACGAGAGAGAGAGAGAGAGAGAGGGTGAGGTGGTAAAGAAAAGAAATTTCGCGACCCTGGCGCCAGCCTTTTGGCGCAGACTCTGCCAAATGAGCCGACTGGCCAGCCCAAAAGTGGGATTGGCGCGGCCTCTTCAGCGCGGTTTTTCTATCCCCGTCTCCCCTTTTCTTCGGCGGCGATGGACGGCCATCGCTCTTCCTTAGCCGAGAATGATTCGATTCGTTTGTGCTGCACGGTCTGTCCCCAGAGAACCAGGCCTTTCTTCAGCCGGCGCCGACTCCTAAACGAGCAGTGTGCGTTCGGATTTGCCGCAAACAAAAATACACAACTACACCTAAACCTTTCCAAGAAAACGAGAGAGAAAGTATAAAGGCCAAGATAAATGGCCTTAATATATTGTTGACCTCCGCTCATTATGATATATCTCAGTGAAATGGAAAATAAATTAGAGCAGAGCAACTCAGGTTTTGATGTCAGTTATATCGAAGGAGGGAGAAGTGTAGTACAGGTTATACCAGGACTGGTGCATGCGGACGACATAGCACTCATGGCAGATAACCAGGATACGTTACAGGAACTAGCTGGAACTTGTGGAAAGGAAGGGAACACATTGGACATGAGTTTTAGTAGTGACAAATCTGGAGTAATTGTGGTTTACGACGAAAAGAGGGAACCCCTGAGGATACAAAACATTGTAATAGGCCATGTAGGAAATTACAAATATCTGGGAGTCTGGCTCAATGAGGGAAGGAAATATCTCGAGGAACACGAGGAGAATATAATTAGAAAAGGGAAAAGAAATTCGTCTATTATGAAGCTCAAGGCACTATGGAACTCTAATAGATATGAAGTGGTTAAGAGGTGTATGCAAAGGACTGATGGTACCACTCCTTGACTGTGACAGTATCGGACGAAGTCGTGCTGAGTAACTGACCATTCCCCTCTCCATCTGCCTTCTCGCCTTCCATTTCGTATTTCTTAGCAAAAACCTGTACCTTTCAAGAAAAAAAGAAATTCTTCGCCTGCATTCGGAGCAACCTCAGACAGCGTGTTTTGAGCGAGCCGGCGACAGTTACACGCCGACAAGTCTTTCTTCGCCAAACATGGAGATGCCAAGATAAAGACCGACGATCAAATCGCACTTTCCACTTTTCCCCCGCTTCCTCCTCTCCCCTCTCCTACCTTGTCCACCATTGCCTGTTACCTCCTCCCCCAAGGTAAAGAGGATCTTCTGCCTTGCAGAATCTCGAGTCTGGTCGCCGGCGTTTAAAGGCCCGTTCACACACTTGCGTTCGGAGCGACCACTATGCTTACGAACGAATGCAACCGCTCCGACTTCAACGACAACTGTACGCGACGTGTACACACACATGGAACCGCATGCAACCAAACGAATCAACAGCCAATGAGAAACGAGCTTCAGCTCTTGCTCCTAGCCAATAGTAAGCAACCCAGCTATACGCTTACAAACATGGCGGACGGTTTCCAGCCCGACGCGAAATCCTCACCGGAACAGCCGGAGGTGTCGGCTACGGCGTACAGTCACGAAGATCTGCTGTGCGCCTACAATAGCTCTGTAAAGGCTGGTTCAGACATCTGAAGCGAACCCGTTATTCACGACTACGTCCGTTGTGACCAGAGCGACCGCTCTGCGCCGCGCGTACACTCCTGCAACCACTGCCACAAGCGCAGCGGGTCGGCAGCACGGCCGCCGCTTCTCCGCCGCCGTCAGCTGTTTCAGCGGTGCCTCTAAAAAGAAGGGGACGCGCTGCCACTCACTTGCGTAACAGAAAATAGACAGACCGTCTTCTATGACCTTAAACTCTATTTTTTTTGTTCAGGATACGCTTGCAGGGTAGTGCATTAAAAAAAGAAAAAGATGCAGTACGCCGTCTTGCAGAATCACGACTTTAATACACGACTTTGCCAACAGTACAAATTTCGCCACACGCCTTTTCTACGATAATAAAAGACGATGTAATTTTAGCAGCGATACAGCAACGTAGAAATACAATTTCGTGATCAGATAGACGTTGCGAGCGTTCAGGATTGCTAACACTAATCACCTTTCTCGGGTGATGAAAACGCGTAAAAATTCGCATCCTTTATACGGTACGCACCAGTAATACCTTGAACTTGAGCACACGCATGGAATGCGCCAAAAAGAAATCCGGGTGATGTTCGAGGACACGAATGCAAAGAAAGCACCACTGTAGTCGCAGTAAACAAACACGACGGCACGGGCGTTTCTGCTGTCTTGAGAATGCCACCACGAGATCGCCGCACGAGTAGGTGGATCTTCCCTTCTAGTACGTGCTGGGTTATCATAGCGACACACGACGAGAATTCACAGTCAAGGATAGCGCTTTTACGGGGAACGATGAGAAGTTTCCACCACGCCGTCCACGTCGACGATCACCACCGACGCCATGTTTGCGGACTGAAGGAGCCTGGCACGACCGGCATGCAACGCGCGCGACCGAGCTCTCCTCGACCTGTGATTGGCCTGTCGCTCCCGTCGTTCCCGAACGTAAGAAAAAGTTGAGCTCCGTTCAACTCCTTGCGTTGCGAACGAACACGAACGAAACGACCGTTTGGCGCTCCGTTGCCATGGCAACTCGTCGTTCCAACCGGTTGCGTTCGTTCGTAAGCGTAGTGGTCGCTCCGAACGCTACTGTGTGAACAGGCCTTAAGAAACGCACGGCGCGGCATCCTCGATCTGATTGGTTACGGATCGATAATAAGACGCTAGGGACCCGCCAGTCCCTCGCATGGGACCAATCACCGGCAGAGCTGATGGGACCGACTAGACAGCGTCGGCAGCGCACCATCATGGTGATCGTCCTCTTGCTGCACGTGTTCCATCATCGCTGAGCCAATCATCATAATAAACAGAAAAGGCCTAGCGACTGGCGCCTTGGACGCTGCTTGATTTGTCCCACATTAGGGAGTTTTAGTAGACCGTGTTTTCCGCTCCGCTAGCCCTCCGCTACGAAGAAACCGCCACTGCGCCTGAGCGCCGATCGGCGCGCAGGCGTAGTAACGGTTCCTGCGTAGCGGAGGGGCTGAGCGGGAAACGTCCAAAACTCTATTACCTCGTAGCGTCCGCTGCGTCTGGACTTAAAGGGAAACTAAAGCGGTTGTGTATTTCAGGAAAAAAAAAAACAATTAAATTTACTTTTTCGGTTTCCAAGGTCACGAATATCGACATTCTATGTCAGATTATTGCGTCAAGTAGCTACACCTGCACTTTCAAAATAGCGTTGAAGCCTCTCCTTCGTTCGGTGGGAGGAGAGAACTGCGATGTATTATACAGCGATGTAAACATTTCCGCGCCTTCCGCGAAGCGGAACTGATCCGAGCAGTCCAAAACGCTACACGCGTTCCCTCACAAGGTGACACGCGTGAGGAGGCAGTTGAAACTTCTGGGTGTGGCATCACACCCAGCGGTTGGTTTTTCGGTTTTTCTCGCGTCTACTGATACGTTCGGGGCAGATGCTCGTGATATTCAAATGCACAAGACACAAATACGCTAAAATTCACTCCTAACTCGTCTTTTTTTCTTTTTTATATATATATTGCTGAATTGAAGTTTATGTAGGTCCCGAGAAAAAAAAACCGTGTTCTTCGGCCCGAATAAAAAAAAAAAATTACGCATTGTAGAAAGTTTTAACTTTGTGAGAATGTGAAGTTACGGACAGGGAAAAACTCGAAAGTTTGATACCAAGACGTCACCTGGATCAAAAGATCATTGAGGAAAACAACATTAACCTAGAAGCCGACGTCCACCTCAGCCTAATAAAGTTAAATCAATAAATTATATTGTCAACGTTTGTGGCATGTATATCCGTGAAAAACACTTGTCACAAAAAAAAAAGAGAATATTTTTTTTCTCGCCGACAAGTGTGTTTTATTGAAATAGATGCTCCCAGGGCCCACAATGTCACTTCCTGTTTCGACGACAGTAGACTTAAATGGCATGGGTTATTAAGCAATTTCGTTTTTGTCAGTTATCTTTGGATCCAGGTAACGTCAAGTTCTCAAACTTCCGCGTTAATTCTATCCCAACAGCTAGCGTGCCATTCTCACGGAGTTTGAGCTTTCTGCGATGCATTGTTTATTTACACGGGCCGAAAAAACACTGTTTCCTTTTCTTGGGGACTCCCTGTATATAGTAACAGGAAAGAGGGAAGCCGCGCAGCCCTTAGAAATGTGCCTCGTGCACTCTAGCGAACGCTCTCAAGTCATGAAAATGCCCTTTGGATGCCCGATTATTTTCTCCCCTTTTTGACCGAAAGCGTGATTCCGGCCATTGTTGGGGACTCCGGGTTCATTGCACGCTGATGTGACCTTTACCGTTGCTTCCATTTCGCGTCAGTATTTTCCGTTTGCTTCTTAGCAGCCAGCTCTTCTAAGTTGACCGTCCTACGCAGTACCCGTTTTTTTACGCAGTGCAACAGCCATACAGATACTCCGTAGTAGCAGGTGCATAACTGTTAGCGTGCATGATGCCAGCGAACGTCCCACCGCGTGTACTCCCCACACCCTGAAGCACTGTCCTTGACCATTATGTTTAATAAACCGCTTCTCTCCGATTGCCCAACTATTCCAGGCGTTCCCCGACTATGTCAATTCAATCCCTAGAAAAAAGAAGAAAAAAAAAAGAATTTAAGAAAAAAAAGTTTAATGATCGTGCCCATTTAATCCGGTGACTCCGGTGGTGGCTGACGTTGCATAGTGAATCGATGCCTCGAGAGACTGTTACTCAAAGCGAAGGCCATCCACGCCTCCGCGCGCCACCACCCGCTGCGTGTCACTGCGCCGCCCAGATCGGTCGTTTTCCCTGACCTAGCCAATGTTTTGACCAATTCCCCGATCACTTTAAATGCCTCGATATTCACTGACAATTCCAGTTTTTTTTTTCAGTTTGGCAGACAGCTTGCTATAAGCGTGCCACAAGAGTGCTACACAACACAAACAAACGATACCCCCCCCCCCCACCTTTTTTTTCTTTCTCTAAAATTGAAGTTGGTGTTCGACCTTACTAGTGTAGCGTAATTTACTTTTATGCGGGGCATCTGCCTATAATGGGCGAACTTTCTGTCAGAAAACTGATCCCCCCGAGAAACTGCGAAGCGCAGATGTCATGTTCGCCCTATGTCGCGTAGTGTAACTTACGCACAACTCGAGCAAGACCGTCCAGCGTGCGGAAATCAAAGCCCACAGGTACGAGGATATCTGACGCTAACCGCAGCAACACCTACAATGACTACAGCCAGACTAAAATGTAGTCAGAAGCCCTCCCTGGCCTTCCACCCGCCCCCTAAAAAAAAAAAAAAAAGAAGAAACAGAGAATTAGATGTACTTGTGGCTCTCTTCAGGTAAACTACTGCTCAGTGGCAGGTGTGTAATCACTACTGCGTGATGCGAAATAAAGGTCCCACGTTAGAAATCGTATCGCACTGACCAATTTGCTCATCTACAGCGGAGATGTGACAACGTCTCTTGAGGCACACTATCATCTACAATTATTAGCGGAAAGTGGTAAATACCTGGAACTCACAATTTCATAAATTATACAAAGTGAAGTTCCAAAGAACTGTAACAGGGCTAAGAGAATCGCGCGTTTGGTGGCAGTAATGGAAGTGGCATTCGACCTTCGGAAGCCGGTTCTGTAGCAGGCAAAACATTGGTGTTGATCAACCACTGACGCTTTTGGAGCGAACATCTGTTAAAACATCACTTAAAAACAAAATTGCATCGGTAAACGAGTTTGTTTTTGATAATGACTAAGGGTCCCCTTTGACACTGGTGCAAATTACTTATTACCTTTTGTAATAACAAAAAGGGTGCAAAAGGAACAGAGAGCTTTCTTTGTAGAAATAAGACTGGTCAAAGTAGGTTCCATTCACAACAAGGATTTATAAAAATGCTTCGAAACATAATCAGAGCAACACTTCACTCGGGATAAAGCCTCAGTCCCCTCCTCCTTCTACAGTCGGTAGTTTAGTTAGCTCGTAAATATAATTTTCGCAAAATTACAGCAAAAAAAAAAAGCATGTTTGCCACATAAAAATGCGTCCCTACACCCCAAGATTTTATGAATCTAGAAAACTCGGGACTTTAATATTACAAACTGCAAAAAAGACAACCACCCACAAATATCATGAATGCCTACACTCGCGCTTCAAATGTGACACTGCTTTTTAGCGTCGCACTGGAACCAGAGTTGAGTCAAAGTTCGCTGCTCTTTCGATCGACAGCTGCACAAGAACTACCTTGACAATAGACCGAGCCTTCTTTCTCTTTCTCGTCACAGCTGGTTTAAAATAGGTCAACCTATAATCCGACCCAGAAGGTACACCTCGAATACTCGAATAGCACTGAGCATAATTTCCGAAACAGTCGCGCTGACCCAGGCGCCGTCCTCGTGTCAGCCGCCGCTCCTAGCAGTCCGGTGCAAAGCGGTGAAGCTCGACGCGAGCGCTCTGGTGAAAGGCGGTGAAGCTCGACGCGAGGCGGCGTAAGTGCCACGGTACGAGGCGTGTGGCAGACACAATAATCGAGTGATTTCATCAGCAGTACAAGTGCCTGTTGTTTTTTCTTATCACAGTATTCGCCATCTTACCATTTTGCTAGTCTTCTCGCGACTTTTAGCTCCCGACATCGTCTGGAAATGTAGACGATGTCGGCGATTGACCGGGCAGCGCATCGATCGACCAGCGCGGTTGACGAAGACAGCCAAGGCCACGCCGCCATTGGTCCACGTCGGGGAAAAAATTAAGCACGTGGTCGCGTTTGGGGCGTAAACAAATGCACCAGGTGCGCAAAGAGCGCACGAAATTGCGCATTTTTTTCATCGTCTAGACCAGAGGGGCCAGACGGACATTTTCGAAGGACCATAAAAAGGAACCACGTTAAACATAAAATCACAAGCAAAAAAGCCGTGGCACCTTTTTAATCGTTCGCTCTTTTCACTTGAACTTGGTGGCCATGGCGAATTCCACTCATAAAGTGATTGCCCAGTATGCTTCTTTGTTGCGAGTACCTATGATGGCACAAAAATGACACAACGCAAGCTGCCTGCCTTCTTGTGTATTTGCTTTTCATTTTTGTGTGTGCGTGCGCGGGGGGGGGAGGGGGGGGGCATGTTTGCCAGGGTGCTGCGGCGCGCACTTGGTCCCTCTGAAGGGTAGCATGAGGTTCGCGAGCCGCGGTTTGGCCACCCCTGGGCTAGACCAATCGAGTGCAGCGAATCTCCCATGACTTGCCCTTTTAGTATGTCTGCTCGTGGTTGTATGTGCTCGAACTTTCGACTTTGCTGTCTCTGACCTAAAGATCAGACAAACTATACCGTAAGTGGAGAAGTTGTGGCATATATTTGTAGCATTTTCCTTACCTCCTACTTCTCTGAATATTAAAATCGACCAATAATATATATATATATAAGTTAATTTGGCGCAGGTGTGGCGCAATGCATACCAAAAAAGGCATTTTAGCGCTAGATGTGGCAGACTTTCCATCATGGCGCAATTTGGCGCAGCACTTCTATCACAACAGTGGTGTCCCACTCTTCGGAGTCTGGAATATGGCGCGCTTTAATTAAATACATTATTTTCCTCCGGGAATTTGGGGACTGAGCTTGTGCAGATGACGGCGGAAACAAGTACTGTCTGCGAACGACACATGGAAAGACGTTGCCATCAAGTTCGTCGAGAAAACAAACAACTTTTTTGGCGACCTTAGCAATCATCCGGCGTATCTCTTCTCCACCAAGACGCTCTTAGTGAGCCAATACATAAAACCAAAAAGCAAAAAAAAATTTTTACGGATGACCTGTGCGTGTCAACTTTACGACAAGACACGTGTTCAATGCTTTCTCACAAAATTTCCCGGTAAGCCTCGCGTCTTGTAGTAGCGCCATTTAACCAAATTAGTAACGAGTGGCGAGTTCCCCAGACCCACAAGGTAAGGCCGAGCGAGGAAAGCCATTCGCAGTGTAAGAACAGACGGGTGCTGAACGCTTCACATGTTTCCAAGGCAATCGAAACGACACACGGGATTTTTGCACAAGGAGACTGCCGACGAATGAGGGAAGTGCGAAACGAAACTTGCCGGGAAACGAACCGGCGCGGGGATTTCTCGGGCTCGGAAAAATGACGCGGGAATGGAACAATGGCATACACAAAAGGGCAAAAGGAGACGGAAAAGGAAAGATCGAGATGGCGATTTCCCCTCCAAATGCCAAGTCAGTCAAACATTCGAGATGGAACCGTCAGACAATGGTGTTGACATCGCGAAGTGAACTTTTTTCGTTCGGCTTGAAAAAATAGCAACAATCATAGAGGGAGAACAACAACAACAACCCTTATTGTTTACGAACAAGAGTCTTTGCCCAAGAGAGCTGCAGGAACTGCCCACGCGAAAGCCCGCCCAGATATGGCAACACTATTTTGTAGTACCATGCCTGTGCTCACGTTCACACGATGGGGCCTGTCTTTTTTTCTCCCTTAGACAGACGCACGTTAAGGAAACAGACATGCCCTTTCGATACACTATCAACGAGTTATCTTGGAGAAGGCGAAAAGAAAGCGGGGCAGAATCTTTTAAATCTATCTATATATCTATATATATACGTCATTACAGTGATTTGAAAGTATTAGGCGTTCACCACTAAATGCCTTCGTCTTCGCAGAAGTCGCAAACAGCGACCTCACCATGCAACTTGACGGAATATTGTGTAACCAAACACATGCAGGGCGTTATTGTCAATTAAACCCCAATTTACTATCAAAACCCTTTATTGCATGTTCGTCGGCTACATGAATTCAGAGCGACAGAATTGACATACATCTCTTCATCTGTACGTGTAAAACTATATCAACGAACTCAGAAAAACGCTACGCATCGTGAGTTCACAACAGGGTGAGGTGACGTGAACTACGAGAAAAACTCATATAAAAACACAAACATTTTTAAGAAAACACGAGGTTCTACTTATTTAAAAAAATAAAAAAGGAAAAACAGCGGGAATGCTTATACACGCGTTTGTGCCCCCACAGTAACCTACAAACTGCAGAAAGCCACGATTTCTAGTTTTATAGACCGACCGACCGACCGACCGACCGACCCGCCCCCCCCCCCCCCCCCCCCCCTGCCTCGAAATCGCCGTCTCCTGAATTTGTCAACGCTTTACCGTTCCTCGCGTATTGCTCATTCTATATTTCGAGCATGCGCTGCTGAAGGTTGTGAAAGTTCTGTTCTGTAGGAGAAAAAAGAAATGAAAACATTATAGACCCCGTTTTTTAAAGCACCGAAACGAGGCGCTGTTGCATGTTGCGTCCTCCAGGTGTTTAGCTAAACGACCGGTTAGCGACATCTCTTTGCGATTTTTATAATGCTCAGGTAAAACAATTGATCCCCTGTGATACGTTAAGTGGCTGCAGCAAAAGGACCTCACAAAATTCCCAACCTCGTGATTTCTAGAGAACTTCAGCGTCCTAGGAACAGTGACATCAACAGGCTCGGAAGGCCTAGCGAAACCGTGGAGCAACCGGAAGCGACGGAGTCAGGAATTGCGACGAACCAGATTAAAAGTATAATCCGGAGACAGCATAATCACGCACATTCATTTTCCACAGTAGACGGCCATATTAAAACGGAACTGAAGGGTTTCGTGGATGCATCCCACAACACTTTTTCACCCATCTGCTACACTCGAATAAGGTCCGTAGAAACGAGATAATCAGAGCGTAAATGCAAACTGACACTGCGGAGGAGTGAAGGGGTGGGGACTGTGAATTTCCATTATGTCAAGATAACCACGCCGTACTTCCTAAGCAGTAATGACGATGCTCATGAAGTAATGAAACAAACGTAAGTGGGTCACAGATCGCACATGATAGCAAAATTAGAGCAGGAACGATGCTTCAGCAAACATTCGTTGTTAACGAGCAATTTGGACGGATTTTCTGGATGATGACGATGCTTTGAAGGCAGGAAGGTTAGCAAGAACGTGTATCTACCCAGCCGGCTACTCTGCAGTCTTTCCAGTGACGAACGCTTCCGAAGTGAGACGCCGAAACGTTAAGGAAGGCGCTCGTGCTGGAGAGTCTCCCGGCCGGTCTTATCCTGCCAGTGAGTAAAGAAGTGCGCTCGATTTCAGATCAGATCAATTCATTTCTGCCAGCACGTAGAAGGTAGGGCGAGGGAAGAAAGGTGGGCGAGGAGGAAATGGACGTAACGCTGGCGAGGAGGAGGAAACCCCCTCCCATCGCGTCCACTTCCTCCTCTCCCACCTTCCTTTCCCTCGCCCTACCTTCTTAGCCTTTAACATACTATAGATTCGCGTAGTCAACGCACCGAAAACAATGAAGCGTCGTTTTAAGTAACAAATGCCAAAGGGTCTACCTTAAGAGCCAGCAAACGTCAAAAAACGCGATAAAAAAAAAATGAGACGAAGCAGGCGCAACAGTAATCCAAGTCTTCTCGTAGTCGGTTGGAGCCGGGGAACAAATCAAAAGGACAGCGCTAAACGCGCGCCAAAATAAAGATTTTCTGAGCACCGCGCGTCGAAACCCACGAAAGACGGACGAAAGAACACGTTGGAAATCCAATACACCAAATCGGGAGGCAATCATGGATCACGTGTCGAAAGCCTCGAAGTCTCGATCGAAAGGAAGAGCAGCGCGCTCCGTCCGCACAACAAGCGACGTCGACGACTGCGGCTGCGACGAGCGGCGGTCCAAACAAAGGGGGTCGACGACGCCCCACTCCCCCTCACCTGATAGTGGCCGTGCGCCAGCTGATGCTGGTGGTGCTGCTCGTGGTGCCCGTTCAGCCCGTTGGCCATCTGCTGTTGCTGCTGCTGTTGCTGGTAGCCGGTCGGCGCCATCAGCTGATGCAGCTGATGATGCACGGCGCCGTCGAGAAAGCCGGACACCGCACCGCCGTGCCCGCAGCCGGCACCGACGCCGCCGCTCTCGTAGGGAAACATGCCACAGCGGCGCACGCATCAACGTCGGCTCGCCGCGCGCCGCACGGCCCAACAACGACGCCGACGCCGGAGAAGCTAGTCGGCACAATCCATCGAGGCGACGACGGCGACGAGGCCGCGTCGGCGGCGCGGCTCTTGGCAGCGACGACACTGCAGCCGCTGTCACCACCCAACCAAGCACTGCACAACGAAAAACCGCCGTAGACGACGACGTCGTCGCTGTTGCTGCTGCTGCTGCCGCCGCCGCTGATGCCGGCCGACCGACGACGATGCGAACAAGGGAACGGAGCGGAGGCAGCAGGGACGCTCTTGCGCTCGCGAACGGAAAAACGCACGTTGTGCGTGTATGTGTCTGTCGCGTCGCGCGCGAGTTCTCCCTCTTTCTCTCGGCCGCTCGCTCCCTCCGAGGAGGAGGAGGAGAGAAAGAGAGATAGCTTCCCCTCTGGAGAGAGCGGAAGGAAAGAGGGGGCCGCCTAAAGGAAGGACGGAACGGACGAACGGAGCGGAGCAGCGATGGAAGACAAAAAAGAACAGAAAAAAGCCGACGGAGGGAGAACCGAAGAAGCAACACTGGAGAGCGGCGAAGAGCGAATAACAAGAGAAAAAACAACTCGGGGATAGACAGATAAAACAAAAATAAAATAGGGGAATAAAACGACGGGCGCTTACCAAGAGGGGAAAACTGAACCCAAAGATAAACCAAAAGAGAACCGAAGCATACGAGCAGGCACCTCTGAATAAAAAAAGAAAAAAAAAATACAAAGGGAGGAGGGCAGCAACGGCAATACAAAACGAAACGCCGCCACGCGCGTAAAGCGGCCTTCCTTTCCGCTCTTCAACCAACGCCCTCCCCTCAACTTTGCCTGGCTGTGCCTTGTTTTTACTTTTCTTGTTTGTAGATGCCCCATCTTTCAGTCCCGTTTTTCTTTTCTTCCTTCCTTCGTTCGTTCAACCGATATATAAAACAAAACAAAAATCACAAAAGGACCGAAAAACAACAGCGGAGATGGCTTCACCCCAACCCAACCCCGACTCCGCCCCCCCCCCCCTCCCCCCTTTCCAGCATCAAAGAAAAACACGCACGGAAGGCAACGCAAAAATCCCCGCAGCAGAGACCCAACAACGTCCCGACGAGGCCAAAACAAAAGCGGTGGTGTAAAAACCGATAAAAACGTAGAAGAGCGTGCCGATCAGTAGGTCCCGCTGCCGCGTCTGCCGAGCGGCCCGCAGCGTCGATAACGTAAACACTGAAACAACACGGCCACACAAAGGACACTACAGTCCGTTTCAGCTTGCAATGGACCGCACCGGACGCCCCGAGCCAATCCAGCTTCTCTGAACGTTGTCACGTGATGACGATGTCCCCACGCGTCGCTGCGCTTCTCCCGACGCTCACGTGACGCTCATATGTGGCCGTGGATTGGCTACGACGGCTCGTAGAGTCATGTGCGGTCCATCGCGAGTGGTACACGTGGGGATAAAAACAGGCGCGACCCGTCGGCGTCGTTTGGTTGACGCCTCCATCCATCCACTCTGTGATCTTTCGCGGATTTCGCTACGCCCATTCGTTTCTATCTGTTTTGCGGTTGTCGTTGTAGTATCTCGTCAGCGGCGATAAAACAAACGCGTGAGGCAACCGAAGAGAGCCGTTCGACGACCACTGAGAACCGCTCCGAATGTGTGCCTTTCCGTCGTTCGAAAATAACGTCAGGTTACAAACCACTCACTACGAGCCAACTTGCTAAAACCGCGCTCCAAATGAATGCATAAATAATCACAATCACTACAAAAAAAAAAAACAGTACACGCGTCAGCCAATTTTAGCGAAGACCCAGGAAACGCGCTGTTTCTCACGATTGGCGAAGAAATTTAGTTAACTGAAACTCGTCCTGTAGGAAACTTCAATCACCTTTTGGATAGCCTCGAAACTCCACAACGGTACATTTTTAAAATCATTTTTTATTAAAACATAACGAGTCCAGCCATGCCACCCCCTCCCCCCCCCCCTTTTCCAAAGAAACAACAAAAACATTTTTTTTAAGCTTCTGGATTTGAGAGTTTTGCGGTATGACGGTGAGTGGACATGGCACGAGCGAGGAGCCCGAATGTTCTTACGAGAATCAGTACAAACGAAGAAACTTCTTCCCTCCCTTTTCTTCTCTGCTGGCGCCATTTCTTCTTCCCCTTCCCTCCTCCTTCCTCTCTCTTCTTCCCCCCCCCCCCCCCCCGAGTTTCCTACCAAAAATCTTCGAACCGAGTCGAAGACAGGGGCCCCAGTTCTTCGGAAAGAGGTGGATTCCCAGAAGCAACGTGCCCCGTTACGGATAACTGATGACACTGCCGAGCTAGTAAAACTCTTCCAATAAAAGACAACCAAAAACCGAAAAAAAAAGAAGAAAACGCCGTGTGCAGGGAGCGAAAAAAGAAGTCGGCGAAAGCAGCTCCTTTCTACTTTTTGTTTTTCCCTAGCGTGACATAACCCGCAAAGCACGAAATGCTCAGGCACCGACGGCCGTAACGAGTCGGCCGTCAACGCAGACGACCGCCCGATCGAATCCGCCTTCCTCCAATGTTGGTACAACTGCATAACCTACCCCAAAACTAATAGTAAAAAAAAAAAACAAACATAATTTCGTCATTTACGAAAAACAAATGGCCCAAAACGACAAAAAAAGACCAGCAGAGACCGCCACCGAAGAAAAGTCACGCCGCCGCCGAAGCGAGTGCTCGCTTCGAAGCCAACGGCCCCCGGGGGGAAGAACCAAGAGAAAAGACAAAGAGATCGTCAGGAAGTCGGGTGCTCCCGAAAAAGAAAAAAAAAAAAGAGATAGGTATGGGCAAGGACGGGAAGGTGCTGAACAAACATCGCCCCGGATATTTCGAAGCTACCGCCATCGTGGCATTAAAAACAAGTTAATAAATGAAGAAAAGGCGAGGATAAAAAAGGAAAACAAAAGCAACAATAGGAGGCCCCTGCTTTCTGTTTCTCCGTCGCCCACGCGACAAACAAATCGCTCCGCAGGGATGCCAGAGAACGAGCGGCGGATGGCAAACGCGGCCGGCGGCAGGCACCGCCAACGCAAAGCAGCACCAAACTTTGAGCCGAATTAACCGAGCGCCGCCGCTCGAATAAAACAGTTCCCCGCGCGGCAGCGTTCGCAGATCGCGCCCCAAGTACAGCATACAGCATGCCGAGAGGAACAACGGCGCCGCGCCGCTCGCCCACGCTTCGTCGTTCAACACGGCGTCGCGCTTTTAGCGGAAGAAGACCGGCAAAGATTACGCGCCGGACGAGAGAGAGTGTTGCTAACGGCGCGGCTGAGCATTTCCGCGATGTTCCTGCCTGCCCGCGCTCCCCGAAGCTAAGTGGTAGCCGACAAGAAAACGTCGATACTGCTTTACGGTCCGTGGGCGACCGAACACGGAACGAACAGTTGCCGACGCACCGTCCGAAGCAACAACGCCCATCTCATTTCCGATACGGTCAGAGAAGAGGAACAGTCGCAGCGCGCGTGGGACGGACTCCGATAGGACCTTCTTTTCGGTGCCCATTGTCTGCGTCGCCATCTCGGGCAGCGCCGCTCGTGGTCTAGCGTTTTCGAAAACGTTCTCACACCCACGGGCATCTTCCGGGGCGGATAGCGAGGAGTCGGACAGTGCGGGTCTCACCACACGGGTCGCTCTCACCGCCTACGGGAAGACGACGACGGATTCGATGGCTGTTTAAAACGCAACGAGGAATATTTTCACCGCCGAGTCCCAATTTCGGCCAGGCACGTATCGTTGCCGCGAGTACAGGCCCGACACGAGGGGGCGGCATGCGCTACAAGTTGCGCAAGCGGTTGGAAGGGGTGAACGCCCATCGGTGTCCCGTTGCGAGGCGTTTTCATTCTCTGGAAACACGCCAACGGAGCAATGGCGGGACGAGCTATAGGATCGTCTATGGTCGACTGCGGCAACAGCCAACGGGCAACGGGCACAGTCAATGCAGTTGCGGCCGTAGCCATCAAGAAGGCCGGAGAACCTATCACGGAGCAAGACAGTAAATCCATGACCCAACCGCAACGTCCATAGAAAGATGCCACTGCCTCATCACTCTCGGCGAAGCAAGGCTCATTCCTGAGGGTCCATATCACATGAGCGAATGACATTTTAGCGAACAGCGACATTTGAGCGAATTAACGTTTTAGCGAATAACGGGGGCGCGCGTAAACCCATCCGCCGCGCTGCGCTTACGCCGCTTCGCGGCGAGTCTGTGGCGGCTCACTACAAAAATGTGAACCCATTTGGCCCACCCGAAAACGCCGCTTGGCGGCGTCCGACTATTCGCTAAATTGTCATTCGGTGAAACGTGGGCGTTCGCTCAAACGTCATTCGATCAAGTGAGTGCCTCCCCATTCCTGACCGTGCCAAATTTCAAGGTATGCACTAACGAAGACCAACTGCGACCACGATATTTTGCGTATCCAGTACTCCACGAACACAAACAAAGCCAGAATCTCGCAGTGTCACACCCATGCTTAAAGTGCCGGAACGAAATGATTTTTTTTTTCGTTATAATTTCAGTTTTGTTCCATTAAAAAAAAAAATGATGGTCTCTAATTGTTTGTAACGGTTCGTGTTTGCGTGCAAAGAAAATGCCGAACCAAAATGAAGGAAGAAGACAAAACGTTTATTTTTCTCAAAAAGTAGACAATTAAAAGAGCTCTAGCAAGCGCGCATTCATTGCAAAACTATAAGAAAAAAAAAAAAAACCGGAAGAATCTGGGTAAAAGACACCGCGAGGAAGAACGGCTCAAGGCACTGAGTATGCTCTCAGAAGCAGAACCTAAACTTTCCGCTCAAACCAAAAGGAAAATATTCGGTTTCACTCGGGAACAAAATAACGAGAACGTTTCTCATTTCGCCCAGAAACATGCGGATTTTTTTTAAATGTTTTATTTGTTGTTTTGTTCTGACACCCTGCGCTGTCACAAATCAAACTTACACTCTAAAAAAAGTATGTGCGTCTACTTTCCCGCACAACACCTGCAGAGCCAATCAGCGCAACTTACGGAGGCAGCACAGCCAATGACGATGCCGAAACATGTTTAGACCAAAAAACGCAGTCCGAGTTGTGACATTAAGCAATGCAAAACGTCACGCTTGCATTGCTTAATGTCAACTCAGACTGCGTTTTTCGTCTAACATATGTTTCGGCATCGTCATTCGCTGAGCTGCCTCCGTAAGTTGCGCTGATTGCCTTCGAGTGCTGTTCGTGAAAGTAGACGCGCAGACTTTTTCAGACGGTACCTCGTTTCGTGAGTAGAATCGCCTTTCCACATTTATCGCCAGTTATTAATCGAAATTAATTTAAAATTTTATTTGCATATATAGACTTCTTGCGTCACTTTTTGTTTGTTTGTATGGTACTTCGTTTTAATGTATATCGCCTTCGTGATACCTCAAAGCCTCATACAAAAAATTAATAAATAAAAATACATTTTTTTATTTTTTTGTGATGACGTGATTTGTTCGGGAAACGCTTAATTTCAAGCACCAATGTCTCTCTTGTTTCTTTTCCGGTCGCCACACTGGTGGCGTTCAACGCCCAGTGCGGTCGCGCCGTTAGTCAACGCAACAAACCTTCGAAAGCCCTTCCGGTCAGGCAACGGCCATGGGCATCGGAAGTACGATGTACGCCAGGCGACGTACCGTAAATTCAACCCCATGTTTGTTTGTTTCACTCTCTCTCCTCCAACCCAACCGCGGAACTCTTAAAGCTAAAGTTTGTAAACAAAAACAAACAAACAACAACAAAGCGAATAAAAGCGAGGGACCCGAGCAAAGGTCGTAGACCTCGGTTTTCATCTGCTCGCAAGCAAAGGGCAAAAAAAAAAAGACACGTAAAGAAAGATAGATTTGCGAACACGGAGAGCGACACAACTCAGATAACGCTGATAATAACGCTCTCTAAAAAAAAAAAAAAAGAAAAAAATAGGCGGAGTCTGAACGCGAGCAGGCGACACTCACACCAGCGCACGCTAACGGGAGGAGAACCGCGCGCACAGCTTCAAACGGACTCGTAAAAACGACGGGAGCAGCAGAGAACCAAATGCCGGCCAGCAAAACAAAGCAAGAAAAAAAAAACATATTTTTTAATGGTTGGCCGGGTTGGCGGCGAAATAAAACCAACGGAAGATAATTAAGCGAATGAACGCCGGATGAAGGCAACGACGGCGTACCATCGACACACAACCCAATTAGACAACCCGCGGCGGCGTAAGCTAGCCCACAGAACAATACAACGACGCACCAACACCGCGTTTCTTTTTTTCTTTTTTTTTTATGAGATACTGCTTTTGTTCATTGAAGCAAATTTAGCGCGACGCACCTGCAAAGCAGGGCGGAGCTCCGCAGCGCCCCCTTTCATTCGACGAGTCGCCATCTTGGCGCATGTAGGGACACAATACGTATACTAATTCGATAACTCCACTCAAGTTGGCGTATCTGAGGTTTCTTCCCCGCTGGTCCACTGAGTTCGCTACCTTTCATGTACTTTCCTTACTCGGCTTGCATGCGCGCGTGCAAGCCCAGCAATAATGGGACGAAATGAATCGGCTCATACCAATAAAAATTAGGATTTCCCCAAATCCGTCTCAGACTTTTTCATTTTGAGAGGTTAGGTAAGCGATTCCGCTCGGCCTCCCCAACGCTCACGTCCATCCTGCCCCGTCTTCTTTCCTGGTTCAATACCACATAATACCACTTTCTTATTTTTTTTTTTATTACAAAGAGTATTTTAGACAAAGAGTCTTTAAGCCCCAGTTCGGCTGATCGGAACGTCGCCACACACGCGATCGCCGCGGGATTATTAAATCAACGAGGATGCAGCACGAGGGCCATCGAGGAAATCCCCGGTGTTCGGACGTTGGCCCGCGTAAAAGCCAAACGTAAATTTCGTCGAAAAACAAAACATAGAAAAACAAAACGGCATTAACAAAAAGACAAATGGCCTAAGAGCAATGAACACCTTTGTAGCACCTTAGAAGCACGCGCGGTCATTGACCTGAAAAGCGTATAACCGCCCTTTACTGTCTAACACGTACGCTCTACGGTTGAATAGATGGGCACAGAAAAGCTTCCGGGCAGGACAATATACAGCTAAGCGCCGTTTCTGGAGAACCCCCACGGTGTGCCAACAGCGGCAGGTAAACTCCACGGCATAACCCTTAAGCATCAGGCTACCACCGCGGGGTTTCAGGATGCTCAACGATAGACAGTAACCTCCGACGAATGTCAGAGAGCAGAGGTTTTAAGCGATACTACAACGAAAATTCGGCGCTGATTTCTTAGTCTATTCGAGTTCAAGAAACGAGCATCACATCAGACACACCAATTTCTCGTTAAAAAAGAGAAGACACGAAAAGGAATTTTTAAATGAATTACTCGTAAACGATCAGCAAAGAGCACCGGTAAAGCTCGCTAAAGCGCCAGAAAAAAAAAAAAGTAAGAAAACATTGTAAATACACCGGTCCGAAACACACCGAACACAGCAAATACCTGGCCTAATTTCAGAAGACTTTAACAAAACTCTGAAAAAAAATAGATAAAAAGTATCCATTGCACGATTCACGCCGCCATTGCTTCGCTGGACACGTCGCGGGTCCCGAAATCTACCGTCCGCTAAAAATAATGCAGCGACTGTAAAAGTGTTAAAAAGAGAAAAAAAAACACGAAAAACAGCCACGAGGTAAGAGCAACAGCCCTGTTGCTCAGACCCCTGTTTGAACAGCACCGCTTTTCTTACTACGTAGCCACCGACCTTATCTACATTTGATGACAATAAAGAAAGAAAAGAAAAACAAACAAAAAAAAACACGTTACAGCTATCACCAGGGTTTTGTAATGCTAAAAATAATCATATCCCCCCCTTTCTTTTCCACACAAACACACACACAAAAAAAGAAAGAAAAAAAGAGAGAAGCGAGAGATTTTGGTAAAAACACGGGAAGCGCGGATCGCAATAACGAGCGCTATTCTGCGCTGCCAGCCCCGCAACCTACAACAAACCCGCAAGCACTCCTTGGGACGCCGACATCAAAGCGCTAGCAGCGAGTGCGAGCCAAGCCGAGCGCCCCCTCCCCTCCACACACACACACACTGCGAACAACGCGCACGCGAATCGAAGGAACGGAACCACTGCCCTCCCGCCCATCACAATGGGCCCTCCCTCAGAGTGCACAACACACCGAGGCAGAATGACAAAAGGAAAGGGAGTGCTCGGAAGAGGGGGCACTCCAATTCGCCACCCTCATCCGAGGGCCTCCACCCCCACCCCGCAGCTTCCGAGGTCAATACCTAAGCGCACGCACCCCCACCGTACCCCACGCTTACGAAATCACGCTTCCCATTGAAAAATATCGAATCACGCGGCGGATTCGAGCGTGGAGAAGGAAATTAAGGGGGCTCGTGGATAAACGACCTCCTCGCCCTCTTTCCCCTGCGTCTCCATGTTTAGTAAGAGGGGGAAGGGGCAGCGCACTCGTGTCGCGACTCGCAAGCAGCAGCCACATCAGCCGGGAACTAGGAAGTGCGGTGGATAGCGATCGAAATAAAGCGCGGACCGGTCCTGCCCGCAGCGATTAAGAGACGCGCCCCGCCCCTCCAAAAACCCCGCTCCACAGTGACACACGAGGCTGCGGCTTGCTTCGGGATATCCCCCCGCTCAGCCCTCAAACTAGGCTCGTCCCAAAACAGCACAGACCAACTTTATGGGGAGACCACCTGCCCTATCGGGAACCAGACTAAAAAGGAACAAATTTCGGTATACGACGTCGCTCGTTATGGGTTTCGCGCTCGAACGTTACAGACGCAAGCGTCCCTCCCACCGTTCCTTCGTAATCGGCTTTCGTTGGTTGACTGTAGTGTTAGCTGTCATGCCGCTCCAACAGCGGTGACATCATAACCGAATGCGGGCATCTATACGTGTTCCGGCACACGAATCCGGAACACGTGTCGGTTTAGACGGCGCTTTACTTGTGAAGAGTCACGGGAAAGTGCCGGAACCGAGGACACGGGGTCACACGCTCCGACAACCAAGGAAGTGACGAGTGATGTCGCGGCAAACTGTACTGAGCAAGCAGCCGAAAGCGAGGCAATACCCGACAGGAAGTCCACATCCACCACAGCGTTTTAGGGAACCTGTGATCTTTAGTGGTTGCCTAATAAGAAAGGAAAAAATAAATGTTACGTTCTCGACAGTTTATAACGTGCTCAAAATAAAGGAAGAAGCGTGCGGGAGAGCTCGTGTGAGACCGCGCAATCTCGGTCGACCACGGTCACGAAATGCATTCGGTTCTGGCTTCAGTTCCTGATATTAAAACGTGACAAACTGTACGGTGCCCGGAACGCGTCTCCGACAGGCGTGTTTACCGTGCCCCCAAAACAACTGATAACTCCATTTCCGCCTGATGACGTCATACAAGTGTCACGCTCTCGCCGGTGGCGACCCTGGCGGCGTCCCGGCAGCGGTGGTGTACGTGGCAGACGCCTGTTCTGCTGCCGGTCGCTCTCCAGTGCGACAGTCCACGGAAGCTTCGTCAGCCAGAAGTTGAGACGCCGTGACGACAGCGACACTCGCGTTCGCTCGTGCGTTTCGTCAGCACTTCTTCGACCAGCCGCCAGGATCGCGACTTCCCTACAGCATGACACTAGGCCTCTGTGACGCCATTTGTTGCCACTACGGGACCACTTTTGATGTATGGGCGGGATAGGACGCTGAACACACCAATCGAAAACGCGCTCCAGGCATCACACCCACACATACCGTAGACGAAGCATTTACACTCACCTCCCCCCCCCTTTTACGCGCGCGCACGCGCACACACACACACAAAAAAACTACAAAGCTTGATGAAGAGAAACAGTAAAAAAAAATCCACACACGTCGATTAGCTTTACAATTTGATTACTTCCTGAGTACTTGAATACGCACTGACCCCCGACATTGTTCGTGTCTCACGAGTGGACACTTGCCAAGGACTGGAGAGGTTTTCCCCTCCTAAGTAGACTCACCGCATCCACAGGCCACGAGTTCAGGTTGAAACTCTTCTCTAGAAAGAGCCGACACCTATGCCGCGAAACATGCGGCGGTATCCCGATACTGTGAAGAGGAAATAGGGGACCGACTTCGGCTCGTCTTGGATCGACTCAAGCAAGGAGCTCGACCCTGAAGCGCGGCGACGACAACCAATCAGCCTCGAAGCGGAGCCGTGGCATCGAAGCAAGCAACCGGAAGTTAATCCGGTAGAAGCGAAGCAAGCGCGACTGCAGTGAGCGAAGAGGATAAAATCACGCGCGACACGGGCTCGGAAAAGCTCCCCAACAATAAAAGCGAAAGCGTAAAAACTAGAAGAAATAGAGCCCGAGATGATCGACGGGGAGGAGAACACGGCGGTGGAAGAGGCAGGCTGACAAGCTAGGGCGGGGAAGCCGAGCGCCTTCCAAATAGCACTTGCACGTTCTCGAGAAATCGTAGTGGTAAAACACACACAAAGAGGGGGGGGGGGGGGGGGACAACGACTAGAGTAAAACTCGACACAAAATAAACGAGAAGGGAGAGCACGGTCCTTCTAGGCAAACCACGCAGAACGTCCACCGACTCAGGTTCCCCAAACAACCTTGAACGGTGAAAAACCTCCCCTCTGCGCCTCGAGTCTCTTGCGTCTCATTTTTACTACTTCTTCCACCGGAAATGAGGAGGAGGGATCCGGAAAATTAAACGGGAATAGTACGATCAAATAAAGAAAGATAACGGCGAAAGAAACGGGCGTTTAAATCGCCTCGCGAACGCATCGGGGAGGAAGGGAGCGAATAAAGAAACAAGAGGAGAGAGACAGTGCGTCTGTGTGTGTCCGAGAGAGAGAGAGAGAGAGAGAGAAAGAGAAGACCAAGTTGAATGAAGGAAACAAAGACAAGGCACTGAACACACATCGCACCGTACGAAAGAAGAAGTGCCTCCCAGAGATGTCAAACAAGACGAGCGAGATAATACAACTAAAAGCACATACTCGAAGGTCGTGAAACAACGCTACGTTTTTGGAAGACACCCAGTGGGCTACTGACGTTCGTTAGGCTAGGCCTAAATTATCCCGGTCTCTTCAGACACCATCGGGCAGAAGGCGGATTTAAAGGCCACAAGACGATGCGACGCGAGATAGTCATGGAGCTCCAATTACGTGACAAAGCAATTGACAGGCCGGCAAACATTCCGGGCCGACGCGGAGGGCACTATGCACCTTCTTCCACTCGCACCAAGTTTAAACAGTAGGAGAGGATCTATCGAACGCTCCGCGTACGTAGGTCCGAGCCTGCCGCAGATGTCACGCACTCCGATGATGATAGTGGTCAAAGTGGCCAGACTCAAATTCCGAACCGATCTATAACCTCCTGGAAATTTTCGCGCAATAGAGACGATTGAAAAAAAAAAAAGTACTCACAAATAATAAAGAAAAAGACAAATATACTTTTATTATCCCCGATAGCTTTACTGTATGTACATTAAACACCAGGTGTTCTCTAAACTTGTATGTCTGTTCTTAGATCGATTTTACAAGAATTCACCCACTCACTGGTTTCATTAATGTCTTTCAACGACGTCCTAAGGAATTCGAACCCGCCGATTACTTATAAACAGTTTCTCCGTAGTTTCCTCAGCAATTCGATAGCACTTCGCATTCGGGCATGCGCTCGTAAACTTCAGAAACCCACTGTCCCATTCTCGGTCCAAGCTCTGCAACTGGACAGACTCGTACGATTTCATCCGTCTGCCACTGGACAGAGTCAAAGATGGGTCTTCGCAGAGGGCTCGAAACCCTTGGCCGCATAAATCACCTGACAGAGAGCATTAGTGTATCTTCTTTTTTTTTAAATTATATATAATAGATCTGTAAGCCATTAAAAAGACTATAAAAAAACTATGTACAAACGAAGAAAAGAAAACTTTCGGCACCCAACATATTTATGAGGGTCTCTTCCAATAAATAACTAAGATAATGCGCAGGGACAAGCAACAAAATAAAATGTTATTTCATGTAGGAGCGCAGTATTTGGACCTCAGCGGAAGGGCAAATTAGTCACCTTGTGGTCGTCGCGCCCGTCGCGTCCACCACATGCGACTGCTAGCGCACGGCTCGCTTAAAACGAAACGTTCGGCGACAACGAGTCTGTCAGTGGCGGAGCCCAAAAGCGACAGCACTCGCTCGCATGCTCGATAAAGCTGCGAGGTCGCCCGCCGCAAGTACGCCAGAGAAAGTCGACAGAAGAGAAACAAACGTGCAACAAAACTGGGGGGAAAAAATGCTGCAGGGTGAACGAGAAAAGAAAAAGAAAAAAAAGGGGGAACGTAGACGTATAAAATCAAACGGAGAGAGGAAAAAAAAAATCGTCGATCGCATACAGGATACAAATTACAAAACGGTCGACTCGATGAATGAATGGATCGACGAATGAATGAAGGCGAGTGGCCTCCACCGCCTGCCCGGCCGACACGAGAAAACGAACCCGACCGCGCTGAACGAAACCCAGGCCCGCCTACGTGAACAAAAGACCCATTTCAGAGCACGAAAAAAAAAAAAAAGCGTTGTGCTAAAAAGAAAACCGAGGCTCACAGTACAACGACCACAACTGGCAAAAAAAAAAAGAGCGGTGAAATGCTTAATTACCGGCGCAGTTTTCGACAAATAAGGCGCTATACGGCGAAGAGCGGGACACGAGGCAGTTCGCCGCAATGTTCTCTTGCCTGTGAGCCCTTCCGGCCGTCCCCACATTCAGGTCGCAATATATGGCCCCGATGACGAGATACGTCACCCAAGGACGCTTTACCCTGTTATTCGAACGGCACACGAACAACCATCGAGTTATTAAAGGAAGTAGAACGCAAAAAGTGATTATCAGGCAAGAGCCTGCACTAGCCGCCCTTTCAGCATAACAGATAACCATCACCACTCGTCTTGTATTTTGAGAGTCGTTTTTTCTAACATTCTGGAGTCACTAAGATAGCCGTTTCTCACTCTTTTTTTAATGCGAAAGTATTATACGCCCCATTGCGCGAAAACCCGGCGTCGTCGGCGGCGTGACCGAGCGATGGTACCAAACATGGCCGACGGCGCAAAGAGTAAAAACAGGCCAAAAATAGTCGGATTGACGTCAAATTTCTCGGGGAGGTTCCTGTAAACAAAGTAAAGGAATGTCTTTGAAAAGAAAATTTTGTATATTTGGTTCTGGGTGGGAATCGAACATCCAGGTTACGAGACGAGCACGCTTTCCCGACGCCACGGCGGCTCCACGGTTCCGGCTGACTAAAGCTGTGCCTGGCGCGTGCGTCACCGACCACGAGGCAATGGTCCTCTCAATCGACCTCATCCCACCACCGCCGACACCACCACCGCAACCGTAACGACGCGAAGATACCACGCCAAATGCTTTCGCATTCCCCCACACGTAAAAAATCTTAAAGGTCTCTGCCGAATTTTTTTAGAATATATTTTTATAAACATTCAATATAGAATTTAGTGAATGCGAGCGAGATGGTTGTATCAAGGACGATCTCGAAAGAATAAACGGCGCTTCGAAATGGTTAACAGAAATACAATTCCAAGAAAAACTTTAAAAAACAAACAGAAGAAGCTCGATTCATATTATAGTTTGATAAGAAACGACCGCCCCCATTCAATCGCAATCAGCGCAGAAGCGCCGCTGCCTCGAAATCACTTTCTTTATACGTCTATCCGAAATAACAAATAAATCTCCCGCATAGTTTCCGAGCAGCGTGCAAATTTGGGAGCAAGAGTCGGAGGAAGTCTGCCTCCTCCGCATGGACTCCGAACGTAGGCGTCCAAGCAGCCCCCGGCAACCGCACAACGCCCTCCGGCACCCGACAATCCCCCCCCCCCCCCCCCCCCAAGAATTGATGCGTGCGCGTGGACATGCGCGATAGATTGCCGCACTTCCCGCGCAGGAGGAGACGAATGGGACAAACAGACGCTCCAAACACGCTACACTCTTGCGCGGTCACTTGGATAGGAGGTAGGCAACGTCAGCAGGCTCGGACCCACAGTCACCGCTGCGATACGAGACAGGAAAACGAATCGATCCCACCCAGAATGCGTGGCAGGGTATGCGAAAGTCAGCCGGCTGACGCCATCAACACCACTGGAGCTACACCGCTCATAATACGACACTCCATTCTCGGAATTTCATATGGGCGCTGCCATTTTGGTGCTTACTGGGCAATGCGGGCGGAAGATAACCTTTTTCAGAAGTCCATCGAGCAACATTGGTGGTTGCCATTGCTCGGACAGGAAGCGCGTGATTGGATCCGACTCCTCGTCGAACACTGACGTCACACTCGCTCTCGGTACGAGCCGAGCCGAGTTCACGCCGAACGATGACGCAGGCCGGTGCGATTCGAAGATCCGGACCTCCCGAGCTTTAGGTATACGGTGTCGGAAGCTCAAGCAATCACGTTTTCGTCTGGCGCGGAATTTTTTTGTACATTTTTAGAGGACGGTAAATTGCTTCTCGCGATTCCTTATAAAGCTTCCGATAACTGGCAGCGTTGATTTTAAGCAGATGGCTGCAGTGCCGTCAATCTGCTGATGCGTAGCTTTTTTTTTTTAGTGGCTCTATTTACTAGACCAGCGTTGTGTACGCGTTAGCAAGTACGGCTCCATGGCGCTGCCGTCTTGCTCGCTTAGGGGCGGTCATAATCCGATTGCGACGCCTTGCTAAGGCGTCGTAATCAGTTCAGTTGAGCTCAGCGCCTCAACTGAACTTTTGCCCAGTCAATGCGTCGCATGACGCCAGCACGCAAACGCGTCCTTCCGACGCATTTGCCGAGGTGGCGTCATCCGAATGTGCTCATGTTACGCGGAGGCTGTTCACGAGCTCCGATCAGTCTCGGTGCTGTTGATAACCTCGGGAACGAGCGAGGTACACGGGCGTCTCAACCGCGAAGGCAGCCAACCAGTCTCCAAAACACTAAATGACAAGGGAATCAACAAGCCGCAAAAAAGGAGCGCAGGAAGGTATGTATACTCATCGACAGGATTAGAACGGCGGGGAACGGCAGCGAGCTTCATATCTTCGATGACGCTTCTGCGTCCCAGGTACGACAGAAGGTAAGGAGCGCGCGCTAAGGCGTCGGAAAGAGATGTCGTTCCCGTCCTGTCCAGTCAGTCACTTTTTGAGATTTCGCGCAATCGCAGATCGTTTCCAGCCACGTGACCTCGGTTCGACATGCTGATGGCTTACCTGCTGCGAGCATATACTCTCCGCTCTGGTAATTGTACGCTAACGGCGTCACTGTATATCCAGATTCCCGCTCGTCGCAGGTGTTCGGCAGTGGTACAAGAACGTCCGCATTCACGCTTCAATTTTAGTCTTCCCTTTCAAAGCCGTGACATATGATAAGACCAACAAAAACATTCAGCACTCTTTTAACCCCCTCCCCCTCCTTTCCTGAAAAAAGGTAACGAGTAGTTCCCTGCACTCCCGCGTTTCTAACCAAATCACCTAAGGGAGCCAGTCTGCGCGCCCTATCGGCACCTGGCGATCACGCCGCCAGTGGTGTCATCGCACCGAGTCATTTTGGAGCGACAAAAACAACTTTTGGATCCTGAGCGCACACTTTATTTTCATTTACCACTCCAAATAGTACGTTAAGAGCAATGTGTCGGGATGTCCACCTAAAGGGCAATTTCTACTTTGCATTGTAACACTTACATGCAACCCTGTGTTAGCATCGATTGAACAGCCGGAGCGATTTCCCGAAACACGGAACTAGCGTTTAGTTGCGTAGAGAAGTACCCGACACCGTAACAAGATGACTGAAGAAATCACTTGTCATTTGATTATGAACGCCAATTCCATTTTATATGTAGAACTGCTGAACAAAAATTGCCACAGGAACGATTAATAACGCCGTCTTAAAAACAATCCCGCCGAACTCGTTAAGGTTCTTCCCAAGCTTCCATCCGCTCCTTCGGTCAATTTAGCTGTAATTTACTCACAGTTGTATAAAAGTGATAATATATATATATATATATATATATATATATATATATATATATATATATATATATATATATATATATATATATATACCTACAAAAGACAGCTTATAAAACTTCTCGCAATAGCGAAGTATCCTCGCTAAATCTCGAATTGGAAAAAGGTACCGACAGGATATCGCAGCCTGTCACATATAGACCCTTTTCACAAGGGCGCCGACATCTTGAACTGTCGTCCCTTCCAGTACGGGCGAAAGCATTGTTTTGTCGTCGCCCTGCCAATAGAAGACTTTTAAGATGTTAGCGTAACACTCACACACTCTCGTTTCGCCTCCCCTCTATTTCTTTCTACTATTTGCAAGTTGAAATGTTTTATATTTTTTCGTCGCCCATACCGAATACGCCTATTAGGTGGCTGTGGGGACGAGAGTACACGAAAAAGGTCTATCCGAGCCGAGGTTGTATTCAAAAATTGTGTGGCGTCTCGCTCTGGAGGGGTGCTTTCCCCTTAGCACGAAGGGGCGCTGCGGCGAAGCAAAAACACGCAAAATTGCGATTGTTACTCTGCGGTTGTCGCTTCTCTGCAGTACACCAGTGCGCGGTGAGGGGCGCACTCAACGAAACCAAGTCCCCAGAACAGACGACGCACATGAGAATTATTGCGGAACTTCCGAGTACTGTCAGTCTTGGATACGAAATGCAATCGAATAGTACGTTCTTTGAGGCGATAACCGGAAGTTACGAAACCTCGGATAAGCCCATCGTAACGATACGGCCGAGTAGGGAGGCCTGAACTATTACATTTTCAGCAGTATTAAAGAAAAAAAAACCATAAAAAGAAAAAAAGAAGTTTTTTTTTAGTCAGTCTGGATGGCGCAGTGTCGAAAAAAAAATTTTACGGAAAAAAAAGAAAAAAAAAGCAATATTGACAGCGCGAGACGCGATTTAGTCGGTAGTCACCTCCTTTGTACTTGTTTCCTCTCTCGGCATTTCGGGCGCGTTAAGGAGAGGTGGATCGGCCTCGCCTTCAAGTTGAGGTGGAAGAAGCGAATGACCATCTCGTTGAGCGAATGACCATACCGTGACGTCATGGACCTTGCGCGCAAAACAAATCTCTCGCCGTCAAAATTGCTCCAATTTTTTTTTCTCGCGTTAATTGAATTTGTTTGGCGCGCGCGTCCCAACTAATAAATATATATTTTTTTCTTTTAGGGGCTTTTTAAGGTAGAATTAAGTTTTGGCCCAACGTTGGGTTAACGGCGGTAGCTAGCGCCACCTATAGCCCACCCGGGGACCCCGCGGTTGACGGTTCTCTCGCCGTCGGGACAGAGGATGGACGGGGAGCGCAGGTGGGCGGAGAGCTGCGCGCGTCGCGACTTCACGGCCGAGCGGCGACGGACGTCCGCCACGGCGGACAAGACTCAACGAGAAGGCGGCGATGGCGACGACGGCACGCAGTCAGCCGGCAACGAGTCCCGCACCGGTTCGCGTCACCCTATCAAAGGGAAAGGCGCGCCCAACAACCGACAAGAGAAAAGAAAAAAAAAATTAATACGTTCACATACCGCGGCCAGTTTCCGGAGAGCGGCGAAGCGGACGCGAGTGATCTGTACGCATCGGCCTGTTGGCAAATCGCATCGATAATTACCTTTACCAGAGGTATACAAAAAAAGAAGAGACAAAGAATCGGAAGACCGAGTTTTATTTCGGGTTACGACGGATTGCACGCTATGGCTACGAGCCATTGGAGCCAATCCCACGCAGTGTGAGTGTATACCTGACTTTCGGGAGGAACGCAGCGACGCGCGAGGCGTGTAGTCACGTGACGCGTTCCCTGCGCAGGATTGGCTGGCGGCTTCTGCTTCGGTCCGTCGCGAGTTGCAACAGGAGAAACGGCGCCAGTGGGTGCAGTCCTGACGTCATTCGGGAGACTCGTACGACGACACGATGAGACTGCCAGCATTCCGCATTCGTGCAGTCACCCAGTGTGGCGTCCGAACTTCGCAGCCGCATCATGGCCTCCCGATGAGTCACGGGGCCTCATCCCAAGCGGCGCATCTTCAGCGCCCGGCTCTCCTCCTCTTCCCACAACCAGCCAGCTTTCAACGTACACAAGACCCTCGTCTTCCGGTAGTGGTCAGCCTCTCGATGACTCCTGGGCCGGCTTGCTAAAATCAGCGTCTCAGCTGAAACAGCGCGAAACAGAGCACCGCCAAAGCTGGAGGGCCTGGGGGAAAGACCCGGTCCTCCATGGATGTCACCCCGTCTTCTAGGTACTTCTTCCTTGTTGCCTCAAGAAAGGCCTCAGGGGACTTCTCCTTTGTTGCCTTCAAAAAAAGAAGCGTGCTAGAGCCCAGAACGTGCTTTCTACTTTGCCGACCCCAGCGCGTGGCTTTAGGATTAACGTTGGCGGCATAGGATAGGCACCAGGCCACGCGGCCGCTTGTCACTGCTTAGAGAGAACAACTAAGGCACGTTTATTCGGTTATTAACGTTAGAGAGTGATCCTAAGTAGTATATAGCGAAAGCAGAAAATCGTTTCATGGCTCCTTCATGTCCAGAGGCAGTCGATGCTACAAATGCGAGCGTATGGCTCTAAACAGTGCTTGCACTGCACGAGAGCGCGTGCTTGGCACGGATGCCATCTTCCTATTCGCGTTCTCTCATCGAAGAGATCAAGTGCAGTGAATATCTCGTGGCTTGCGCTTTAAGTGTGTGTTCGTCGTTGTATCTGTTTAAGCCTTCGACTGTGCTCTAACCTAAATGAAACAGACTACAGCAAGTAGAGACAGTGTGAAATACATATCTGTACCATTTTCCATTCCGCCCACTTCTGTGAATATTAGAGTCAACCGACAATAAAACAATTTATTTTGATTTGCTTAAAGGGACGCTGAAACGTTCCTTGAATTCAAACAAACACTAGAAACACTAAGCATTAAAAAATTGTTTTAAGTTTTTTATTTTTAATTTTATTAGTAGGAGTATTATAATAGGAAGCTGAAGAGGTCCTTGAATTGGAACAAACAGTAAAATTTATAATGTAGGCACGTTAAAAATTACGTCAAGTTTTCTTTCGATTTTATTAATAGGAGCGTCATAATAGCCAATAATCATTTCGACGTAGAGCCGCCCGTTGCGGCGCGCCGAGGGAAGCAAAAGTGCGAGAGCGGAGAGAAAAACTGGCAAAAGTGACGTCATCAGCGGGGTAAGACGAGACTTGCTCGCCACTAAGCTGGCTCGGGGATGCCGACGATGACGTCACGACGCGCTGGACAGATAACAGGTGGCAGAGAGGAACGTCGCACGATAGACGGCAATCACTGCCGCATATGTTTTTCAAAATACATGCATTTCACGTTTACTTCTAGCCAATATAAGTGCGATAAGTGAATTCACGGGACAAAAAGCTATAGAAGTCCACTCCGAACTCGGATTTCTTGAAAAGTGCTCCAGCTACCCTTTAAGCACATCTCGGCCGGGGCAGGTGTGGCGCAATTCTTAGGGAAAATGGCACTTCGGCGCAATATTAGCAGACTTTCGTTCACGGTGCAATTTGGCACAAATGACGCAGCACCCCCATCACTGCTGCTGGAATGCCGCCGCTGGCTCCTGTGCTGTGCAAGGTGCATGATCTTGCGGTTCATTCAGTCACTGTTTGAATTTTAACTGCTAACAGCAGCCAGCCCCCAAAAACATCCTGTAACATTAAAAAAAGTCATCTTTTTTTTTTTGTCTGAGTGCTTTTTTTTCTTCCCTCTTTTTTATTTTTATAACCCAGAGAATACATTTACGAAACCGGATAGCGGCCGACGGCAACCAACACTACACCTGCCGACGTCTTGCCTACAACGAAAACCTTACACAATTCGCTCGCTCGATCAGTCTTTTTTTACCGCCGACGTTCACCCACAAAGAAAACAACTTTCGTTTCGGGCCAGACCCGATGAATCGGGGAAACCCTACCCAATATCGCGTCTTCTATCCCCGAAGGCGTCCCGCGAAGCGAGACTTATAAAATGAGAGCGTCGCCCGAGCCACAGCAATTCCGATGGCTTGCCGCAAGGGCAGACGGGAGAGCATCCAGGAAAATACGGAGGAGGGAAATCGCGAAGGACGCCAAAAGAAATTAAGACCAATCTTACAAAACAACAACCCCACCCAAAAAAAAAAAAAAAAACGGCGTCGCGTTTATGCACGGAATTGCGGTAAACAAGAGCGACTTACGTATGACCATACAAAGACGTCTGAAAGAAGCATAGATAGAAGCGACATGGCTAGCAATTGCATAGCTACGGCTATTAACAGAATGGACTCCATGGAGCGAAAAAAAGCAACGAATTTCGTCCGGTGGCGTTCGCTATGCGCGCCGCGTCAGAACAGCACCTGTTGCGGTAAGCGCAAAGTGAACGTGTCGCTGGGCGAAAAGTCGTCGGTTGTTCGCCGCGTGTTCGCTCCATGCATGTGGAGTTCAGCCTTTAAAGGGCCTCTGACACGCCCAAAAAATGCAAAGTGCCCGCCAGTGCTCTGTGACGTAACAATGTACCGCAAGGTGTCGGGGCGGACAGAAGGGAGGCATCGACCTACGTCAGTTAAAGTGGTTCGCCGGAAGTCACTGATTTTCACTCCTCGTGCTCTCCACGACCGTGCCTAAGACTTTTTTTTTTTCCACGAGCGATCGTAGAAAACGAAGTTTCACTTCCACTAGCTTTCTATCGCTGCACCGTTGGTTAGTTTGCGTGCTGTAAAAGAAGGACGAAGTCAGTGGATCGACGTGATGGAGGTCAATGATGAAAACGTTGCGAGCACAAGCCAGTGTACGAGTGAACGCCATTAGTGCGATGGTACAGAGTCATACTGGGCATAATACAAGTTATCGATTTTTGAAAAAAAAAAAAGTTTAGAAAGCTTGCAGAAATTAGGATTGCTAGCATACGACACGCCCGATCGCATTGCTGAAGGTTCAGACACCGAGGTCGTCGAATCGTCGGATACTCTCCAGGCTGAAGATGCCTGCCGTCTAGAGAGTACGAACTGGTGAGTGTACCAAGTAGAAGCAAACGTCGAGCACAAAGTACGTGTTTTGTCTAGAGCGAGCGAGGAGACGCAAGACGTGCTCGTGCAGCAGTGCGGGAGACGTCGCACCAAAATGTTGCCGTCGAGAAAACTGTTGCTGGTGGCTGACCAGTGCGACTTCAAAGCAGCCAGGTGCTTTTTGCTCGATGCGTGACTGTAAACTGCCGTGCTTCCCGTGTTGCTCAAAGAAAACATTTTGCGGCACATTGAGCACTGTGGAGGATCACTTTGCACGGGCTTAATCCAACTTGCATATTCCGATATATTCGGATTCGCCCAGTCCGGATTAAACAAGCACTTTCTTGCCGCTGACATCGTCAACGAAGAGGCCACTTCCGGAAACATGACGCTCAACGACACACTTCAATAACCGAATGTATGGCCGCATGGCCGCCCGATGCGCACCACTGTGACACGCACTTTCGGATACTTTCGGATGGGATTGGATTGAATTGCGGTCTGCGGCTTTCCCATTTGTTACTAAATCTAGTGGCTTTAACTGGATTTAGCGTAGTGTCGTGCCCTTAATCCAATCCAATGCATGGCTTGGACTGAATTTGTCGGCTGTTCCCTGTGCATCGGGTAGCACACACTACATCGGGTGAGCAGAGCCCGCGTTCCGCTCTAAGCAGTATTGCCTATTTTTCTGCCCCCAGTCGTCGAGCCTTTGCTCAGGGAAGTCGATAGCGTTTCCGGCTCATTTTCCCTGACTGGGCTCGCTTTTTGACAATTTCTCTGACAATTCCCTGATTTTTCCTGGACAATTAAAATGTCCCTGACAATTCCCGGTTTCCCGGTCGCTAGACACCCTGCCTAAAACATCGCGATCTGGTGCTGACTGGTAGTGCCACATTTGGACGGAGACGAGCGTTTGGCGATGCTTAGTTTAGTTTTGGGGTGAAAAACAACAATGCATCTGAAATCCCCCCGCCTGCTCGTGACGAAAAACGGAACTGTTCATCACTCCTCGGGTCAGCTCGTTTCGCTCACGCAATCAACACAGCCATCGGGCTCCTTAATACTCCGTATAGATCATGACTTCAAATCCCGCCTGTTTTTTTTTTTTTTTTACCCTGTGGATTTATTAGTTGCTTTACCGAAGATTGATTTCCGAAGAGACCGGCTCGTCGAGGTCCGCCTCGCAGTATTCGCGTTCTGGGCGTGTGAGGATCCGACGTTTTCGCCGACTAATGTGTGTCTTACACCCTGGCTCGTCGATTCGCCAACTGTTTTTAGTCTAAAAGCCCCTGAAATCGCCACGAGATACGGGTACAAGGCCACGCGGGATACCGCTGCGGAAGATCGCCTTTATCACACACCGCTATTTTGGTAGTTACAGCCGCGTTCCCTTCATGTTTGGCACATATCCAACACGAGGGAATAGGCCGGAGATCAAGGGCTAACCCAAATAAGCGGTCGGTAAGTCGTTAATTTTCCTTATTAAAGATGTCGGTGAAGTGGCAAAAACGAGCCTCCCAACTCATACACACCGTCTCGCTGCTGAAAACACTCCATTTCGTCGCATTTGTTTTATTATGCTTCAAAATAAAACGAATACGTCACCTTTAATGTTAAAAAAAAAAAACAGAATTAGCAAAGTTGTTGTAACTTAAAAAAAAAAATTGCTTTTTAGTTGCGGGGTTTCCAACTTAGGCCATGTCAGCTTTGCTTCTGCACAAACATCCTTCACCCTGAACACAGTGACTGCGAGAAAAGGGCCGGAATCCACCTTCGTCAAAATTCGCCACGAGAACGAGCAAGAAGTGTGCCTCGGAGCATTCAAGGCGACCATGCAACACAGGCGACATCGCATCCATCGCGATACCTCCCGGCCCCACGCAACCGAGACGTCCAACTTCAGTTACGTCACGGTAACGGTCTTCGGTGGTGGAGAGGCAGCGAGCGTTGCCTTCATCGGGGTGCGGTGGCGGCCGACGGCGACGACGACGGAGGCGCAGGAACGGTCTCTCCGTCGAGAAGCCTCCCCGAAGGGCGAGAAGTGCGCTCGCCGCCGCACGAGCGCGGCAGCTGCCGAGCGCCTCCCCTCCCTCCTCGGCGTGGCTGCCCAGCTGTTCGGCCGAGCGTCGATATCTACAAGGCCATTACAACCGGTCGACAAGGGTACAACCGGCCGACGGCCGGAGGGAGAGCGCAGTCGCCGCCGACGCTCCTCCGTTCGTCACACCGGCGGCTTCCGGCCACCTCTGGCAAGGAACCGACTCGCTCAAACCAAGAACAAGATTCGACGTTCGTGTTGATACAGCGCAAGGTCGGTATGCCTTGGTGCGGCGACACCATGGCTCACCTCTTTCCGCATTAGCACTTTCCACATTAGAAAACGGGAGAGGAGATCGCCTCCTCTCCAGCGTCACCTCTGCTAATGTGGAAAGAAGTGGGAGGACCTTCCACTTTACCCTTAACCTGTCACCGACTCATAGTCCGTTGCAACCTAAGAACGAAGGGCGAGGGTAATACGGGCCGGGGAGGGAAGCAGACGGTACACTGGAGAAGAGGAGGAGACCTCCTTCTCTCTTTAGCGTTCCGTCTGCTTCCTCCTCCCGGAATGTCTTACCCTCGCCCTTCGTTCTTAGGTTGCACCAGACTATACGTGGTTCTATCTTACCGATTTCGAGGGTCCGACACCGTTTCGGATGCGCGCTTCAAAGCACCCCACAAAGTGGCAGTTAAAGGGGCGGTGCAATGATTTTATGATTAAAAGAATTTGAATCTTGTCATTTTTATGTTGTTTATCATGTCCCGGAGGATAGAAAAAACACCTCCTTCATTAAAAATGTCACGATTCCGCTGCATAATCGCAAAGCAAAAGTCGAGCTTTTTCCCACACCTGCAACCCCAAGTGGCAGCCGAAGGAACTATGGCGAAAAGATTACGTGACCTCGCTCGGCTCTAAGCTGCAGCATCACGACCGCTAATGTCAGCGGAGAGAGGGAGAGGAAGCGTCCTCCGAGAGAGCACACGGGAAGCTACACGGCACTCCGAATGACGTCACTGGGAGGGGGACCAGGTGTGACCCTGAAGGCTGGGAGTGAGTTGAGGGGTGCCCGAAATGGCAATATTTATCTTTTTTTTACGCAACAACTAGGACACGCAGGCAAAATCGGTTTTCTGTTCTTTACCTCAAATGTGTCAGAGGGCAACTTCCACAAATTTTTGGCCAAAGTCAGGAAATCGTTGCACCCCCTTAAAGAGCCCGGGACACGAGAAAGAGTTCCGCCATAAAAAGGGCACCTCAAAGACTGATGCAGGTTTATTTGAAATGACATTCAACTCAGCGGCATGCCAAGTTAACGGCAGGCACGTAGCCAGGATTTTGTTTCGGGGGGGGGGGGGGGGGGCGCCCATGACAAAATGCTGTATGAGGGGGAGGGGGAGAGGAGGTCCCAGCAAAATGGAAGATTTCGGAAGGGGCCCGGGCCCCCTCCCCCCCGGCTACGTGCCAGGTTAACGGTAACCCCACCGTGGGCTGGAGCAACACCCCTACCCATAGCTATACCTCTTCGAAACATTGACTGAAAGGTTTGCAAAAATACTAAGCGAGGACTTCGATTAAAGAGGAGCAAACACAATCCCCAAGGATGAACAGTAAATTAGAAAGGATGACTGCTAAGGACGTCGATGGAATGACCAGGAAATACCACATAAAGGAACACTGACAGGGTATTTATGCTCGCCAAGGTTTGCATTTGTAGGTGACATACGAGAGCCCAAATACACAGAAGACAATTTGGGGCTCGAAATTCGCTTTCTTTCCACCCGATAACCGCAGATCGAGAACTGGCCGGTTTGAGTCGCGCTTACTCTTTTCTCCGTATTCACGTGCCGTTTTCTATTTTTTAGACCCAACCACCAAATGTAATCAAAGTCGTGGGTCATCGAAGGCACACACTCAATATTAAAACAAAACAAAAAAATAATACCCCATTTTTTGTGCCTTAAAAAAAGAAGGAAAATACAGTGATTGAAAAAAGTTGCAGACACGTGACTTCCGGCAAATCTCTCCTACAAATTTATTCTTCCTCCCCAGTCCAATTTCAATTTCGGTTTCAAGCAGATGCGCTTTTCCTTTTCTTTTTTTACTTTATTAAAAATATACATGACGCCGTAGTAAACTATTGACCGGATAGCCTTCTAAAACCATAATAAATCGCCTGGCAAAAAAGAACAAAAAAAAACGTTGGGGGTGTTAGTGTTTTTTTAAACGCACGACAAATTGTTAAAGGTGTCCCTCCAGCGATGCGATTGACCAGAGCACCTTTTGGAACAGTCAAAAGTCAATTATGGAGCAGCAAAAGATTACCTTTGAAGCACAAGCACACACTTCATTTTTATTCATACCATTGTGAATATGGTATGTTAAGATTTGTGTGATGGCGTATCCAACTACAACGAGCATGCTTTGCCTTCACACTTCTGTGCAACGGCAGGTTTGATTTTCTTAAACACAGAACTAGCTGTTTAGTTGCACGTAGAAAGAAGCACTAGACATGGCAGCAATATGATGATCAATGAAGGACAGCATGGACTGCTGTGAATGGTGATCTTAGGTACAAAATAAAATGTAAACGAAATAGTATGTTCCACTAAAATAATGTCAAAATCTTGAGCACAGAAATCGACGTTTCATTCAAGTTTGGAAGGTTGTAATAAAACAAAGATTCTTAATTCATATTAAAAAAATACTTTTGTCACTAAATTATGAAAACTAATAACGTTTTGTATGTAGAACCTCATAAAACAAAGATCGGCACGCGAACGATAAGTATGCCTTCTTAAAACAATCCAGCCAAAGTTGTTCAAGTTATTCCCAAGCATCCCTCTACTGCTTCACCTAATTTAGTTTTGGTTAATTCTATTGACTGTACCTCGAACGGATAAAACACATATAAAGGTGACAACTAAACAACGGAGTTCAACTAAAAACAAACCTATAGAGCAGTTGATATAAATTTTCTTGCAAGCGGTCTCGCTAAATCACGAATTTGAAAACGATATCGCTAGAATACCAGAGTCTATCATAAATATAGCCATTGTACATTTCAGAAATTTTTACTACAACTAACAGCTGTATTATACTTTTTTCTTAATAGACCCGATGGTTGCGGGTTTAAAGTCCCACTCTGGGGAATGGTTTCCCTTTAACACTCGGATGTACTGCGGCGAAGCAAGATGAACAAAATTGCGACGCTTACTTCGCGGTTAATTACCGCTTCACTGCAGTACACAAGAGCGCACTCAACGAAGCTAAATTATACGCCAGGGCAGACTCGGAACGTAAGAGATATGGCGAAAATTCCGAGTACTGTGAGTGTTTGACACTGACAGAGAGATCAATGGAATAATATTTACTTAGGGCAAATCGAAAGTTCTGAAAATTCGCACAAGCCTATCGTAACGATTCGGACGTGTAGCGGGGCCCAAGCCATTACATTTTCAGTGTTTAATAAAGTGAAATCAAGGTCTGACGTAATGTCGGCGCAAGTTCCTCACATTCAGGCTAAAGTGTAGCAGGACGTAGCGGGGTAAGCCCTTTGGTGCAGCGATCACATCGCCGACCCTGTTACCCTAGGGTCGGAACGTATCTAAGGTTCCAACGGCATACTTGACGAAGGAATCGCCTGAAGGGCTTTCGAAGAAAACCTTCTTTTCGCTACGAAGCTCGGATCTTCGTGGGTTAGAGGGTTCGGGGAGGAGCAGGTCATAGGGACTGAGAGAAGCATCCTTGTTCCGGCGGTGTGAATATAAGAGTGTCTACTATGACTAAAGTCCGAGATTCATCGGTAGTTCCAGGTTTTCTACGACCCTTAAAGGGGTAGTGCAACGATTTTAATGCTGAAAGAATTGGCAGTTTGTATTTTTTTATATTGTTTATCCACCAAGCACAAGTGACCATAAACACGTCGCCTCTCCCCGAACAACAGCCAATTCCGCCGCGTCATCGCAAAGAAGAAAAAAAAAACGAATTATTTGCCGATCTGCAGCCGCGTGTGGCGTCTACGGGAACTACGGTGACAGCGACTCGGGGGATGCGTGTAAGTCAACAAAACCTGTCCCCCTCCGCTGCTGCACTCGCTGTCAGCCCCATGGCGAACCGTCTTTTGTGTCGATTGCTCGCCGCGACCGTCGACGATGCTGATCCTTTAAAAATGGACAATCGCAGAGGAAGCAGCTGGGGTCTCTGAAGAGGGAACCCAAGGGGAAACCATGTGATCCCCAGAGTACGTCACTCGAAAGGCGACGTGGGGACTTCAGAGGCACTTTGACCTTCGATTTGTTTAGTTTTTTTTTTTTTAAATAAAAACTAGCGCTTGCAAGAACATACCGTTTTCTGTTCTCCGTTCTATTGGTGACACAGATTAATTTCCGCAGTTAAGTGGCCCAAGTCTGAAAATCGCTGCACCACCCACCCCTTTAAGTAACAAAATATGTGGTCACTGTACATTTCTTGGTACCCACATTTATTGCTCAATGTACAGAGCTCCTTGTCTTAGAGCACTGAAAGGCTTCGGAATATGTGCACTAAATAAAGCAACAGTCTGTAACGGGTAAGTGTAAATGTCCCTGGCTATTTTTTGCTTTTTAAAATGCCTTGAAATTAGCCAACTTTTCAAACTGGTTCAGTGCTTTTCAAGTTTTTTTTATATTTTTTTATTTAATTTTTTTTCGGTAAGCATTTAGGATATACAACAAATATAAATCGCAGATGATGAGGGTTCTTTATTTTCGTGATCCAGGGTTACGTACACCTTATATGAACGTGGTGTCGTAAGCAAACAAGTAAGAAGCTATAGAAACAAAGTTACAAATCAAATATCCTTAGAAGGCCTCCAGACCTTTAAATGCAAAACACTAGAAAAAGAAGATAACCATACACTTAAGAGGCCTCTTTGTCTTTCTAATATAAATCAGCATTGAGGCCTAATAGTAGTGCCACTGGGGCCAACTACTGGAAGGACTGTTCTGACCACATGCCATCTTGCCGTAAATAGCCAGAAAGTCTTGCATATGTGAAGCAACTGCTCCCTTATGGCTGTTGAAGCTGCAGTCTGATCTCCAAGGGCTGAAAGAAACCCGCGAACCTAACCGCATCACATGGCATCCTTAATTATGTTCCCGGGTTGTGGGGCTAGCAAGAAGCCCACTTGAGAGGGAAGCTCACGCATCGGGGGCCATGTGAAAGAGCAGCCAAGTGGCCAGGCAGGCGGAAAACTCATGCGATTCCATGCAGGGACTCACCCAGTGGACGTCCAGGTCCTCTGGCTCTATGACCTGTTGGGGAGGAACATGCCAAGTAAGCAAAACTTCAGACGATCAGCCACTTTGCCAAGGGCAACAGCAGGCACGTATCCAGGGGGGGGGGGGCACGGTGCCCGGCCCCCCTTCCCGAAATCTTCCATTTTGCTGGGACCTCCTCTCCCCCTCATACAGCATTTTGTCATGGACGGGCCCCCCCCCCCCCCCCCCGAAACAAAATCCTGGCTACGTGCCTGGGCCACAGTAAGGTGTAAAGCACTATTCCAGACGCATATTCAACCTGACCATTCACAACAGTTGTGATCTGGCCAGTACCACAGGCACAGATGGAGCTGGCCACATTACATGAATGTCAAATGCAAAAAATGAGAAAGTAATGGAGCTGCGACTCTCCAGTTGGAAAGGGTCAAAGGTTTCACAGAAGCATGAAAACATTGACAGAGTAAAACTCACTTCCATGTCTGCAACTGGAAGGGATCAAAGGTTTCACAAAAGTGTGAAAAAAGTGTAGAGTAAAACCCACTTTCACACCCATCTTCGAGGATTCAAAATGCAGATCATCTTTGAGAAGACGGCACCATTCAACGTTATGCATTGTGCCATTCACCATTCAACGTTATGCATGACTGCTATGCATTGTGCCAGATACATGGTATCAGAAGTGGGGTTCAAACTCACTAAAGAGCGCCAAAAATGTGCAGATAGTTGTTACCTTCTGATGGTGTCGGACATGCAAGCGCTGGCCGATATGCTTACTGTGTTCCAACTATAACGGGTGTCAACTAAACATGCAAAAAAGAAATAAATAAAGCAAACAAAAAGCCTGCACCTTTTAGTGTTGTTAGATGTGATGCTGGCTTATCAAGCCCACAAACATTTTCAGTGGTCTAGGCGGCAGCACAGTCGCGCCTAGAAGGCCACCAAGTTCAGCCAGGTCAAAAGCAGGGTGTTCTATGCTTCGAAACTTTCCAACAAGCTGACGAAAATGAAAGCAACTGCCCGGGAACAGCGGAACATCTAAAAGGGTGCCCCTCCCGATCGATGTAAATTTAAGTACAATGAGTGCCTTAACAAAGTGTTAAGACACTCGTTGTAATAACTGCATTAAAATTTATTATTTTCAGAATCTTCATAGACTAGGACATAACAGAAGTACTGCTGTTCATGTAATAGCAAAGAATTGTTTATTACTCTCACCATACAATATGAAAGATTTTTTAAGGCACCTTCTGAGGAGGCTGTTACATGTGATATGTTGCATATTTAGCTTATTACCATATTTTGGAAAGGTTAGCACCATGATATGTGTCATAACATAATGGTCCCTGCAATTTTCATTTAGTTTCGAAACTCCAAAGCTCCCAAGATAGTGAATAAAATAAAATATAATAATAATGTGAACTCACCTCTCTTTTCCGCTTGTTCGTGATACCTGGAAGACAAAAACCAAGAAAAAATGGTGAACCGTACTCATGAACACAACAAAACTTATTTCTGACTGGTTGTTTCTGCTAGCTAAATCCCACATTTTTGCTCTTGCACATATGCTTTATTTTTATTTAGAGGACGATTATAAGCAATACATTTTATACAGTATGCAGGATGAACAAGTTCTAAGATTTCGAAATTCAATAAGATCCCAAAATAGCTCAATATAGAAATGAATAGGACAATAGAAATATAAAATGCTGAAGCAAATTTGTTCATTATGAAGTGCTATTACTGTGACTAAAATCAAGGGACTATATGTGCCAGCCACTAACTGACATAGTTTGTTTATGGTGTTTTTTGGCAGACTTTCAAATCTCACTAAAAATGGGGTGTCTAAAAAAAACTTTTTCAGGAACAAACCCACTGCCACGGCAAATGTCAGGAATTTAAAAAAAGAAAACATACTAATTATCAAAATTACATCAAATTTACTAATTACCATTTTACTTAGTGAAAATAAACATGATTCCCGTTGTACCCTACAAATAAATTTAAACTTTCATCCAAAGCTACTGATGACTTCAGTTAGAACATTTTGACGACATAATTTCGTAACCTCAAGCTTTACGCCACCAGCTCCTATGACGTTTTGCTGCAGTGATAAATAAACATTCATGTCTACTTTCAGATTTTGTTTTACATGGCTATGGTAGCGCCGAGTCAGCAGAGTACAAAGTCGGTCTAATATGTACAGCCATTTTATTTATGACAACATAAAATATTAGCATCACCAAGAGATTAATAAGTGAAGCTGTGAAACAGAGCCACGAAAGGTTTCGCTGGAGGCAGTAGTGCAGCCAAAACTTTTTTTTGCAGGTTTTATAAAATTTTTGTTTTTATATCAATTTCTATTAGTCAGGTGATCGATTTTTGTTTTATCGTCCAATTATTTTAGTTAAGACGATTACTGCTCACACATTTGTGAGCAGTAATCGGTGTTAGGTCATATGGCTGCTTGTTTAAAACGAATAAATATAAATATAATTGGTGTTAGCTCATATAGCTGCTTGTTTAAAATGCGAGTCGGGGGGGGGGGGCATAGTGCTGCTCGTTTTTACCTTTTTTTCTCTCCATAAGTCCGAAACCACGGAAAGAAGAATTAATGTGCATCCTATAGCTTATGACGTCAAGGGTTCATTCTAAAGCAGTATTTAGCAGAAGTAAGAAAATAATTGCATCGTTATTCTAAGTTTTATGCACAACAGATAATTTTTTGTTTGAGTGCTTTCCTTCTTTTAGTTTTCAAATATGTCAATACATAATATGTTTTCCCACCTGTATAGTTAATTTTGCAACACTTCTTTTTCCCCATTGTTTTTAATTTGAACATCAGTGTCACTCATTTTTTAATCTTAGGGAAGGCAGAATTTGATCATCACTGTTTTTATGCTTCTTTTGCTTGTAGCAGCATGCTTTTTATATTTCCGCATGCGAATAGCTGAGTCAGCAGCGTGCTCGACTCAGCGGCTGGGGTTTGAAACCCTCCAGCGCTTGTCCTTTTTATCTTTTGTCATTTGCATGACTGGAACGTTCCAGATGTGTCGAGATTCTTGTTGTTTGCTCCAGCTCGGAAACTTCTAGATATTCACACACATACAAAAGGAGCTTCGCATGGCTGCTTAAAGCAGTCGTCCTTCCGTCGCCGTCAAGGTACAGACATTGTTCCTTTATGTTTCTCGGCATAAGTTTGCCGCCTTAAACGTTAACTTTAAGTTTTATTAATCAGGTTTATGTTTTTATTCGTTACAATATCCATACTTCTTCTCTTAATATTTTGGCTACTCTACTGTGGCCGTTTCAGACACTGTTCAGTGTTTCTCAATGTGCCTCTTGGCCTAATTATGACCCTTATGAACTGCATTTCATCCCAAGGTTTCCAGGAAGCAATAAATAAATATATAATTACATACAACAAAACTCAATGCTACTAAAACAAAGCAATGAATCTAATTCTCTCTGCCAAGCTATAACTATAACCTAGAAGGCCGGAACTTAAAGAAAATAAGAACAAAATGAAATTATATCTGAGCCAACTTGTTTTTGCTGACAGCACTTGATTTAGGATCTGGCTATGACATGCTGCTGTGAAGAAAGAAATGTAGACAATCCCACGGAAGAGACACACACAAGGTATTTTGATGGCTGTTCCACCTGCCACTGATCTCTAAATGCCAGAAAGCAGTCTGCTAGAACGAGGGACCAAAAAGAAAATGTCATGAAAGGTCGCAGACCATCCACTCCGTCTGCTCGAGTTCATTTGCAGTGCAAGTGTGCGCAGGGAAGGAAAAACAAGAGACTGTAGTCCCGTAGCTCTAGTAATACTTATATAAAACCCAGTATTCAAGCTCTCAACTTTAGTGCATCCTTGAAGTAACGACTGGTAGTACCGGAAACGAGCATCACTTCAGTATTCCTTTGACATTTATATCTTGGAAAATACACTATAAAAACGAGAGCTCAAATGTGGCTTGTGAGTCGTAGTGAATGCCCTTTGTGATGGCCTTAAAGAAGCGGTTCAACTATTTTTTGTATTAACTGTGGGAATCAGTTTGTGTCACCTATAGTATGACGAACAGAAAACCGTCTTTTCTTGCGTGTGCTAGTTTCTATATAAAAAAAGATGAAACAAATTAAAAGGTCGTGATACCCCTCAACTCGCACCTTCTTTTTAGCAAGGTCCACAGTGACCACTGGTAGTACTGCATTTGGTTCCATCTTGAGGGCCCCCAGTTCCCCCCCCCCCCCTCTGCGACTGCCCACTTTTCAAGATCCGACTCAACTACAATAGAGCACCGCACCCAATTAGTATCGTTGAAGGTCACGGCCAGTGGTCAAAACAAAAGATGCTTCACTATGCGTAAGACGGGGGAGGGTGGCGGAGGAGGAGAAACAATTCTGTTTACTTCCAATAGATGGAATCGCGAAAACTTGCGTCCTCCCAATGACGTCACACCGTGGTTCTGACGACCGTCACAAGCGGCTGCAGATCAGGAAAAATGTGCCTTTCCCCTAGCAATTATGCAGTGAAATCACGGTATTTTGGGGAAAGGTGGCGCATTTTTTCTCACTTGTGCCAAGATGAATGGTATAAAAATACAAGCTGCAAATTCTTCCAACGTTGAAATCGTTGCACTGCCCATTTATTTGTAAATAGTGCTAGAACAGGATTTGGAAGCACTGCAACCAGAACAAAAATCTGCAGGCACTTACTACTTCAGTAACACCACTACGAATAAGCGGGCAGACAGAGTTCTCACGCTGAAACAGCTCTGAGGTAGTTTGTGTGGCAGACAAACTGCTTGCTCTCTTCTCATTGACAACTTATTGTATGGCCTAACAAGAAGTCAGGGTGAAACCTCAAACGTCTGGCCTAGACAGAAGATTTTAATCAATACAGCTGGTATGTAGTAATATGCTGAACTCGACAAATTCATCAAATGTGGCCAACCACACCTTTATCTTGTTAGTATTATCGGTAATGTGACTGGCTTGAGTCATTTCGGACTACTTCTTGAAGCAGCCAAAAATACATTTTGGAGCAGTGAAAAGAACTTTTGGAGGAAAAGCATATACAGTTGAACCTCTTTATAACGAACACTAATATAGCGAATTATCGGCTATAGCGAACTAATCACGAAGTTTCGTTGGTCATGCTTTGTTTGGATGAGAGTTCTAGTTATATAACGAAACCGAAACCGTAAAATCTGACACGCTGTCGGTTATAGCGAAGCAATTCCTGCTTTTCTTGCGTCACAAAAATACTATGAAGGTTATTGCAAAGTAAAAAAAATACAAAAAGTAATTTCTAAATTAAAAATTTCGAAAGTTTAGATTGCCCGATGTGCAAAAATGCGCGTTTCGGGAGGTAGCGCAACCTATGAACCTAGCAAATAGTGGCTGTTGTGCCACTGCTGTCCTCTATGAGAGGCATCAAGAACCAGTGCAGACTAAAACCAACCGCCAACCACGCCACACGTAGCGGAGCTGCAAATGGCGACAAGGTGAAAAGCTGTCTCTCTGGAGACAAAAGTGAAGGTTTTGAGGACGGTGGACAGCGGTCGGAAGAAAAAATCAGCAGAACCCATCCTTTGGGAATGATTATCTACGTTAATGCGAATAGCATCAAACGGTGCGGAGTTATGCGCGTTCGTCAGGTGGCCGGCACACTCTAGATACGCCAGCCCACTCTTGAGGCGATTCTAAATTTGTTGACACTTTCACAGCCCTGCGCACGATCTCCGCAGCCCAGCACGTGCGTTTGTGTCACTTAGGAAGGCGAGCAAAGCACGCGCCATACGCACAAACACTCAAAATGGTACCGACTAGACTTTCTGGCGTCTCAGCTAGTCTCAACCAACGGTACTCTAAATGGTTGTTAATATCTTTACCATAGGACGCGCTTTACAGCGCTGTCACAGCTACCGGTGCGCGCGCGTTCCATGCACGAGGGCTCATTCCGCTCTCGTGAGGCTGAGCACGGCCGCTACATCACCCTCTCCCGAGCGCGGGAGAGGGTGAGCGCGGGAGAGGGTGAGCGCGGGAGAGGAGTGAGGGAGATGCGCGCGCGCACCGGTAGCTGTGACAGCGCTGTCAGCGCGTCCTATGATAAAGATATAAACAACGTTTTAGAGTGCGTTGAATGACTGCCTTCATAGCTATGTGGTTAGCGCGTCTGCCTGCTGATCAAAGGGTCAACGGTTCGAATCCCAGCCGGCGCCGGTCTTTTTTGTTTATTTATCGACCCGCGGCGTAAGAGGTTAGATAGCCAGATAGATAGATAGATAGATAGATAGATACATAGACGAAAAGTGCGTGAAGTATCCAAAGAATGCTATTCGCATTAATATTCGCATTAAAAGACATCACTGCGGACTTCGAGCTTGCACCAAGCGCAATATCTACCATCCTGAGTGGAAGAGGATCGAAGTCTGCTATGCAAACAGCACCGTCAAGACTGACCAAAAAGTCTTAGGCCTTGCCCCAACCAGGACGTGGAAGAGGCTCTGTTCTCATGGTTTAACAACGTAACGGCGCGAAATTCGCCGGTGTCTGGTCAGCCTCTTCAAACAAAAGCAATCAGTCTGGTGTGTCTGTTAGAGCATGATGATTTCAGTGCGAGCAGCAGTTGGCTCTAGCGCGGTGGCTCCAAATGAAGAGGCACCAGCCCAAAATCACGTCTTCAAATAAATGGAATAATAGATCCAGCAACTTGTCGTTTCTTGTGTTGCAAATTGATATCCTCATGCTCCGATCTATTTTTTTAATGCTGCTTAGTGACAGTTAAGAATCTTGCGGTCCGCGATAACGCGTTTTTATATCTTAGTGATGTGCACATTCTTGCACAGGCTCAATTGCGGGAATGCTTGCGTCAATTTTGTGTGTACTTTTATAACGAATATTGCAAATAGCGAACAAATTTCTGCTCTAAATGATAGTTCGTTATAACGAAGTTCGACTGTAGTTGATTCTCAATAGGGAGTCTTGGAGCACACGGTTCTGAAATCATGAACGGCGAGGCTGCTCTGTTTCATGAAACCATAGGTGAAATTTAATGCGTTTTAGTGAATCGCAAAACTGGCGCAACTGGGAAAATAACGATGATGACTGCATTTGACCGGCAGCGCCATCTTCTAGTAAACATCTGAAGTTTTTTGCAGCGTGCAAATCAGTGACTCGAGTTTTACAGCGTACGACTACATCGAACCAAATCATATTGTCTGCTCGCTGTCGCCACGGCAGCTAGTTACCTGGATCACAAAAAATCCCTCACACGCACAATTTACAGTATTCACGCTTGCTTGCCACTGCGAGCAGTCTTAGAAATGATTTGGCTTGACCTCTCAAATGAAGCCAAGAGTAGCAGGCTGGCCCATCGCCTCCTGCTGCCCTAATCCCAACGCTCAGGTAGGCTAGCGGAGCGAGTTGCCAAACCAAACGCCATCTTTTTTTACCTGAGTCGTCAAAGGTGCTGGTTGCATTGCGGTGACGACTCCAGCGGCCGGAGTGGAAGAAACGAACGAGAAGGGCATCCCAAAACCCCCGACAACTCAATGCGCATGCACAATGGCGTCGGCGAGGAGTTCGAGGACGAACCGTTCGATGTCGAAATGACTTGCTCAAACTCCCTAATCCTTCCACAACAAATACTATGTTAAGGCTTATGTGTTGTCTTGTCATTAGAAGGCAGTGCCTTCATCGCTTTCTTGCACGAGTGAAACTACTCATTAGCATATATTGCACGAATACATTGCATTCAATCACAAACAATCAGCTAGCTGATTAGTTGCATGCTAAAAGCACCAGACACAGCAATGATTTGATAAGAACCATCCTTTTTGTTGAAAGAGGGCCGCTGCAGTAGCCCCTTTTAATTAAAAAACTTGGTGGATTATGAAGGACATAGCATGATGAGCATTTGTTAATGAATATTTTAAGTTTGGAATCAAATGTAAAATAAATATTTTTCCACCGCAACAATGTCAGATCAGAATAATTTTGAGTAGCAAATTGGATGCTTCGTTCATGTTCTGCAGTAACTTGATAATACAAATGATGAGAACTATTGCAGAATTTCTCAATACTGTAAATGTTCTAAATGAGGATCACACTGAACAGTATTCTCCTTAAAGCAATAATCGCAAGTTTAGACAATTCATATCAGCCTACCGCAATTATATGGCAGTGTGGCAGGGCCCAAGCTATTAAATCCGGCGTTGAGAGAGAAAGTGACACTAGAAAAGTTTTAGAATAACGCATGCTGGCGTTTGCATCAGCGCACGTTACGCACGAGAGATTTAGAACAGCATTTCTCCGCCACGACGCAAAACACCCAGCATCTCGCGCTTGCAGTGCCATCTCAAGACACAGTAACAATTTTTATTTCACACACGAAATGCTGTAATTTGAGATAAAAAAACAAGTTGTTTGGTCCAGGTAACAAATTAGATTTGTTTAGAAAATGACGGGAGCAGTCAACCGGTCGTGTCCACTTGCGTCGCCTTGGCAAGAGAGGTCTCGTGTACTGACCTTCGCACATGTACCCGCCATACTTTTGCCGAGAAATATTCGCGTGTCGCAAGCAGCGGTGATCGTCGCCACCCTGCTGGGTCTCCCAAACCGTGTGTGACATGCACCTCCCGTAGAAGTGCAATGTTGTCCTGTATTGAAATCGCAGATGCGAGATGCCGCCGACGTCGCGCTCAGAATGATCAATAAAGCGGCCGCAGCCACAGTCCTGGAAGCCGCCATTTTCTGAGTGTCTTCCCTTGGCTTTAGCCAACTTCTAGCGCATCACAAATCCTCCTTGGAGGAGAGCAAATACTTTTTGCATAAGCACGCAATTTCCGAAAAGTGGCGTACGCTGAAATGGTGCGGGCAAAGCGCAGAACGAGGTTAGCGTTCGGCGCATTCACAATGGCAGTGACACTATTCTTTGTGTATGCTATTCTCTCTATTACTTTTTAGCGCAATGTTGGTACAAAGTCCTAACATTCTGGTGAAATGTAGCAGGCTGAAGCAGGGTGAGCTCCTCGGCACATTTATAAGAGGAGAAAACAGTGCAAAGAAAAGGCACAAAACCAAGTAGATGAAAACTTTCAGGGCGCCGAAAATACACAAGGACAAGTAACAAGAAAAGAGCGTCTCTTTTCTTGTTACTTGTCCTGTGTATTTTCGGCGCCCTGAAGTTATCATGAACCAACTAGCCCAGATTGCCATTCTAATGCAAGTAGATGAAAGACACAAACACAGCGCTGACTCACGACTTTGTACTTTGTTTTCTTTATCACGTTCAATACTTGAAACAATGAAGTGTGGAAAAAAGACAGATTCATAGCAAGGCGAAAGTATAAAGAAAACCAAGTGTTACAGAATATCTACCAAATTTAAAAATTGAAGGAACATAAACTCAACTTTTACACATACGTTCCCCCTCTACGAATGAATTCAGTCTTAATTGCACGTCGTAACTGACCCTGCTGAGTCTGCACTAATGCAAACATCAGGACCGTATAGACCAGGGGTGGCCAGGCTGACCCGGCCCAAGAGCCGCAAACGAAACCACGAAACTTCTAAGAGCCGCGGGGGGGGTCAAACTTATATTTTGTTTAGAGTCTGACTGTACGTATGGGAGCACAAGGCTGTACGACTGTACGTAGGGGGTAAAAGGCTGCCAGACCGCGAGCCGTGCTTTATTCCGAAATCCTTTCTTTTTTCCCTGGGTAAACGCAGAAAGGGGGGGGGGGGGGGGGGTTTCCTTTACGAGGGATCCGCGGGCACGCACTTGGACCAACAAAGAGCCGCATGCGGCTCGCGAGCATGAGTTTGGCCACCCCTGGTATAGGCGAATGTAACATGCCTCACGAATTTCCCTAGTCACTTTTTGGAGATGTTTTGCTAAGATTTCAATGTGCTTGAACAGAGATGCACAACCACATCTATTGCTATGAACTGACAGGTGACCCAATGGCAAAGACCTCAAAGGCAGAGAGTGTCCCCTTGTTTGAACTTTGATGCATCGACGTGTCTGCCCATAGCCTCCTTTATACTGAAAATGCCTGCCCAATGGTTTCTTTGTCGTCGTCGCGCCTACTTCACATATTTGCTACAAGGGGCGCCAAAACCCCATACAGAAAAGCAGACGACGCTTGTCCGCTGTCTGCTACTACAGTTAACTGTAGCTAGCGTAAGCTACGTTATCACGTTAAGCTATGTGATAACGTAAGTTTACCATGTTAGGTTACGCGGTAACGTGACCTCACGTGATCAAATAGGTCACGTGATCACGTAATGTTTTTGTGACACGAGTAACTTTTTTCGGTTGTCGTTTGACTCGCAGAGCTCTACAGTGGTTAGCCATAGCTAACATAGCTCAATAGCACGAGGCTGTCTGCGGCTCCAGGCATGCATACCGTGACGCCACACGTACACGCGCAGTCATTCCATTCCATTTATTGATCGTGGGCACTTCAACACTTTGTACTTATCCCCGACTCCTGGTGTTGCATTCTAAGTCGATCATACCTTACTGTTGTGTGCCTCTGTGCAACTCGGACTCGCGAAAGAAGGTGCCGGGGCTGTCGTTTCATGAAATTCCAAGCAACACAAACGACCGTGAGAAGTGGATTAAGCTGATATCAAGAAAAGACTGAATGCCAAATTCTACCTCCTGCTACGCAACCGTATGTAGTAGGCACTTTCTTCCAACGGACTTTAAAGGAAGGTGTGAAATTCGGCGGCTAAGAAAAGGTGCCGAACCAAGCGTATTTGAAGGTTATCCTTATTACATGCAACCGCCGGCGAAAAAATCAAGACTTAACACCGCGATTGTGAAGCGCAATAGGGCACAGAACATCCTTAACACCACCGTTCTAGCTCTACAGTCAAGTGAAACCTCTGTCTACGCCGTGGAAGATACAAGTGTTACACAAAATCCCATGGAGTTGTATGCGTGTTCCTCGGACCCTAACGTCACCGCGATGAATGCCGGTATATGTGTGCTGACTTTCGAGGTGCGACTTCCTGCCGGGTCCGGGTATGTCAGAGGTGGAAGAGAAAGGTGCGCGACCTTAAGCTTCAGGTGGCGCGGTTAAAACTAACAGTGGACAGCTACAAAGAAGAACTGTACAAGATCAAGGAGGACCCTTATATATCGTCATTTTGCTGCATTATTCAGAAAGAAAATGAAAATGATCTCAGGGCGAAATTTCTTGTTGTCCAGGTTCACAACTTCAATAAGAAGAAACCCGCATGGTCTGAAACAACAGTACGGCATGCTGTGATTCTCAGGAACCTTTCTACCAAGGCGTGCGAGTACATGAGGGGTGAAGGTTTTTGGTCAGCGAAGGATCGTTCACGGACCTGAGAAAAATCACTTGACTGCCGCATGTGGTCCGCGGGCCGTATGTTTTCCGGCTCTGCTCCAGAAGCAATAAAAACGCTAATTGGTTGCTGTTACAACGTCGGAAAAGTCCGCCAGCCTGTCTGTCTCCTTTTTAATTTGGATTAACTATTACTGTTGTCGCTATGACAAGCACCACAGGTCTGGTAACACTTTAGCATATAAACAAAACCAAGAAGTGAAAGCTAAAAGAAAGGTTAAGACTTATTTTATATATGAAAACTATACTGAGGGTGCCCTGCGCTGGCTATGTAACACGGGTTACGAATGTATTCAATTCGCAAATGGCATCAAAGTGGAGTGTAGCAGCGGGCAGCGGAGAAGCGTCGTCTGCATTTTTGTATGGGGTTTTGGCGCCTCTAGTAGCAAATATGTGAAGCATGCGCAACGACGACGAAGCATGGGGAAGCCAACCATTGGGTAGGCATTATCAGTATAAAGGAGGCTATGGTCTGCCCTATTTAGACCTTACTGCAAAAGAATGTGATTTTATACACCACTCCGACTGGGCATGCCACGTATTTGAAACAATGTTGGATTTTGCACATTGCATGTTCACTTTTTGCTCTGTGCAGCACACAAGCGAGACAACTTAGAAGAGGCCAATAAGACTACAGGAAGTTTATATTTATCTGCCATCTCCTTCATCCAATGGGAAAGGTTGTAGAAGATACGGTATTACCACTGGTCAGGATGTAGGCTTCCTCCTTGCATTGTCACAAGTACCAAGTGCTTGTCTGAAGGAAGTTAAAAGTGGTTCGGTATTGCTACTATCACATCCTTAAGAAACCCCATTGAAACCGGCCTGTTGATCTGAATCGTGAAGCTATTGAAACTTTTATGAAAAAAAGATTTAGTTAAACAAGCCCTTACATGTCTAACACCACAGTCCTTACATGTCTATGGCCCGGGTACTTTTCGTAATGTAATGGGAGAGCTTTCCCTAGAGCCAAATTTAAGCACCAGAGGAGTGTCCTTAATAGTAAGGGGGAACCAATAACTTAGGGCGAGGAGTCTACAAAATATTAACACTCACTTCAAAAAGGCTTCGCAACTCTTCCCTTGTTTCAAAAGCATCGTCTAAAGTTGGCACCTATGTTAGAGTTGCCAGAAACATATCTGAAGCTGCCTGACACAAATGCCGTCGCGTGAAGATTATGAGACCAAAGGGCCCTGGCAAGCAGATGCTGAGCAATAATGGAGGATAGGCGGTGAAATTAAATGCAGCAACCCATAACCATTAACCTTTTTGGCTCCTCGAGTCTCAATTATTTTAGACTAAAAAGGTTACGACTACCCGGCAGTCATAAAATGTACAATCCCGAACAAAAGAAACGTGAACAACGGAGCAACAGTCTCTCGCCCTCCTCGCACCACTCAACGGTCGTCAGCAGAAGCTCTCGTGCAACCTGTGGTTTGCTTGAGAGTAGTGAAGAGTGCTAAGTGGCCAATCCCTTCAGCGAATGGAATTCGCTCCGATTTGATTCAGTTTACCACAACACGCAGCGCTAATTTCTGAGCTTTCTCCATTTTGACAATGCGGCACAGGTATTTCGTATGCTCCACAAATATAATCTTTTATCGGTCGCACTCTACTATGTGAATTGTCATGCCGCTGTAGTGTTAATCTAAGGACAATATTGGTTTCTTATGTGTCACTACCAAGAATTTGACACGTATGTGCCGCTGTGACAACTTTGCGACTTGCACCAAATGTGATAAAGGACTGAAGTAAATCAGCGCGAATTTCATGAACCGAGAGGGCCGGCCATCTGGCACCTCCACTACTCTCGAAGCGCACCAGAGGCTGCGCGGAAGGTTCTGCTGACAACCGTTGAGTGATGCGACAAGAAGCTGTCACTTTGTTGTTTGTGTTTCTTTTGTTTGGGACTGTACTTTTGTGCTCAATACAAGCAACAAATTAATTGCAGAAAAACTGTGCATCTACAAGAATGTTTTCCGTCAAATCCTGTAACTACATGCGGAACTCTGGGCGAGTGTAGAATCTTTTAAGAGCAGCTGTCAGGGTGAACACATACTGTAAACGACTAGATTTTTTCGAATTTCACGACTTGAAGAATATTGTGAAAATAGGTCCCGCGGATATATTACCCTACAGTAACGAGTCAGACTTGGGAAGTAATGCGTCACAAACAACAAATTACTCATAATCCGTTACTTTCAAATAATTTTGTAATTGCCACTAATCTATCACAAATAACAAATTACTTGTAATCCATTACTTTTTCAATAAATTTTGTAATTACATTACTTTTTATGGCAGTAATTTGTAATGTAATTTTGTTAGAAATACTGATAATGAATCACTTTAATTACTCTTTACTTTATAAAAATATGAACATAATACAGAAACTGGAGCAATATGAGCAGGCAATTCAGCACCATTAAGATGGCAAGTTCAACAAAATAGAAAACATTGTGAAGATAAGAATAATAAAAAAAGAAAACACAATGTTTTTGTATGATCAATCACCAGAACCACTAGCAAAATGTGCAAGGCAGATACAAATATGTGAAAAACAAAGATCAAGAAGACAACACCGAGTAGGCGTTGTCTTGATACCCTAGCGGAGGTAGACGCTGCTACTGAGCATGCGCATCGTTAGCTTTGTCTGCAGAATTCCAGGGATCATTTCCGGTTGCCGTAAGCTAGCGGGATGGTGGGTGTGTTTGCAGCTTTCGCTGTCTTGTCAGCTTACAGGTGAACAGAGTGTACCTACATTCTTTCCCTTAAACACAATAATTTATTTTTACAAGGACTACTATAATGTGGGCATATAAGAAATGAAAAGTAGCGTTGTAGAACATTTTTGAAAACATCAAAATTGTTTCTATTGTTTTCCTTGTTTACGGGAAAAGGAACGTGTCAGTAATTTGTAAAGTGATGAGTAATCTATTACTTTTCAGCAAAAGTAATTTCTAACAGTAATCCATTACATTTGAGGCTCAGCAATTTGTAATTGTAATCGATTACATTTTTCAAGTAACAGGCACAAGTCTAACCAATCCACAACCTACTACTCCCAATAGACCGATCTCACCAGCTAGTTTGAATACGCCACCGCTGCCGACATGCATCGTGGGAGCTGTAGTCTTTCTGCACGCGCGACAACCCTGCTGGAGGTCTGCGCGAGCAGAGCACGAGGCGGCATGAGCTATCTCGTGAACTGGCATCTGCCTTCTATGAACTACAGTAATGGCGGTGTCACGCATGCGTGGAACGCTTGGTGAGATCGGTCTATTGCGAACTTTCGTGCCTGCAAAATATTTTCGAAACCCACACTTTCCAAGTGTCACAAAATATTCAGCCTGCAAAAATAAAGTTGTTCACAGCAATTGAAAAATGGCAGCCTGGTCAGTCATTCATTTAAAAGCAGTATTTCACACAAGGTTTGCTATAAATGCCATATTCAAAAGCACTCCTAGAAATGCCACGAATTCATTCAGCATGACATTCTGACAGATATGCCAAAGGGGCTTTCTTGCCTAGCGGTTGGTGTCGGTTACCATCTCCATCATCTCAGCATCTGTGAAAAACAGCTTAAAGTGCTGGATCTTAGATTGTAAAACGAGCAGTTTCAAAATTATGATCTGTACCTCCCTAGCGTGTCCAGCTTTAAAAAACGATGGCGCCCTGTAGCTCTCATTCTCCGAGGATTCATTGAAGCAACTTTCAAAGCACATTTCAGGATTGCAAGTGCTTCCTATGTTTTCTGTCTAAATGCAGGAGCAACAATGCTCACACTCCCGTAAGCTTTTAAAAACAGATTAATAAGTCTTGCCCTTGACACTATTTGGCTCCTTGCAAGTTTCTTCCAATGTCTAGTCTCGCCAACAAGCAACAGCAATGACTATAGCAAAAAATTAAAGACAATTACAATTTTCTGTAATGCCGAATTAGAGCACAGCTCTTGAGGAGTAGGAGGATATGCCCCTTCTCCTCCTCCCTCTCCTCCATCCTCCTCTTCCCTCCTCCTCCTCTCATTCTCCTCCCCCTCCCTCATGACCCTAGTGACATCACTCGTGAAGGTCGTGACCTTCGCGAGTGACCTTCGTGACGTCCCTCGCAGCACTCGTGACTGTCGTAACATCACTTGTGACCCTTGTGACGCCACTCGTGACGTCACGTGACATCATTATGGGAAACATCCAATGATGCAACACGCAAGTCATGAGTGATGTCATTGGTAACCCTCGTAACGTAACCGGGGACTCTCGTGACGTCACTAGTGACCATCGTGACTCGCGCGTTGCCTTATGGGACGTTTCCCATAATGACGTCACTCGTGGCCGTCGTGACGTCACTCGTAACTCTCGTGATGACACTCATGACCCTCGTCATGTCACGTGTGACGTCATTATGGGAAACATACCATAATGCATTGCACGAGTCATGAGTGAGACCTGCACGTTGCATTATAGGATGTTTCCCATAATGCAACGCGCGGTTACACCGCAATGATGGCGACACCGCTCAAGCCGAAAACGGGTGCCAAAGAGCTGCGCTCTAAAAGGTTTCTAGGGTGTAAGTCGGTACATTTTCAGACCAGAGACATCCAAGGCCTGCAGTAACACTTGTGGATGTCGTGGTTTTGAACACTTAATGCGACCACGCAGGAGCAACACAGAGAGGAAAACGCTATGCTCCGCCACAATGGCTCCGCTCACCCCCGCGGGCAGATTCCCTTGGATCCCCAAACAACAAGAGCGCTAGAAATTTCCCTCCACATTAGCAGCTTGGCCCCAGAATCTACACAAAACCAGCGCGAATTCTTCCCTCGGGATTGGGGGGGGGGGAGTTTATCCCATGGGGAATTAGAAGCATCGTGTGAAGAATATTCAAGGGAAACATAGCCAGGTATCCGGTGAGTAAAAATCAGACTCCCTTGTGGCCGACCTTTTGACCGTCGGACAATTCCTCTTTGACGGCGACTGCCACCATTCTAATTAGTTAATTAGAAATGTGAATGGTATTTGACTTACAATTTCACATCAGTGCAAGCTATGCAACAATATTTTTTTCCGCGGTGGAGCGTCATATTGTGGAGCTGGGCTCACAAAACTTAGGGAATGCAGCACAAGCCCAGACACTCTTATATGGGAGGCACTCAAGTTCTAAGGTCTCCCAATTTGTTTACAAAGACATGCACGCAACACAAAACAGAAACTTGGTCACCTCTCTACATAATCGCCCTGTAGTTCTATCCATTTTTCGCAACATCAATGCCACAACTGCACGGCTGCCGCGAAGACTTCTTTAGGAGTCTGCCAAGATCGGGATATTGATAATGCAACGGCAGAGTGCGTTGAAAACACTCGACCCCAGTGTGTCCAGCAAGGTTGGAAAAAGCCAAGAATTGCTAGGTCGGGGTTGTAGGAAGTGCAAGGAACCAGTTGAAAGCTTTTTTTTGCTTTCTCTTCGTAAATAATTTTTTGAAGAAGCGTCGTTACAATGACTTGAAGCACTGTTGTGATGGAAGATCATAGCTGCTGCCTTTTGTTTTTCACGTCTCAGTAGGACGCAGCCATCACAATCGTGCCCTTTGGGATGCAGTGGGTGACGACGATGCCTCAACATCCCAGAACATGGCCACAATCACTGTCGTCTCCACACTGGCGGTAAAGCAGAACTCCTTCGGTGGCGGGGAGTCGCAGCGCTGCTCAACTGCTGCGACTGGCATTTGGCTTCAGGATTGAAAAACCGCCTCTGTGTCTTGCCCATTGTGACAACTGTGTAAATAAAACCACCGCTTGTCCAGTTATTCCGCAAAAATATCACCCAACACGTTGCCGCCCATGAAGCCTCGCGCTCGCTATACTTCGTTTCAGCTTGGGTCCAGACGCAGCCGATGCTACAAGCGCGAGCTCCGGGCTTCCAGCGTCCCTGCCAAGCACGCGCGCTCGTGCAGTACAGGCACTGTTCAGGGCCACACGCTCGTGCTTGTAGCATCTGCTGCGTCTGGACCCAAGCTGAAACGAAGTATAGTCAGCCTTCGTGGCACCCGCACGAAGAAGACTTTCTGCACTTCCGAGTCTTCACGGAGGAAGGTGTTGTTGCGATGGGCCTTTGTGGAGGTAACGTTCCTCCCTCTCGCATCCTTCTCTCCCCCCCGGGAGGGGGTGTGTCGTCCCGGTGACGGTCGGGCCATCCAAACCGCTAAGGACTGGCAACGTCACCCGGCACCGTGTCGGCTGCACAACAGACACCTGGGCAAGAGGTTAAGCCGGCCCCTTCCCGACGGCAGAATCTTCTAGTTAAGCTTCTTTCAGCAAAGAATGCCCGAAAGATCAGCCAGAATATCTCTCGTCTTCGGATGGCTTCTATTCTTCAGTCCAGACTCGAAGATGAGGTAGGCACACCAAGACTGATGAGGCACCATGTTCAAAGACGTCTGCTGGTGTGAGCTGGGCGAGTGTGTGAGGGAGAGACATGGGCGGGGCTCATACTCCGAGAACGAACGCTTCGTTACCATTGGCTGCAAACATTATGCTGCGGGGACTCCCTACTGGGGGAGTGGACCCAAGAGACCCTTTAAAACGAGCAGCGAGAGGCTGCGAGAGTGTGCTCTCGGACAATGTAAATACTTCCGTACATGTGTATTAAACTGAGTTTATCACAAGACACCCTCCCGTCTCCCCATGTCCCTGTCTGGAGTCCTTCAATTCCTGTCCTAGCCTGGCCCTGCCCGATCCTGTCTGGAGAACTCATCAGTCACAACGGTGTGGACAGATCCTATAAGAATGCCGACTGCGGAGGCAAACTCTTCCTCTGTCGATTCACAAACCCCCTAACCACTTTTTCCTCTCGCGCAATCGTGCTGCTGGACCTGCTGGTGTGTGGCCGAGGCTGGTTCTGTTCTCCGTCGCACAGTGTTCGGCCATCTTTGAACCGCTGCACCTAAGAATGTGCATTTTTCAAGTCAGTGATGTCTTCTCTGCAAGAGTCGATGAACTGACCCCGAATGTCGGAGAGCGTTGTCCCACACAGGAAAATGTCATCAATTTTAGTGTCTCAAACATTGGTAACATCGGATGATGCCACGAGTGTTTGATGACCTTAATGATGTTGCTGCATATCTCACTCGTTGCCAAAAATAATCTGGCATTTTTTCAACTCACATTACAGAGAAAGTTGTCTAGAGCAAAATTTTTTTCTATATTGTTTAATGCAACTCAATGTACCTGCCACGTAACTGTCTTCTTGCGTTGTGCAGCAGCGACTTGGATTCCTTTTCTTTTCAATTATTTATTGTGCTGTCTCAAAATTTTTAGATACATGAATTTCACTGCTTTGTTTTGGCAAAAGAATTGCACAGTAAGGGTTCTGGTATCCGCTGTGCTCACTGTGTGCTTCACTCGCAAATTCTTGCTCACAGAAATTTCTGTCAAGTTTCGCTAAAACCAAATTTCAACAGGATGGAGGGGATGCAGGTCGAAAAACGGCAATATTGCGCAAAAATTGCGATTTCGGGTTTTGTGTGTTTCATTATTTATGTTTTTTCCCATTCTCAGAGAGCCAGCCGGACCAGTGGCACACACCCCGTCTTCGATCAACAGGGTGCTCAAGCTACTCAGTTGCAAGCTCGACTGCGAGCTGAAAGAATTCAGGGCCCGCTTTCGCGAAGACCACCACCTGGCCAACACCGGCACCAACCCTGGAGCCTTAGCACGGGAGTGCTGGACTCTCTGCGTCACCAGAAATTCGGCCGGCTCGTCTGCAAGCCTGGCAAGCAGGCAGCCCTCGCTGGGGGATCGCGACCGGCCTGCCAGAACTTAGCAACCCTGTGAAGACCACCGCCGCAAAGACAGCTCTACGCCTGACGCTTTTCACCCTCTTCAACTGCAACATCAACACCTCACCCTCATCCACAAGCTCCATTTAAACCATCATCAACATTTTTTTCATTTTATCTGTACAATACCATCTCATCATCGTTGAACGCGGTGCCACGGGCCATTTACAGTATGGGCTAATTACCTTTCTGCGGTGCCGCGGCTCTCTTGAGCCGAAATAAACATCTATCATTATCTTCCTATTTTATGCAAGAAAAATACATAAAGACCGAACATGGTCGCACAATTAGTCAAATTCACATTTGAAGACCTCCCGGCAACTCAAAAAGGTATAAATATAAGCCTCGTTTGTGTGCATGCGTCTTCAAATTGTGACGCTCGCCTGCCGTCACAATTAATTTTTAGAAGTAGACCTACCATGTCCTCCATTGCAATTTTTAATAACTTCAATTTTAATTTTTTTTTGTAACGGGGAGTGCAGTTACATTCTTATAATAATATTTAAAAACGTCTTTTTTTTTTTTTGCTTTTTGGAAGCATTTTTATAGTTTGTGCAAGGATGGAACTGGGCAAAACAACTTTTGGAGCAATATTGGGAGCAGAAAAAACTACAGTTTGGAGCAGGCTGGGAGCAGCATAAAAGAGGTCTTGGAGCAAATCGGGAGCAGCATACGACTTTTAAGAATGTTATAAAGGAGGATGTCACCAGGTTTTCAAAACTAAAGGAAGTATGGCTTGCAGATAACTCCATGTAAACTTAATGGTAGTTTCAAAAATCTTTTAGTTGCAAATATTTTCCACAAAATTACGTGCAAATTACACAAAACATATGAAGCAACTTGACTTGAAACACGAAAGAATAAAACACAGGGACGGACACACAGACAGGACAGCTCTTTCAATTAGCAACCGACATTTATGATGCCTCCTCAATGGGTCAGCGCTTCTCAAACCCCACCCTCGAAAAAAGAGGAAGAGAACCCGTGATAACAGAGATGATAACGCCTTTGGAAAAAAGTAAAAAAGGAAAACAAGCACAACACTTAAAATAAGATTAGAAGTAGATGAAAAAGGTTTCTATCTCCCCTAAAAAGGAGGAAGAAAACATACGAGGCAAAACTGCCTATGACAGCGTGATAAAACCAACTTCCAAAGAGGTAAATATAAACAGGTACAACTAGCTTTCATTGCTCTGCATTGACTAGTAAGGTGTACCAAAAAAATAAAAATGCAGGTACAAAATTGGTTTTTAATTTTTCAGAGACTAGAATAAGATAATAAATATCCTTGTACATATAAGTCTATTGGGACTTCGTCCATTGCTCACGGATACACTTCACATTTGAAGATTCTGAGCCAATTTCGCATTAGCCTCCGCTAACAGCAGTTGTCCAGACTTTTTTCTTTTTTTTTCAGACCCGGCTCAATTATTGCTTGCGCATGCTCAAGCATAGTCTGCCAATAGATGATGCGCTGTTCAAGTTGTCAGTTTTCTTCCTGAAGACGATCTCTCTTCATACTCGCATCCCTGTTCTTCCTCTTCTGCCTCGCGTCGTCTTGCTTTTCAACCTCTAGCCTTTCTGTGTAAACTTAATGGGACTTCTTCCCAGCTTGCAGCAAGTCTGCTGTCAAAGGCACTTTTATGACATCCCTGCCAAATCGCTTTAAAACGCAATCGGCGCAATCACAATCTGACAGCTCGTATCATGCTCAGTCACATGCCTCACCGCGGCACACGTTTGCTCCACTATTCAGATCTTCAGATGAAGTGACTACCAGACTTCAGAAAAGCACGGTGAGCGTGCAGCAACGGCGGCTAATGTTGGCGGCAGCAACCTCCAGATACAGATTTTCGGATCCACTGGTGTCCCATCTGGGCTGGAAGTTCCGGTGTCAATGTTGCCAAAAGAAACTGCAAAATGGCTAATTTCAATGAGGCTCGTTTATAATTTTAGTTTGGGTGCACCTTGGTGCAATTTTGTATTTATTTATGCTTTTGTATCAGTGTGGTGCACGAAAAGTCATAAGGTGCACAGTCGTGCAATTGGTGCAGCAGTTTCATCCCTGTTTGTGCACAAGAATTTTTGTTTTTAATATTGCCCCGCCAGAGGAAAGTTTGGCATGCATAACCTTGTGTAAATGTAGAATGCAACGTCTAAGGTCTAAGATAAAAAAACAAGCCATATCAAAACAAACACCAGATTTATAAAAAGAAAAGGAGATGAAGCATTATAAACAGTGAAAATTTCATTCAAATATCGCAAATATAAAATAGTTTTTAACTGGTGTGTGTTTCCTTAAAGGGTAACTGCAAAGGAAAAAAAGTTTTTTTTTAAACAGCCTAATTGGGACAAGCATGTCAAAAACCAATTTTCCCACGAGAAAAAAATTTTTTTACAGCAATATTTATTGTGTGAGACTGATTTTAGTTTGCGGCTATTTCGTCCGTTTTAAATCGCGCGCCACGAAGTTGTGATTCCGTGACGTCAATCCCAATCGGCTGTCATTGGCTAAGAGTTTGATTGACAGCTTAGATCTTGGTTGTTGAACCTTTGTTATATGTTGCAATTTCCTTTTGAGCGGCATATTTTTACGATTAAAGAATAACCCATGTGATGAGAGTTATTATTCTTTACAAAAGGTTTACAAGACGGGCACTTCCGTTTCGATTCATATCAAAACAAACAAAAGCTTCGCCATTCTTTCATGGCCGCCGAAGTCTCTGCTCCCGCCCGTCTCGCCTGCCTCGACTAATCGTTTCGCCGAAGTGATCAGTGTTTCGTGCTGACCAAGGTGCTTGAGTGAGACTTCTTGAAGTGATGTAGTGTGTGTTTAGCAGCTGTCGCAGGTATTAGCGATAGGAAGTGACGCGGGGTTTTGGCTTTCAGAGTGAGGTTCTTTCGTTTTCCTTTTCGTTTGCTTAGTGTGCTTTTTTTTCTTTTTGCTTGCTGGCGAGTGCAAATGCCGGCTTTTCGGAGATGTCAGGTGAGTGATCCCGACAGCGAGCCTTCCAGCAGTCATGTCGCCCCGAAAGGAATGCAATTTGGCTGGAGGCAATCGGGCGTTCGCGTAGCGACAAACGTGTCCAGTTACGTTCTCGTCATATCGCTCCAAAGGCCGTCGAGATTCGCACCGGGTCCACCTAACGTCAGCGACTAGACACACAAAATAAAAGCACTATGTTCACTACGTAAAAATGGTCTCAGTTCATGCATGTGTGGGCAGGTACGAAATCTTGGCCAAATTTATTCACACCGCACTATGAGCGCAACACGTCGCTGTGCAAGCGCAGTCCAACAACACGAAGCATAAAAACGGCAGATTTAGGACAACAATTCGGAGTTCATTGTTCAAATAAAACGACGTAATTTTGTTGAAAATGCCCGCAGCTTTTTACTTACGGTATGCGTCGGGAATCTTCCACATTTTAAAACGGAACGAAGGAAGATTTACTTTTAAAAACGCTCGCTGCGTCCTCCCGCACCAGTTTGACTGGATCAGCTGACGACGACGGGACTGAACCCCACAACAACCAATCTGCGCTCTGTGGGTGTCTACTTCCAAGCACCGCACCACACACACCACGAACGTTTCAGTTCTTTGTCGCATCGCCGTGTTGCACCAAACAGAACGAGATCGCCGAAGTCAACGCAGCGCTGTCGTGAACGTTGGCTTGTGGTTGCGCACTCACGGACCCTGTGACTCCCTTCGCTCTCCAAGCACACACGACGATTACGAATGATACTTTCCGTCTTCCGGGAACATCACAGGGGCACTCCTCCGGTCTCGTCTTCGCTATGTGCTCGCAAACCGCGCAGCTTCTCGTTACAGCTCTATTCTCGTGTACCATCAAACCAAAACAATACCGGCGCCATGTTTAACGTGCGTTGTTGCCAGATCTCACCGGAAGTCAAGACGCTCAGCTCAGCAGCCAAGTCAACAAGAAAGAGCAAATCCAAGAGTGAGGGGCGGGGCGTAGTTCCTCCGCGGGGGTCGAAAGAGCGGGAATTTCAAACGTGGAGAGGTTCTGACTCCGACTAAATTACGTCCTGTAACGTAAATATTGCTAAAAAAATTATTTTTTCGTGGAACATTTGTTTTGTGACATGCTTGTTCCAATTAGGCTGTTTAAAAAAACACTTTTTTTTCTTTGCAGTTACCCTTTAAGAATAAAGTAAAACCACCCCCACCTCTTTCCTCTTTAGCAGAGTGAGTGCTAGAAAGGAGGTCGCCTCCTCTCCAGCATTCACCCCGCTAATGTGGAAAGAGGCAGGAGAAACCTCCACTTAACCCTCAACCTGTCATCTACTATAATAACTAGAAAATATTTCGTGAGTGTACTAGATGTAGGAATATTTTATTATTCTTTTAGTTCAGCTCTTTCCACTACAAAATACTGTTGGAAAAGTGGCTCAACAAAATTGATGCAAAAAGTGAAATGATAGAATTTCCACTTTTAGCACATGTTACAAGACACACACCAATTGAAAAAGATTAATTAAAAAGAAAGAAAAAAAACAATAATTTCTGCCTCTTGAGAAAATCATTGTTTTTTCAAGATCTCCCTTTTGTTTAGCTGTTAGTTCTTTCCCAAAAGGGCATTTTACCTTTATCATTCTAAGACATTTCATGACTTCTAATGCTATGGCACCAAGACGGCTACCCTGAAAAGCAGTACATTGGTTTATATGCTTCTAAACCGTGGAAAAAGAATCGGGAAAGACTGGGGCAGCTTATGTGCTAGAGCATTTGTGGGTGACGCGGCCACAGAAATAAGCGGGAAAATATGAAATGCCAAAGGAGCTGCAAACTTCCCATACTCTTCCTTCACTGATCAAGTTAGATGAAGCTAGGTTTGTCCAGTTACGTTTGTAGATCACTGATTTATAATAGAGGCATGGGCTCTTTTTGGTTTACTATCAGAGTCTGGGATGAAACCTCGACAGAGTGCGCAGCGTGAAATGTACAGTCACTGTTTGCATGCTTTGTGTGCGATTGCCGACTGTTCCCGAAATGGGGACTTTCCCCAGTGTGCGCCTCGCGGCAGCCAAGCGGGCTATGCATTCTGTTAAGGACTCTTGCTCGCGGCCTTTGTGTATTTCCACCAAGAGGCGCAGGAGTGACAATGGTGGGGCAAGCGAGAGACATGGCTGCAAAACAAGGGCACCAGGCCCAGCAACGACACAAAGATAGCCACCATAACACAGCGGCCAACCGACGGTTCAAGCGTGCCAGTTCATGGACAGTTCCTTCGGTGCGGTGCGTAGCAGCCTGTGATTTCCGGCAGACGGGAGCAAAGGCATTCTAAATGCTATGCACTTCGAGTGCTTTTGAAAAATACCGAAGAGACAGCCAAATTTTTGTGGAATTGGAGCCTTCGGGACATTCAAATGTGGCTGCTCATTTAGAGATTGAAGTAGTCCTACAAAGATCGGGGACAAGTAGGACGAATGTACAGGTGGCACTTCGTCCACTTGTCCCTCATCGTTGTAGCACCATTTCTTTCTTGCCAATGCACTAGCAACTAGCCTTAAATAACCACAGTGCAACAGTGGTCACTCAGATGCTAACACTACAACTGCTCAATGCATAAAAACAGCCTTATGAGAGATCTGCAGTTCATTTGAAGCAACTACTTGCAAGGTACCACCTGCAGCGTGTGACAACGGGTCGATGATAGAACCCATGCATCCCATAGACGAGGAATACCAGTCTTCATTCCATCTCCCAGTGGTGTCACGTCTTAGACAGTTGCAGCTTCTCACCTCTGTTTGTGTCTGGGGGTAGTAACCGCTGCTGAGCTGCATTGCCATATTGAAAGTAGGCGGGGTCATTCGATGCTAGTGGCTCTGCGCCAGGAAAGCTGCCCAGACAGTCCTGCAAAACACAAGATGCGGGTAAAGCACACGTTAGGAAGAGCATTCCAAAATTGATCAAAAAATTCCATAGCCAACACCACAGAAAAAAAAAAGGAGGTGAGGATTTACGATTTTTTTTGTTTGGTACGAGACAATAATAATGGGCCTGACAGATTAGACAAACAAGACAGCTCACCTCCTTGAAAAGCATCTTACATTCTTTAAAGGCCAAAATACGAGTGAGCCAAACTGGCCCGTAAACAACCACAGCACTGAGGCCCACCTAAGCTGATACCACCTACAAGACAAGGCTTGCACCATTCTAGCTATAACATCAACACTAGTGGATTCAAGTAGTGCCCCCTAGCTTGCAATGGCATCACCGATGCTGGAACGTCATTGCCAAGATACCACTTTGCCGTATACCAGCAAGCAGCCCACTAAACAACACCAGACCATCGTCCAATATCAATCCCTCGCCCACAAGCTCCATTTGAAGATTGTCAGCACCTCTCTGTCATCTGTAAACTATCACATCACATCATCATTAGTTGCGGCGCTGCAGGCCTTTGTGATATAAGCTACTTGCCTTTCTAAAGTGTTGTGGCTCTCCTCAACAAAAATCAATACTACTATTACCATACCCTTGTCAAGCTTTAGCATGTTTGCCACTTCAGATGGATTGGGGATCTGCTAAGGATGTAAGGGGCAGGAATTGTTTTGTAGGTGGTATTACCTAAGCTATTAAAATGACAGATGTGGGCGCAAAACAAAATCCCAAAGAAAACAAAAAATAAACATCTTGACCTCAAACCTGTACAGAGCACTATGCGAAAATTAACAGAAATGCAATAGCAGATATTTGTTCTAGGATCGAAGGTACACCAAAATGCAGCATCTAAAGGCCGACATGTAACCTCAGTTTTCTGCAGGGGAGGTAATCCTCTTAGCACTCCCCTCTCCTAAGCTGCAAGGGGAGCTAGGTTGGGGCAAGGTTAAAAGTGGAGAGGATATAGGAAAGGGGAGATGGGCAACAGTGTAAAGCGTGAAGTGTATGACGGTCTTTAACTAAAATGATGGCCTTAACAAACTCAATGATAACATCACCAACTACCTCACACAAAAAAGAATGAATGATAAAAAAATAAAAATTATGTTGTCACTCGAGTAGATGGCCTTAGACCAGCACATAAAAAATTTGTTTCTTGGGATATAAGCAACATCGAATTACACATTAAAAGTTGTGATATAGAAACAGGTATTTCCAGATCAGTTTGAAGTTGCTAAGGTTACCCTTGGGTGACTTCAGATAAAATCAAACAGAGAGTGGCTGGTTGACATTTTTAATTCACTATGTATGTTGTAGACTGCACTACAGAATTTATAAAAGCTCTCAAACATGTCACCTCGAGCAATTGTCTGCAAACTTTTCAAGCCTGTATCTTTTCAGATATTTCTATTGCACACATGAAATTTTGAGAGATTACTTTCCCTACACCCAGCTATAAAACACTGTTTATATCAAGTATTTGAATACATCTGTTGCTGAGATATTAGCACGCAAACGCAGGATTGGCACTGAAAATTGAAAATTCCTGACAATGATTAAGAATGAAACTCATCTTAGATTAAATTCCTTAATCATGCCTTTTGTTCTAATTTATACAGGTCTCCATTCCCATGAAAGAGATGTTGCATTATATGACCGAGGCAGGAAATTCAGCCCCTTTACGGAGCCCCCGTTTTGAGTCTGCACTGGGCAGTGCCCTACACGGGAAGCGATTCCAACTTCCAGTTTTGTAAAATTAAGTCGGGCTTTCATTGAATTATTGCTCAATGAGGCCATTCATAGCTAAAGATATAATTATTGTGTTAAGAGTGGCAAAAAAAAAAAACAACATACAATAATTTAAGTATAGCTTACAAAGTGGCTGCTTCAGAGAATAAAGATTGGAAATAATCAATTGCTGCCATTGGGCGAAAATGATTTTTAATTTATTATACTGGTTATATATTGGGAATAAACTGCCAATCACGGTGAACATCAGAGACTGCAAAAAACACACAAATAAGCAAAATATTTACCTGATATTTACTAATCACCTTTATAGCTAGTGAAAAAAAAACATGGTTCTAATTAGAAACTTGCCAAGCATCACTGAAACCCCTCAAATCAGTCAATTTTAGGAAGACTTGGAGGATGTGGGAAGCATGGGGGTTGCTAAAGTTCCCACTTGTGCAGCAGACGGAAGGCTGGCAATGCGGAAACGAGGACGATCTTCTCATCATCCACCTGTGTTGCCAACCTCCGCAATCGTCTCTTCCCCGAATTTTATCGGAAAATTCCCTAGATTTTCAAAAAATGTGTTAATTTGCGTTAACATTGAGATTATCGTTATGGAGTAGCCTAAAAATAGATTCCTGTAGTTGGGTGGCCATTTAAAGGTTAAATTTGCTTCGTTAAAACCTTTTTACATAATTAAACTTTGTTACTTTGGCCTTGTGTGGCCCCCCAAAATCGCTGTTGTTACCACTGGAGATTATCTCTGACCCCGACAATATGCAAAGATGCCTTTTTCCCACTGCACTCAGCTGGGATGAGGAGGAAAAAGGGAAGGAGTGTGTCTCTAAAACCCTCTGAAACCCATTAAATATCAATGAACAAATTTCTCATTGCCCCTAAACTATGATGGAAATCCCTAGATCTAGGGAAAAAGGTTGGCAGCCGCATTTTCACATTGCCAGTCTTCATTCTTGCCGCACGAGTGGAGACTTTAGTGCACCCTCACGCTTTGCATGTGCTTTGAGTGTTCCTAAAATCAAATGAATTAGGGGTTTTTGATGAAGCTCAGCAAGCTTCTAATTTGAACCACATGTTTATTTTTGCCAATTATAAGTTAATTAGTAAATTGTGGGTAATTATTATGCCATTTAGTAGTGTTTTTTGCAATCCCTGACCTCTGCCATCGCTGGCAGTTAGTTCCCCCCCCCCAAAAAAGTCACTTTTGTTCTCAACCACCGTATTTGTAGGGATTTTTTAAAAAGTATTAGCAAATACACCCGGTATTTTATACAGATGTGACTAAATCATTATACAAATAACAAAATCGTTAATACTTCCACTCCCAAATATACTAGACTGCAAAACCTTTTACACGAGGATAGGCTTGACCTTACATTTATTTGTATGCGCCGCTGCAACGGCCAACTTTGATGATAAATAACAATATTCATTTTACAACACTGAGTTTTGAGATTCCTAGGCTCAACGTATCGATGTAGAGATTCTGCTGCATTTTACATTACCATCTTAAAATGTTTCTTTGCTAAAAAGTCTCGTGTAAGGAGAGATCGGGGCCCTTGTTTTAGGACAGGTTCCCGAGATGCTGCAAACATCCACCATGTTGGCTTCACATCCGACTCAGTTCGTCCGGATCTTAGCGAGTATGATTATTTCTCTCGCATAAACTGCACCAAATCGAGTGCCCACCACGTGACGTCTCATTTATTATGCAATGTTGAAAAGAAATACCTAAAACTATAGGCGAATTGCACGTATTAGACACCGTAAGCGGGACTATTTTGCAGGGTGCATAGTTTCAGTAAGTTTTAAAACAATTCTAAATAAATACTCTTTCTTTGCTTATGTTATTAAAAAGGGAAGATGCCCCATTTCGACAAACATTGGGGCAGAAGATAATACACAATGGGCACAAATGCCATGCTCAAGGGCCAAGAGCTACACAGCTTATCCACCTCTGGCTATTTGGGAACAAGCTCATTTGCTTGTGCCCCCTGGAAAGAGGAAGGTGTTCGTTTTACACTCTCCAAATTTAGATTACCTTTAATGCTTTGCTTGGATTGAATGCTGCATAAACATATCAAATAAAGCCTTTTTATTAAGCAGATATCTCATGGCAACAGGGTAGTGGTTCTCACTATTGCATCATAATAGGACTAGGTCCATAAGAAGTCGGACACAATAAAAATTTTGTTGTCTTAGTATGAATCTGGGAAGCCACATTCCAGAAAACTCAATGTCAATTGAAAAAGAAAAAAAAAAAGAGACAACCTAAAGGGGCACTGGAGTCGATTCTGAGATCGTCCTTTTTGTGGTGACAACTCAATCTAGACGCTCTAAGCATCCCAACAAACCTGAAATCACAATCGTGCATAGCTTGTTTCCTCGTTAAATAATGTTCAAAGATCGCGACACGCCCTTTTTGAGAAGAATTTTCTTCCGAATGAAAGGGTCGACGAAGGGCGCTTGTCGGCGAGTTGCAAGCGATGGCTTCGCCCACGAAGAAAAAGAGGAGTCTTATCCGAATGTGTACCTGTCAGACTCTCTTCAAAACAGGTTACAATAAAATCATTCGGAATCTGCGAGTATTGTAGGGCTTTCATTGGTCCACACAATGTAGTCCACGATAAAAAAAGAATTCACATGTTTTTCTATTGCCCCGAGATGAATAGGCGGTTTTGTAATATAGGACTTGGTATATGTGGGCACTAACACATTTTAAACCATAAGATTAAAAACAATATTTTTCAAAAATGACTTCAGTACCCCTTTAAGGTTGATTTATGATACTTTCTTCAACCTGTTAAAGCACATTTTAATGAATACATAATGTAAACAGCATTATTTTTGCAGGCGCCATATCTTGTAAATTTCGCAACGTGTGGTTTCCGGGAATATTTCAAAGACACAAAACTTAGCGACTGACTGAGAGTGGTATGGTATGTATTCTTTACCAAAACAACCATTTGTACATGCATGATGAATTTTTGCAATAGTTTTCACATCAGGAAATTTGTGAAAATACAGTTTGGACAAAAATGAAGTTGTTTACAGGAATCATTCCTATGCAGTACTTCCAAGGCACTCAGCCGCTATTGACGAGGCGCTAACGAACTTGCACTACACTGTATTGCAAGAGAAACAAGATTAAAGTGAAGCTGACTGCCCATTACTTACAGGAAAAAGAGAGCACTTTGTGGCCCTGCGCTTTTGTGTGGTCATCCTCGCTATTTTAAATGTAATGGATGCCATGGGCAGTGATCATAACTGCCTGTGCAACAGTCAGATGACAAAAAAATATGCAACAATATCAGCATGATAGACTATGAACTGAGTCAGTTGACATATGTAGGGCACTAAGGGTTTTGTGCATGCACATTAAGATTTTTCATAAAGCCAATAGCAGAAACACTGACAGCTGCAGAGAACCCTACCCTCTGACATTCTCACGACCCACAGACTAGTCTACTTCCTTAACAAGCACCATGCAAAGTTACAGATCAGATAAAAAGCCCAACAGCCGATTTAAGATTGTCTAAAGTTTACCCCACTGTTTTATAGATATAAAAAGACGCTTCATTCATCTGTTCAGGTTAACATTCGGAGCAGGGTTGGGCAGAGATACTCTAAAATGTGTTAGGAAATACAAATAGTGTGATACATGACAAAAAACAGCTACCATACAGATATTGAGATACATTTTTACAAAAGTATTGTGATATGCACCAGAAATACATTTCAAAAATAGAAAAGTACTTCGAAATACAAATCTAGGAATACAATCTGCTGGGGCAGAAAGACTGAAATCAACAAGGTTGAGAAGCTTAGAGTGATAAACTGGTATCCCGTTGACCAGGCAAAAGTGACCCCCACTTGGCTCCCGCCAAGTTGCACAATTTTGACCACTAGACACGTGACCGTACCAAATCCTGAGGCTTCTAAGCAAAACTGAGCCAAGATTTGTATTGCAATCACTGCAAAAAACATGATAAACTATTTTTTTCAATACTGTTAGGCACAGAGATCAGTGCCTGGCTCCGATAAAAACACAAGATACAGCACTGCGGCTGAAGGCACCTAGTGGAGGCATTGCGAAGCTGCTTGAGTTTTTGTCGTAAAAGCACATTTTGTACCTAAAACAAGCCCCACCCCTGCCCGTTTCGATCTGGATGAGCATCGTACCGGCGTGCGGTCGTGTATCACTAATGCGTGGTGCACGTTAAAGACCCCAGGCTAGCGGTTGTACCGCACTGGCTAAATTGCTCATCTACAGCGAGTGACTCGTCGCAACTTTAAATGGCTGACCAACTACACGCTGTATAAATATTCCCACAACCCCAATGTACCTAAAACAGAAGAAACAAAACTTATCTCGTCGGCACTGATATTAAAGATCAATAAGCAATTATTCGTGCTCTGTACTTCGTCAAAATCTAGACGTAAAACTATATGGTCAAGTGTCTAGTGGTAAAAATTGTGCAATCTGGCGGCAGCCAGTTGGGGTCACTTCAGCTGCCAGTTTATCGCTTGAGGCGATAAACTGGCAGCTGAAAACCCCTTTGTTAACTAAAATCATCTTTCTTAAAAAAAAAAAAAAGAAACTATTTCAGATGTCAATTTTTGTACTACCGGTAACAAGTTACTATTCATAAAACAGCAATAAAATGCCCTTCTGCTACATATTTTAGCTTTTTATACGGTAGCAACATAAAACAAAAATAAACATATGACTGCGCTGCTACACTCAGCTATATTTGAGGAGCAGTAGCTTTTCGAATAGCTTGCCGGTCTGCCGCAGCAGATTTGGGCAAAGCGTCATGTTGCCAACGAGATTAAGCTTTCTACAGGTGCCGATGAACGCAAGCTCCTACTAAAGCAAACAAAGACTGCCTTCACATCAGGAAAGTTTTGAAGCATGCAAAAGTAATTTCTTTTAGACTTGTAGGTACACTATAAAGGCTTTGGCTTGGAGCTGGCAACGGGTAGGTTTAGCTGATAATTTTCTCACTTTGAATGCAAAAAACAAATCCTTCAGTGGAAAACAAAAATATATATACTAGCAGTGAGACATACCTTGAAATTGAACATGGGCGGTCTCTAGCCCAAAATAATTTTTGCGTAAAATTGGAATTTTGCTTTAAACAAAGAGCTGTGGGAAATAAGCAGGTCTTTACAATAGTTGGACTTCCCATCCAGAATAAAGCTCAGTTCTTCTCTAGCCATCCTTCACCTCAACAAGTCAGGATCCTCAAGTCCAACCCGGCACCATTTTTGTCTAGTCATTTCAAAACGTCGCCTTGGAATGATCTGGTGTTTTTATCTGATGATCTGAAGGCAAAATTTTTACCTAGTCAAACTAATGAACGCAGGGAGTGCAACGTACGCTCGTGCCCACGGCGCCTTCAAGGTTTTGAAAGTACGGAACAGTCGACCAACTGAATCACCCTGGAAGACATATGTTATCTTTGCAGAATCGGGAAGGAGATCACGAATCTCAGGTACTGAATGTTCGAAAGAAACCATGGTGTGCACGATAGTAAAGTGTCAAGGTACCATTTATTGTACCTGCAACCCCCTTAAAACTTACTAAATAAAAAAACTAAAAAAACAGCAGCTTGAGTTATTTTGTGGAGGCCATTGATTCCTCATAAATTGTAATGAGAAATGCATTGGCCCATGATTGTATTGCGATACAAGGCATACACCAGATATGTATTCCGATACTGAAATACAGATAATGATTGAAAAAGTTTATCGCAATACAGAAATATAAACACAAAAAGTAGTTCTGCAATACTATTGTGATACATTTGAATTGAAATACTGCCTAATCCTGATTCAGGGTCAGGGCATTAAATAAAGCTTTAATCATTATGCTATTCTTACTGGCTTTTTCTTTTCAAATTATTGCTGTCAACTAATTTTCTTTTTTATTTAACCACAGAAAAGTTTATATAATGCTAAATGTGTCATTATCTTAGGTATTTTAAGTACAAAATATTGGAAGTGTCAAAGCAGATGTGCATAATATGGCCCAGCAGTCGCAATCTATCCAGTAGCATAACCATAACTGCAGTAATGGCATGCTAACCGAGCATTTACCCTAGACTGCACCTCAAGAGATCAATACAGTGCTGTACAAAGCACTGCATTCATTAAGACAAAATTAATGACGCAACGAACGGCTCTTCTCACATTCTTACAGTTCCTTGCAGGCTTTCATAAAAGGTGAGAAATGAATTCCCAGACATGAGAGTCTAGTTCACAGCACACCTTCAGCAACAGAATGCACGACGTAACCCTACGACCGAGCTGACTGGAGCAAGCATTCCCACATGGCACAAAGAGACGCGCCAGCCAGTCAGAGCCTTTCACCCAAAGAGCAGGAGAATTAGAGGAACAAATGAAGGGAGCAGAGGAGAATATGAATCCACTCTCTCTCACTCGAATAGGGCGACTATCTCTCGGTTTTGGCCGAGTTATTGCTCAGTATTTCATGGCACGTTCCTACAGCGTAAAACGCTGCACTGAGAAAAAAAAAAAGAAGCTTTGCAACAGTGTTTTGTAAACTTAAAGGGCCCCATCATATTTCTGCCAAGATTACTGACTACTCACCCTTCAGAAGCTACCATAAGGCACACATCCCGATAGCCAACACATAAGGTTCACCAACTTAATGACTGGCTGTTGCGTGCCGCGGTGGCTCTCTAGAGTAACCCTTCGCAGGGTCGGCATTGATGCAATAAAGCGGTACAAAAGCTCACAGCCCCTGTAAAAAGCAGGGCACATAGTGGAAAGTACTTAGCTCATGGCCATGAGCCACCCAAGGTTGCATAGCCATGAGTCACTTAGATCTGTCAAAATAGTGCTTAGACTGTAAAACACTTTCCACAACGGCAAAGACGGTCGGGGAACAAAAGAGGGCACTCCAATGTACCCCTGGATTGGATCAAGTTGAATACCCGACTTTAGCAGTTGATGTGTGTGTGTGCGTGGTTTAACAGAACTTGCTCATACAGTATACAAACTGCCTAGATAATGCCCAACAAGGATAAGTAGCCAGTGGGGGAAATTTCGGGCTAGGTAGGGTTTGAACAACAGCCACATGTCAATTTCGAACAGCAGCTCGAAAAGTGGGCCAACGGGTAAGAGCAAGAACAGAGAGATGACAAACACTTACCGGCTGTAGTGCATCTTCCCCTTGATTGGAGTAAGGCAATCCATAAGGCATTTCTCTACTTTTATCTGCAAAACACGAAAGAAAGGAAAAATTTAACTTCAGGCCACGCACGGAACTGTTGAGAAGAATCCCACGTCCAGAAGAAAACAATTCGGCTACGTAACAAAGCATTTTTGAGACTGCGCCAGAGATTGGGAGTCGTTGAAACGTAGGACAAGCAAAGTAAAATATTAAGTATCCAAGCGAGCGCACGCGTACGGAGAGCATCGCTTGTATCACTCGCCCAAAGGGAAACCTACATGCGGGAAAGCCCACCCGACGGAGGACGGACGGCCCGTCAAACACAAGCTGGGAGAAGACTGTAGTTCAACTGTAAACATTCGCTCAACAACGGGGTGAAAACCTTTCTCAAGATAGCTTCGAGACTTCGCTAAAAGCGAAGGCCTCACGTCCAAACGGTTCGACAACGGTCAGCTCCCAACAGCTTTTTTGAAAGCAGCAAGAGGTCATCCCGTCGATTGTCAAGTGTAAACAACAAAACCAAACCGCCGCTTTCCGGCCGTCAAACAAAATCGAACAAACTTGCGCGGCAAACGAATAGGAGGCTAACATCAAGCACGACAGTCCCGATCGAGACCCAATTCGCAGGCACCAGGGTAACAGAAACGTTTCGGGCAATAACTTTCGCTGTCCGCGAGAGCTCTCCCTCCAAGCGGTGTTGATATTCGGAGGCGAACGGCCGCCTTGCGGTTCGCACTTACCGAATTAAGGCCGTAACTAGCGGTTATTCGCGTTCAACGCGGCCCTCCCGAAGCAGGATCGACGCCGCAGAGCGTCCGTGCACCAGTTTTGGGCGTCGATTAAGCGGTTTTGTATCGCTAATACGTTTGTTAAGCCTCACTGCAGATGCTTTTGTCCGCAGAGAGCGTCTTCGGAGCACGTACCGTCCCCGTAGCTCCCCGACGAGAACAATTGCAGCGCACTCGCCGCTAGACACGGAGAGAAAAGAACGGTCCTCTTACCTGGCTGTTTATTCGCTATCTTATTGAAACAATTTTGAAACACTTCATACAAATGCATTGGTTCATCATCGTTTGTCGCCATGATAACACCAACATTGATACTCTCGACCGAAACAAGCGGCGCAAAACTGGGTAGAGGTCGCTGGCGTGGAGCAACGTTCAAAATGGCGGCTTAATTTTGGTTTGGTTTTGTATTTTTTCGTTACCAACGTTTATTATTGTGTTAGATATTTCAGAAATAAAGTGGTGTTTGAACGAGTGAAAATTTATGTAATATTAAGAGTGCATATTGTATCCTAAATAAATATTTTTCAGTTAAAAATATATTAAGGGAACTCTCCGCCTGTACTATCTTAAATCTTACAAGCTTCTGGTATAAACTGGCAGATTTATTTTACATTAGTGTTGCATTTAAGCTTACTTCTGTGATATTTGTGTGTCTAATATTATTTTTCCGACGCGGTACTATGATTACCGGTAAGATTGTTTTGAATGTTTCCTATCTAAGAGGAAACACCTGATTCCCACCAGCAACATTGAGCAAGAGTTCAGCAGTTTTCGTTTCTTGCCGCTAGATGCCTGCACGTGTCGAGCAAAATTTTTATATTTCTTTACGAATATTCGCTTTGGGAGGTTCGTCGGTTCGTGTCCATGCCGAACAACCGAAATGCCTTTTTCTGAGGACTATGAATTTCCATCTGATAGTGAATTAAATGTCGAGGAGGTCAATATATCTACACCAGCTCTCCGCGCAGGAGCTTACCACTTCGGAAAATACTGCGATGAACAGAGCAAGGTATTTTTTCCTTACCAATCGTCCCTTGATCAGGGAACCGCTGCCATTGCCAGAATGTTGATGAAGCCGCCTGACGAGCAAAACGCTCCTTTTTTCTTCTTTTACACGCAATGAGCTTACGAGCCAGCTCCTGTAACGCGTAGAAATGTTGCAGAGTGGGCTTCTAGATGCTTTTACTGAACTGGCGTTAGCTTGAAGCATAAAAGACGCGTCCAACACGTAGTGGTGACCTTCCTTGACTGTAGAGGCCGATTATCGGAACGGCGTTGTAAAAATTGTTGATTTACTTGCCTTTTACGATTTTTCGTGCCATCATGAAGTGTTGACAGCTGACGACTTGCTTCGCAGGAGTTTATGCTCTGCAAGAAAGAGGAAATAGATCCCCGGAAATGCCTAGCGCCTGGCCGCGCAGTCACCAGCTGCGCTCTCGAGTTTTTCCGAAAGGTCAAGAATTCAGCGTGCCGCCAGCCCTTCGACGACTACGCCCGGTGTCTCGACCTTAGCAGCGCCAACATGCACAATCGGCAGTAAGTGCACACTCATCGGTTACTTTACGAGTGCAATTGCACCGTTGTGCCGGCTTGCAGCGGTGCCAGCAGGAGTGATACCAGATTGCTCTTCTTTGCACAGCACGCTTAAAGCCAATGGTTTATACAGCTTTTCCCCAACAAGCCTCCAGGCCTCCTCCAAGAATTTCCTACGCACAGTATAGAGCCCCGAACGACAAAGTGGCAGCCTCTGGCCCTCTCCGTGTCGCCCAACGGTTGTTGGCAGAAGCTGTCACGCCGTCTGTGATGCGCTTCAAGAGTAGTGACGGAGCGAAGTGGCCTGCCTTCTCGATATATGAAATTCGTGCCTATTTCCTTCGGTCTTTCACCACATTGGGCACTAATCGTGAAGTTGACCATGCGGCATGCACGTTTTGAATGCCCAGTTATGGCATATAAAATGCACCATGACCAGCACATATTGCAGCAACATCACGATTTGAACCGATGTGTGGGACGGATAAAAGATTATTTTGTGTGTCATCACGGGGCATTCGAAATGCTTGTGCCGCATTGTCAATGTGGCGAAGGCTCGACGATTAGTGCCGCATGTTGGGGTAAACCAGGGGTCGGCAGCCCACGGCCCGTGGCATGACACCAGAAAAGGACCTCCCCCTCCTGCTGTTTCCTCACACAGACTCAACGACCGCACGGCAGTTTTGATCCAGAAATGTTGTTAGACAGGAGCAAGGAGCACTTCCAGTTGGCATTGTCTGGCATCCCCTTTCATATTTGGGCATAGAATGTCTTCACTCCCTTTTTGCCTTTTCTTCGCCTCCACCCCCCCCCCCCCCCACACACACACACACATACACACACACTTCGCGCCTCGTCGACCGGCCCCCTCCTTGTTGGCTTCGTGACGATTCGGCCCTCCACTGCAAAGGGTTGCCGAAACCTGGGGTAAACAAACAAATCAATGCAGATTGTTGGGCTAGTTGGTACTGGGAATTTGACGACATGATGGCGCTTAAGACAAGGACAAAGGGGGGACTAGACAACACGGAGCGCTCTGTGTTGTCTAGTCTCCCTTTTGTCCTTGTCTTAAGCGCCATCACGTCGTTAAACAAATCTGTGCGAGTTTCATTCGCTGAAGATGCTGGCCACTTGGCACCGTCGCCACTCTTGAAACGCAGTCATCGGCAGAAGCTGCAAGGGCTTCCGCCGATAACCATTGAGTGATGGATGAGCATGAGAGGCTCCTACTCAGTCGTTCTCCTTCCTTTTCTTCAGCACTGTAGAAAAACTTATGGTAATCCACCCCCTGGAGTCCCTCCCAAAAATTTGTTATACCCCGCGACCCCCCGATAGACGAATGTCACCAAGCAAACTGTGCAGGCTTGCGCCTTTCGAAAGTGGTGCCACCGTGATGCAACTTGTAGTCATCGCTTTCTGGTTTCCCGGCTGCATAGGGCTGTGGTGCACGTACATCATCGGACATAATCGTTTGAGACGCCCTGGTATCGGCTTGGGTTCTCCTGCATGTCTCTACTTTACAAGTTTTTGTTAGCTTGCTACCTTTTTGGCTGTAAGTGTTGCACTTAAAAATTGCATTATGCAATGTTGTCACGTTTTGTTTAAAAACTATTAAAGACTGCTTTCGAAGCAGTCGTTTTATTTCAAGTAACGCATATTGTGAATCGCTGTTCTTTTTTAGGTGATTGTCCTGGCCTTTGGAAGCACAGTTGTGCTTGAAACATGTTGTCGCAATAACAGTTATATCCATCAAAATACAATAACCCACCGCAAAGAAGTGCGGAGGTCCCGATTGAGATGGACCAATGAATAGACCATAGACCACTACGGAACGAGTGCTTGGGAAGATTCCAACATAAAGAACACATTGGAACGCCCTACTATCTCTCATGCCCTCTTTACACTTTTTAGCTAACGTGCAGTGGGTGAATATAAATTACGAAGCAAATTAGAAACAAACAGAAAAAAAAGCTCTTTTTCCTGCTGTTATGTCCGGTTCTTGTTTACCTTTCTTAGCCACTCTTTCAGTGTTGGGAAGCACTTTACATTGTACTTAAAGTCAGGCACATAGCCAGGATTTTGATTGGGAGGGGGGGGAGGAGGGCCTGCCCATGACAAAATGCTGCATGAATGGAGGCCCCAGCAAAATGAAAGGGGGGGGGGCTCCATGCCCCTTTCCCCTGGCTACGTGCCTACTCCCTTGTTTTTCTGAAGGCCCCCTTGATTCGCAACAGCTCCTCTATTCTCAATGCCCCCCTGAAAATGTAATAAATCGATCCCTGCCACACGACCGGATAGTTAGGTAGCCTTGTGCGAATTTCTCGTAGCTTTCGATTATCGCCCCTTAAATAAAGACTTCATATATCATATATATATATATCTGTATATCTGTCAAACATTGGCAGCACTCGGAATTTTCACAATATTTCTCATGGGTGTTGTCTGTTCTGGCTGGATAGCTAGCATCGTTGAGTGCGCTTGTCACTGCGCAGTGGTATACTGCTGTGAAAGGACAACCGCATAGTATGCGTCGCAATTTTGCGTACCTATCTTTGCTTCCCTGCAGCACACACGCGTGCTGAGGGAAAGCACCCCCCAGAGCGGGATGTAACACACAGTTTCTGAATAAATTAAAGACTGTGATATTTTGTCAATATCTTTTTCACATTCCGAATCTATCAAGGAGACTCAAGTATTGCAAAAAAACTTTAGGAACTGCTCCATATGTTTATTTTTTTATCTCAACTCTCGTTTAATTATTACTTTAATATACAACCCATCCGTTTGATGGCACTGTGAATACAGTAAATTAAATCTAAGTTAGCTGTAGCAGTAAGTGCAAGGCCTGGAAACATCCTAAACCAATACAACGAGATTTGTGGTTTTTTTTTTTAAGAAGGCACACTTATTTTGCATGCCGATTTTTGTTATCACATTTGGTTCTGCTTATAAAATGTCATTGATGTTCATAATCAAATGAGAAAAGCTTTGTTTTCTGTCTAAATTAAGAACAGTTTTATTACAACCTTTACAACTTAGAAAAAAACCCATCAATTTGGATGGTTGAAATTATTATATTATAACATTATTTCAGTGGAATACACTATTTGGTCTACGTTTGATTCCATACCTAAAATAACCATGCACAGAAGTTTGTACCGCCCTTCATTAATCAGCATCTTGTTACCGTGCCTTTTGCTTCTATGCACAATTTAACTGCTAGCTAGAAAATCAAATCTGCCATGCCTTTGATGCCATCAAAAGGTGCACAAAATCAGGAAAGCAATGTAGACAGAAACACATAAATGTTAACATGATATTTGCACTGGGGCTTTTTTCTGGACACTTGGTGAAAACGTCTGCGAGGAATCTGGCTGCTGTGATTGGCCGACGCCGCGTTTAGCCTTGGCGCCGGTCAATCACGGCAGTCAAATTCATCGCAAACGTTTTCACCAAGTGTCCACATTAGAGCCCCTGGTATGAATGGAAATGAAATGTGTGCTTATGCTCCAAAGGTACTTTTTGCTGCTTCAAAATTGACTTTTGGCTGCTTGAAAAGGTGCTTCCAAATTACTCGGACAAATCTCATCACAAAGAGATGCTTGCCACATGCCCTGCTGCAATTGCTGCACACATTTTTCAAAGTAATTGCGGTTTATGTTTACTTCTGCCAAGATTAAGTGCAATACCTGAATTCACGGGACAAAAAGTTATAGAAGTCCGCTCCTGACTCGGATTTCGTGAGAAGTGCTTCAGCCTCCCTTTAAGATTTACAGATTGGTGCCCATGAGTACTTTTTTTGAGTAAAATGCAGGAAAGTGCTGATGTTGTGTTCGCACCAACAGTGTGTCGCAGTGTCACTGGCACTAAGTGCTGTTTCAAATTTTAGCTGCAGAAAGACTCAGGCTGCCTTGGACAACTGCATGCTGGACCAGCTGGGCATTGAACGGCCACACCTGGGCTACTTTGCCATGCCACGGATCCACCATACAGAGAGGCCCAGGCCTGAACCAAAGTTCAAGAAAGACTACGAGAAGACGCCTGCTCTGCCAGATGACTTCCCCAGGCCGGACGCCAAGCACGGTACCCGCGCCTTCTGGTACAGCTAGGCTGTGCAACTGCGTCCGAGGGAGTGTCTGCTGCCACCTTCCAGTGGACCCGGTCTGCAGTAGAGTATGAAAGAGTCATTAAAGTTGCATAGGGACATCTGCTGTCTCCATTTGCTCTGACCGAATACTCGTAAAGTAGGTCCTGAGCGGGATGCGGGCTGTATGAGCCTGAACAGTCTGCCATGCTTCTTTGGCATGCCTGTTTAGGTCCCAGTCTCTGAACTCCTTGACAAATTGAGAGCTTGTGGAACTTGGGGGTCAGCGAGCACCAGACCGTGTGTTGCAGCTCCCTGCCCAGGTGGGTACAGGTCAAGCATTCTCTGTGCAAGTGAAGGATGTTTGTTGATTAAAGTGTTGTCTTTGCAGGTTTTGCAAGCATATAGTTTACTTTATGTCCGTCAAATCATGGATCTAACTGTTGCAGATATTTGGTAATGAAAGCCACATAAACCTGCACTAATAGACCTATTGCTAAATTACCCAAGCATCAAGGAGAATGCGGGGATTGGTGTTCCACGCACCGCACGTGCACGCCTTCCCGGTATAAAAGATTCAAAGTAAATAACAAATAAAGCGTTGACGAACTGCGTGCGAGATGTAATTTGTTTTAGGCATTTGCTTTAGAAAAGTTACTACTGCTGAGGCCAGCACGTGTGGCACATGGAACACCAATCCTTGCATTCTCAGGGTGTCTAGCGACTGGGAAAACCGTGAATTATCAGGGAAATTTTAATTACCGGGAAAAATTGGTGATTTGTCAGGGATATTGTCGAAAAGCGAGCCCAGTCGGGAAAAATGAGCCGGAAACGCCTTCGAGTGCCCTGAGCGAGGACTTGGGGACAGAAAAATTGGCAATAAATTCTGCTTACAGCGGAGTGCGGGCTCTGCTCACCCGATGTGGAGTGTGGTACCCGATGCAAAGGGAACAGCCGACAAATCCAGTCCAAGCCTTGGATTGGATTGGATTGAGGGCACGACACTAGGCTAGATCCAGTTATTGCTACTAGACTTAGTAACAAATGGGAAAGCCGCAGACCCCAATCCAAGCCTTAAGCAAAAGTATCTAAAAGTGTGCATCTGGCAGCCATATTGCCATTCGGTTATTGACGTGTGTGATTGAGCTTCATGTTTTTATTGTGTTTCCGGAAATGGCCTCTTCACTGACGATGTCGGCGGCAAGAAAGTGCTCGTTTAATCCACACTGGACGAGTCCGAATATTTCGGTATATGCAAGTTGGATTAAGCCCGTGCAAAACGATCCTCACAGTTCTCAATGCCTTATGTTGTAATAGTCTTATCTATTTAGCCGTCTCTACAGTGGTCAGGGAATTTCACCTGAATATGTCAGGGAATTTCAACATAATAATTTACTAGACACCCTGATTCTCCTTGAGATTCTCCTTGATGCTTGGGTAATTTAGCAATAGGTCTATTATGGCTTCTGCTTCTCAGTGTCTGCAGGGTTTAGACTGTGAACCATACTTGAGGGTTATACCCAAGCCATGTAGATGTGCTGCGCGCGCAGCACATCTACATGGCTTGGTATAACCCTCAAGTATGGTTCACAGTCTAAACCCTAGTCAGCTGGTAGGAGCTCATTGCTTTGTGCAGTAATTTATTTGTTGGAGGGTGCAGGGGTTGCTAATGGGGTGCTGGGAGACGCTTTGTGAATCGTCCATTTACCAGCAAAGAGTGAGTACTAGGTATTTATTTCATGGGAAGGTGATGTGCCCATTTGACTGATGTTTGAATGACTAATTGTAGTCATGAATCAACTGGAATCTCTTGTGACTTGAAAAGTACTTAGAATTCTGAGTACTGATTGAATTAAGAATTGCTATGTGCATTTTTAAAGCGGTGTAACTTCCACCACCTAGCTGGTCTAGCGACTATTGCTCTCAAAGAAATTATCTGTCCCCAGAATACTGTCACTTCGAAAAACTTTCAGCTTTTCCACTATGGTGAAGAAGGAAGATCAGCGAAGCTGTACTATGGTGGGATGACCTCAAGGACGACTTCTTGGACGACCTCGAGGACGACGCCTAGAGGACGACCTCGAGGACGACGTCTAGGACGACCTCAGGGATGACTTCTAGGACGACCCCGAGGACAACCTCTCGGACGACCTCAAGAATGACTTCTAGGACAACCTCAAGGACAACTTCTAAAACGACCTCAAGGGCGACTTCAAAAACGACCTCGAAGACTACGCCTAGAGAAATTCAGCGTTTCCACTCTGGTGAAAACAAGAGTGGAAAGGTTGCCGCCATCTATGAGCGACGGCGGCAACGAGACAGCCGGTTGCCGCCGTCGCCCATAGATGGTGGTAGCTGTTCAGAGTTTCGTGTCGACATTTATTTGGTGATGGACACGATACTGGGGAAACTAGCTCTCAACAGCTCCGCTGTAAAAACATTTGGGATTGAAGCGCTAAAATTTTTGTTTCCGAAGCAATTTTATTGATGGACGTATTATCAGGTATTAACAACTGGCATGTATTCTAACACTGAATGATTTAACAAATTTATTAAAGGTTTTGGGATATCCCCTCATGAAAGATACTGGTACATCCCCTTCACAATTAGCAGCACTGTTATTTTTTGTTTTTGTTTCTAATTTGTACTTGGTGCCAGTGCCCAGTTCATATTTACCGAACCACAGGCTAGACTCCGTCAAGCGCTCCGAGGCAAAGCGCCAGCCTTACGGATTTCCAGTTGATGGGTTCGAATTTCGGCCGAGGTACCGCTATATGACAGGCTTGTTGTGGAGAATGCATTGTGTAACCACGATCTCGGTTGCACATCGAAATATGCAGGTGTTCAAAATTGATCTGCAGTCCTCTGCTGGGACATGCCAGGTGCCCTTCGTTGGTTTGGCGTGTTAAATGCCTCATTTGACCTTTATGACCCATAGGCTAGTTCACTGGCCGACTGACAAATGATTTACAGACCGAGTTACTATAGCCCGTTGCAACTCAAGAAGGTAGGGCGAGGGTAAGACGGGCCGGGAGGAGGAAGCTGACGGAACGCTAAAGAGAGATTGAGGTTTCCCCCTCTCTTCAACGTTCCGTCTGTTTCCTCCTCCCCGGCCCGTCTTACCCTCGCCCTACCTTGAGTTGCTAGGCAACCAGTAGAATGTTGAATCTTACGAGGCACTAGCAGCCATCGCTGTAATGGTGGTCTTGATGGGTATTGGGAACTGCGCTATTTCTTGAGATGCATCATGCAGTTTTGGAGTGGGGTGCATGATAATGGTGCAAAACTATCAATAGCACTATCGATAGTCGCCAGAAATCTGACTATCGATAGTAAAAAAACTATTGATAGTTGACTATCGAAAAACTATCGATAGCATCGATCCATCGAAAATCTATCGATAGTCGACTATCGAAAGTCGACTATCGATAGTACTAAAAATAGTCGAATATCGGAAAATTATCGGTAATCGGCTATCGGAAAACTATCGATTGTCGACTATCGTAAACCTATCGATAGTACTGTCGACGGTTTACTATCGATAGTTTTGCGACACTAGTAGTTTGCGTCGATCCCTCTTTTTCTCGCTTTATTTTTTCATATGGGACACCAACTAGCCCAATCATTTACCATAGTGGGGCAAAACTATCAATAGTACTATCGAAAGTATCGATAGTTGCCAGAAATCTGACTATCGACAGTAAAAAGCTATCGATAGTACTATCGATAGTCGACCATCGAAAACCTATCGATAGCGCTATCGATAGTCGACTATCGAAAAACTATCGATAGTCGACTATCGATAGTACTATCGATAGTTGACTATCGATAGTTCTGCGGCACTATCGATAGTTTTGGAAAAACTACCGATAGTATCGATAGCCCATTTGTCGACAGTTTTGCATCACTAGTGCATGGGCTTCCTTAGCCTCATTGTGATTATTTAGGACACGAGGCTAATGATACTACCTACTACAGTCATGTCTCATTAGTATGGACCCTACATGCATTTTTGTCTCGGTATTGTGGACAACTAGCATTATGAACGATTTTTGGGGGAACGGAAATGTCCATATCAATGAGCCATCACCGTATTGCAAAGTAGCACTCTGGAATATTTTGCAGGAACAAGATTTCACAATCCAAACTAAAATAATAAAAAAAAGCACGTTTTAGATGACAGGCACGTTTTATCGAAGCTCGGTTTAGAGAAAGTGAAGTCTCGGTTTAGAGAAATGCCATTATAGAAAAGGAGACGCTGCTTAGAAAAAAGACTCCTGCTTGGCGCGTGTATCACTGGGGCGCTTGTCGACCCCCCCCCCCCTCCCTTTTTACGCTGCTTCGCGGCGACAGTGCGGCGCGGCTCGCCACAAAATTGTTAACCGCGGCCGAATTCGCTAAATGGAGGGTCCTCGCCATGTTTTCTAGGCTGAGCTTCCTATGAGGCGATTCGGTGGACGGGTTGGTAAAACGGCGTTTGCTAAAACGAGCTTCTGTAAACCGCAAGCTTCCGGTTTACCGCTTCCTCAAAAGTGTGACCCTCGATTTCCGCCTGAAGACGTCATAGAAGTGTGATGCTGTTGCCTGCCGCGATCCTGGCGGTGGCAAAGCAGCGGAGGTGGCTCCGGCAGACGCCTGTTCTGCTCTAGGTCGCTCTGCAGCCGGACAGTTGACGGAAACCAAAGCAGACACGAGATGGGACGCCGCGGCGACAGCAACCCTTGCGCCTACTCGCCTTTTTCGAAAGCATGACAAGCCAGCTCCTGTGACGCGGTTTTTTACCACTTCTGGCTCAAATAATAATAATAATAATAATAATTATAACTTTATTTCCATCAAATGATGGGGGCCCAAAGGAAAAAAGCTGCAATAGGCAGCTTGACTGGTCCTCGGGCCCCTTACACTGGTCAGCGAACCGTTGCAGATCTACGGTTGACATTTCTACAAACCAAGGCTCACCCAAGTGCAAAACATAGACAGAAAACAAAAATCACGTACAGAAATATAAGCGCAGGTCCTTGAAAGTGAAACTATCAAAATCAATATTATCAGTGCAAAGACTATTTAGCAAATGTGGGAGTGTGAAATTTAACATTTGATAGCCATAGTTTGTTCGTTGCGTGACCATCCTCCATTTCTCTGTGTTGCGGGTAGAATAATGTGGGAAATTTCCCTTAACGACGCAAGTCTTTCCAAAAACATAATCCCCTTATTTTTTCACTTTTAAAACTTGTAGCGAGTTTGTACTGATATAATTTATAAATGCTAATTATTTTACAAATCTTAAATAAATCGGCAGAATGAAAGTTGTATGGCACATTACATATTCCTCTCAATATTTTTTTCTGCAGCAAAAACAGTTTTTCTTTATTAGTCATTGTGGATGTGCCCCAAACTAAAAGACAATACGTTAAATGGGAATAAAATAGTGATTTATAGAGCAACGCTCGTTGGTAAAACAGATCGGTAGCGATTTACAATCCCAACTACCCGAGCAAGCTTTGGAACAATATAGTTTATATGATTATCCCAGCTCATTGTCTCACTAAAAAACACCCCAAGTGTTTTGAAACAACTAACGATTTCGATGGGAGACGAGTCAAAGCGGAGAACCTTCGATATAGCCAGAGACTTCTTTTTTGGTCGAAAAATGACTGCTTTCGTCTTATTAATATTAAATTTGAGTGAGTTGCTATCCCCCCAGCCTTTTATATTTAATAGAGTAAAGTTCGCCATATCAATTAATTTGTCACAGGTATCGGCAGAAAAAAAATGGTAGTGTCATCTGCATAAATTACAAATTTCGCCTTAGTATTTACGTTGACTATATCATTAATGTATAAATTAAAAAGAAATGGTCCCAATATGCTTCCTTTATGAACCCCTGACGTAATGGATCTTACAGTTGAAAAGTGACCGTTTATGTTAACATATTGCTCACGATGTCGTAGGTATGATTTTAAAAGCTGTAGGGCATGTCCACGAATGCCGTAAATTTCAAACTTTTGGAATAATACTTCATGATTTAGACAGTCAAAGGCTTTTGTAAAATCTAGGAACACTCCTAAAACTAATTTCTTACTTTCAAAATTTTCTAAAAGTAAATTCTTTTTGATTAAGTAGAGCTGTCTCTGCTGAACAGTTTTTTCTGAAACCAAATTGCGAGGAAGTTATAAGGTCACATTTATTCGAGAAGTCTACTAAACGTTGATATAGGAGCTTTTCCAAAACCTTCGAAAATACTGGCAATATAGAAATAGGTCTATAGTTGCCTAAGTCATTTTTATCTCCTTTTTTATACAGTACAGACACCTTTGCTACTTGCATTCTTCTGGGAAACACACAAGACTCAAAAGAAAGATTAAAAATATAAGTTAACACGGGAGCAATTAGGTCAGCAACATACTTAATGGGGCGAATTTGCATTCCATCGGCGTCACAGCTACAGCTATTTTTAAGTGCACAATCATATTTGTGATTTCTAAACTAGTAATCGGCTCTATAAAATACAGTAATACCTCGTTAACTCGAACACGGCTATCTCGAAATAGTGGTTAAGTCGTAAAATTTCCTTGTCATGGAATGAGCTCCCATAGGATCAATGCATTTTATCCTTGCTTATCTCGAAAGGCTTTCAGGACGGACTTCGGATATCTCAAAATCTCGTCAACGAAAATCGCAAAAAAAACCGCCACAAAAACTCAAAAAGTAAAGTGCGTCGCAAAAAAAATAACAAAAATAAAAGAAAACCGTGGGTGCGGTGCACAGAGTAGTGAAGAGACGTGCGACTCAAAACGTTTGTTGCATTAATTTTTTGTTTTTGTTTTTACTTTTTGGTTTTGTTCTTAGGATTCCCACTTGGACAAGCCAATGGCAAGCCGAGAAGCCTGGGTTCGGTGCCCCCTCTCGCTCGAGCGTTTTGTTCCGCTCTGTCCAACGGTCCCGTCGTCGTCTTGTCAGTCTCGTGTTTCACAGACATGTTTCGTTCGTATCGAGTGTTGCTGCTCTTTGTTGCTTGTCCGCTATTTTTTTCCGGGTGTTTTGATTGTTTCGCGGCGCCATACGAGCAAGGGTCAAGTGTTCAATTCGGTCATCGGTTGTGAATTCTCTGACGTTGTTGGTGCGTGACTCGATTGACCGTGATGATGGCGCAGACCAAACGGTGCAAATCATTGATGCTTGAGAGGAAAGTACCTCTCATCAGAGAAGTTGATGTTGCCGCGATTGTGAGAAGTTTTACCTTGAACATTGCGGGATGAGAGGTCGAAAATTTCGGTACTTTGCTTATCTCGAAATTTCGCTTATCTCGAATTTTTTCACGGTTTTTATGACTTCGAGTTAACGAGCAGTGTTGGGTAAAGTACATCTAAAACGTACTTGAAGTAAAGTACAAAGTAAATGAGACGTGATGTACTTGAAGTAAAGTATTAAGTACACTGGGTGCAATGTACTTGAAGTAAAGTACTATAAAGACAATGTACTTTCAAAGTAAAGTACAAGTATTTTAACACAATCTTTCATAATGCCCTTTCATTCCCTTATACAGTGATTTTTTAACTGGTATGCACTGCCCAGGGAAATCAGGGGTGCATGACTTATATTTTCAAAAACAGCGGCGAATATTTGATAAGGTCAAGTGGCTACAGAGTAGTTATTTTCTGGAATGGAGCCGAATTCAGAAGTCCGTCTTCTGAATTTGACGCCCCTTGCACTGGATTATTGCACCCAAGGGGGTTAAATGTACTATAAGAGAGAGCATGACGTCAGCCCCGTAGCTTCCGCATGCAATCCTCTCATAGAGGAGTGTCCTCTCCTTAAGGAAAAAAACAGTAAGTAAACAGTGAGTGTGCAAGCGAGCTGGTGATAATTAATCATATTGTGACACTTGAGATTGGGGTGTGAAAATATTAGGGAACTTTCAAATAGAAGGAAAAGACAAAAAAGAATGTCTGAAAACATTGTGACGGGCTTTAGCTGAGCAAGTTGGTTCATTGCTTGTGAATGGAGCCAGCTGAACATTCTTTTCTCTGTGTGTTTTTCTCTGTGTGTTTCTTATGTTCAGCTGGCTCCATTCACAAACATTGTGACGTTCTCCTCTGTTGTCTTTTACTTCGACTTGAAAAATTTAATTTTTTCGTACTACAGTTTCAGGTGCTACATTATGATTATTTTGCTCTCCTGATATCTTAAACCTCTTTGCTTGCGCTGACTGACCGAGAAGTAGCGAGAGTACAAAAACCTACGGGAAAACCGCCTTCAGAAGAAATGGAGCGATGCGTCATCTGCTCACGTTTCTGCTGAGAGTAGAATATTCCTCTGAGTATTTCTTCGGAGTTGACAAGGCATCATTTCGTGATACAAATTTAACAAAGCCACATTTGGGGAAGTCGGGAATTGCACTTTCCTCAGAAACTACCAGAAAAAATACTTTAAGTGAAGTACAAGTGCATACTCGGAGAATGTACTTCAAGTAAAGTACAAGTTTCCTAAACCTACTTGAAGTAGTACTTTAAGTACAATGTACTTAAAGTACTTCCCAACATTGTTAACGAGGTATTACTGTATAGATCTACAGTTTCTCTGGCAAATATATTTACAGGAGTCATTAGTATCGGCAATACTAGATATATTTACAAAATATTCATTAAACACATTTGCCAAATCCCGGCCGGTTAAACTTACACCCTTATACTGCAATGTTTCAATAATGTTTGATACAGGAGACCCCTTAACCATCGAACCAAGATGTTTCCATATTACGTCAGTGCGACCATTTGCCGACGACCATTTGCCGACGTTTTAACCATGTTCGAAGAATAATAACATTTTTTGGCATTCCTCAGCTCCTTAGTTAAGCTGTTCCGATAAGACTTAAATTCCTTAAGAGCATCGGGGTTGCGTGTCTTGACGAACCGTTTATATAGTATATCTTTCTTACGAATTTTTTTCATCAAGCTGGACGTCACCCACGGTTTACGAATCTTTTTTTGATATTTTTACGGATTTATATGGAAAGTGATGTTTATACAGCTTAAGAAATTCTTCCAAAAATAAGTTATAGGCATCATCAACCGTTTCTTGCGTAAGCACCGTATTCCAATCTACAGCTGCGATGTCCCGTCTAAAAGCATCGAGGCTATTTTTATCAATACATTGGAAAATCGCAGGTTCGCATTTCGTTCGTTTTCGAGATATATTAAGCTCAACACACAAGAAAATGGGAAGATGGTCACTCAAGTCACAACTTATAACTCCACTGTTCAATCGATCTGTATGAAAATTAGTTATAAACAAATCTAAAACGGTTTTGGACTGTAAGGTTACTCTTGTTGGATTGACTATCGTGTTGACACATCCGTACATGCTAACTACGCTCTCCATTTCCCTTTTAGAAACGCTGTCAGAAGACATATCAATATTAAAGTCACCCCCACAAATGACGTTATATTGACTTTCATTTGTGAACATCAAGAAAGACTAAAAAATGCAAAAAAAAGATGACATGCAACGGACGGTTGCATGTCATCTTTTTGCATTTTGCAAAAAAAGGCGATAAAAAACCGCGAAAATATTTTGATTACTACGTAAGGACAATGCTTCTACATCTTTCGTGATAAGAGAATAATCACTTAGTAGTTCACATTCAATACCCTTTCTAATCAAGATGGCCAAACCTCCGCCTCGCTTTAAAGTGCGATTTAAAACATGCGTATCATGGGATGGTAAACTAAAAATATCTGAGTCATCTTTATACCAAGTCTCGGTAAGCATTACGATATCAAAAAGAACACCGAACTTATCAAAAAAAAAATTCAAGGTCTGCTTTTTTGTTAACTGCGGACTGCGCGTTTAAAAAAAAATGAACTGAGCCTGCTTTAAAGGGTACGGAAACGAAAATTAAAATATACAAATTTCGTTCAGAAATGAGTCAAGCATAACGGATAATAACCGTAAATGATAACGCACGTTTGTATTTTGAACGACTGGCTATATTTTTCGTCCCAAATGGTGCACTCAAACAAGCGCTCGAAGAGGAACAAACAAAGAGTGCAACGCGTCATTAAATTTTCGCCGCCAAAAAAAATAAAAAGATAAAAACAACGATTGATATTTTGTGTGGCGCAGCAAGGCTGGCGTGGTTATGGTTTGCCGTTGCTGGCGTTGTGGTGGACTTCAGCGCTAAGCCGAGCTGCTCGAAGTATCCGCGGGGTGACGAGCGTCGTGCGCGCCGTGTTCGTGTGGCCCATTCTCCCCCTAGAAGGTTAGCCCGTCGCTCAAAACTCGGACAAAAATTGCTTCCCCCACCCTGTTCACCCCTAAGCTGGCAGTGCGGCGCGTAGCTCCCCCTCCCTAGTATGCCTAAACCCCCCCCCCCCTTTTCCTACCTCCCTCCCGGCCACATGAGCGCTTCCCCAAGTAGAGAAAAGGAACGAGTTTTAAATCGAGACAGGTTGCGCTTTGGTCCTGTGCTACCGCTACCATACGTACGTACAGTTGAACTGCTTTTGACTTGGAAAGATCTAAAGTAGTTCAAGTTTCATTTAATGGTCTAAAAAAGTTTAAACCCCCCTTTTTTTCTGCCCTTTTTTTTAGGCGGTTTTTGGAAGTTAGTGGTTTTGTTTGCGGCTTTTAGGCCGGGTCTGGCCACCCCTGGCTTAGAGTAATACGTCTAAATGGCTGCCAAGCTCTACATTTTGTGAACTTAGAAGAAACAAAACCATTTCCAAAACTAATTGAAACATTTCACCCTTATAACAGACAGCATGTAGGAGAGGAGTTTGAAAATACCTCCTTGATCTTCATGAGAGATGCCCGTGAATGTGCCCAAAATGACAGTGCTATATTACAATTGCATTCATTCTTAATTATTTCTTTTAATATTTGCATGCATAGGTCTGTTAGTTTGGGACACGAGAGTTCAGTTATTAGAAGAAGGTGGACGAGGCGGTTTGAGCCCTAAATACTTTAACCACCAAGATTACTTTGTTGTGTGTTTTGCTTTATTGTTCAACTCCCCATATGTAAGATGGGAGTAAATAAATGAATTGAAAAGAAAGTCAGTAATTAAAGGGGTCATGAAACGATATCGCGTTGGAATGTTGATGACTTTAAAGGGGCTTACTGGTCCTAGTCTGAATGTATGGACACACCGTATAGGTACGGATAATAAACCTTCTATACACAGTAAATTATTTGTAATGGTTGTCTTTTCAATTTAAACTTTTTTCGCTCCCCCCTTCCTTTTTTATTAATTTTATTTCGACCTCCAATGGAGCATGCGCGTGAATCCCGTACCGATAAGAGAAAGAAAGGCGAAAAGGAGTCCGAAGGAAGAAGCAGCCTCGCGGTCAGTTCAGTGTGGGCGGTGTTCCCGTTCAAAACAAAATAAAGCTGTAATACTGGTTTTCTTTACGTGAATCTTGGGTTTCAGATGTTTAAAAACAACTCTAATTCAAGTTTTCCCGTTTTTCTTTTATAAGATTAGTTAATTTCCGGGTTTTTCCGTATTTGCCAAAAAGACGGAACTTTACTCATGTGCGACAGAACCTCTGAGCACCGGCGTCGAGTTCAATTAGACACCGTCTCTTTCAGATCCTTATAATAAATTTCAGATTTTGAGATTGCCACAGGAAATTTGTGCGTCGGTTATTATGGGACGAAACATTTGTCAAAAAGCTACCAGAATGTGTGGTACAAAAAGGCCTACGAAATAAGTTAAAATATTTTATCAAATTATGTCCTGAGTACACTTTTAGCCATGTGATGTATCCGATAAGGTCGGAACGGGCAAGCAAGACTGTCGGCTCAGAGGCCATACAGGAACAAACTCTAGTCACAAATCCTGGGAATCAAATTCAATTGCTCGTTGCCATTCAGTGTGGCAATAGGATGTAGTCTTGACCACCTTGGTCTAAGCCAACAATGCTTTTCTATGTTACTACTTGGTGACAGCCAATAACGTTGAGGTTGTTCACAATAAAGCTAGCTCCTCTCTTTTTGCATCTCTGAATGAATTTTTGGGAATGGCAACAAAAATTTTTCGAAGTTGGTAGTCTGCAACCTTTCCCACTCAGAAGTGCTAATGGTAGCTCGAAGGCAGCTCGCCTGGATAGCGTGCTCGACGGAAAGTACTGACCCTCAAAGATGAAGCACCCTAACGCCCGCGGAAGGGTTTAATATTTTTGTCGTTCTCAAATTTGCTGATTTTTCGACATTGTTTCTACTGTTCTGGAACGGCGACGTTTAATCCCCTCAGGTCGGCCGAAGCCATCCGAGGACGACGGTGACGGTCGCTACTCTAAAGCACATTGTGAAACTAAAACAAGCTCGTTTTTTTATTTTTTACTTTAAAGCGTTCAAATTTCGACCTTTGAAAGTTCGAATGTCCTGTAAGCGGATACGAACGTTTTGAATCCATCAGTTTCACACCAACATCGCCCGGGGGGGGGGGGGGGGGGGGGTGATATGTATTGGGAGGGGCTCCGGCTCTCCCCCCAAAACAAACCCGATTTTTACCGCTCATTCGTGTGCTTGGTGGCATTTGCTCGTCGGTCTGCGCAAACAGCTCCGCTCCACTAGAATAATTTCTCTGGTAAAGTTTTGATGCATTGACCGCTTTTCCCCGTTCTGGTAAAATAATGGATCCTTTTCACGAGTCTATCGAAAACCTTGGCTGTTGCCACTGCTTGGACACGTGGCGTGCGATTGGATCCGAGTCCGCGCCGAACGCTGACGTCACACTCGTGCCCAATACATGCTCAGAGTACATGATCAAGCAATGGCGGACACTGCGGGGCGCGGACTTTTGAAAAGGGTCTATTACACCAAAGTTTGTTGCTAACGAAATCCAGAAGCTACTGTTAAAACATTTATTTCTAACAAATGAGACAGGCTGCGAAAGAGGCCCCTCAGCTTGGTGTGCGCACTTTCTGCGTGGTGAACTTTAAAGACCCCAGGCTAGCAAAGGGCAAAATTTATCACCCACAGTGTCAACCAGTGTCGCCATACCTCAAAGACAGGCCGACCTTACGCTGCTTAAACGTGAATATCCATTTATCCTTTTGCGCACACTTTTTGAGCTGCGAAGCCGCTGTTTTATCCAAAATATGTGTACAAATCAGACGCGATAGTAAACACAATGAGACAAACAAAACCACTCGTATCATTTCTATATAGCTTACAAACACTTCGTTAAAGGGACACTGACACCGCCAAAAACTTTTTTTTTCATTTTTTTCCAGGCGTTATATTATGGTGTCGGAATACTACCCAATTAATATTTTGCTCCAGAGTCTCATTTTTTTTTAATAAAGCCAAAAAAACGGAACTGCTCGAAACTGAAACCGAAACCCACGCACCGCATGGAGATGTGGAGAGGAGAGAGTGAGTGGCGTAAGTCACGTATAGCTACACCCGACTGTGCGATTTTTGTTTTTCTTCCTGGTGCAGCAGACGAAATGCGTCCGGGATCCGTTCGCGGTGCGATTACTTTGCAGTTATGTTTGTTCCGCTCGTTGTTCTGTACTTCAAGATGAGTTGTTTTGTACAGTTAAGTTTTGGCAATTAGTAGTGAGTGCCCGTGGGGAATTCCCGTGATCGGCTCCGAAAAGAATACTCCCAAGATGTTGCGTGAAGAGCTGCCTCAGATCTGAAAGTGGCATTGCGCGGCAGAGGTGTCGAAAATGGAATTCCATACCATTTAATTCAGCGACGTATCGCCCACAACAAATTTTTTTCAGTGATAATTGTAAAAAAAGAAATGTAAACATCGCAAAATGTTAAAAAAATAGTACCCCCACGCTAAGGATCGAACCCATGCCCGCTGCGTGTGAAGCGGACGTCATTCCACTGAGCTACCGAAGGAACTATTTCGTTCGTAGTAATGCATCCGGTCGACTGTATGTCGGAAAGTTTGCTGCCGATTTCCCTCCAGTAACTGCACTCCCGGCTTGAAGTCGGGCAGCACCACGCATTGGCCACATTCGCACGAAGTAAAGAAACAGTACGCGTGCGTATTCAACTCGATGTACGCACTTAACGTTTGAGCGAGCGTTGTCTTCAGCCACGAGAAGGGACGACGGCTCGGCGACGTCTTCGTGCAATCGGCTTGCTGGTCGGGCGTGTCGTTCGGGATGAATATCAATTCTTTTGATCGGTTCAAAATTTCTTTTTCGAAGGAAGACAGAATTCGCCGGTACCGTGAACGATAGTTCTGAAGTAGAGGTCCAACGCCTGTCGTCCGCTGCCACCCGCGAGTTCCACGAAACGCGAAACGACGCCATGTTGAGAATTATGCAGTGAACGCTCAGAATGCTTCCGGTTGTCTGTGCAACCTTTTTTTATTCAATCAACGTATTTGCAGCTTTTTTGTCTATGTTTATTTCTCGCTCTATCACCAATTGTTAGATTTAGTGGTCTGATACTAGCGAGGTGTTTATTTTGAACTGCATCAATTTCTTGTTTCACACCCATTTATTTCAGTATTCTTCGGTGGATGCACTTGCCGCGTTAAATGGCAGTTTCATTGACTGGCGCAGACATCAGTAATTATTCTTCGCTTGCTGGCGTCGTTGATTCGTTGCTCTTGTCCAGTGATACCTGCAATGAGCGTAGTAACAAATACAGCTTTGATTTTAATTCAAACCTAATTTTTAATAAGCAGCGAGAGTTACTCGGGCACTTCAAAGTGTATTTCTTAGGATCGGCGCGAGTTAGATAGAAACATAACTGTCATAATCAGTATGGTAATTATCTATAATTTGTTAACTTCAATTACTTGTTTTATGGCTCATGTTGCAATTACAATATTGACGGAAATCAATATGAGAGGTCAGGCCGATTTCGACATGTCGCGCAGCAGAAAACGCACTACTTTCTCGAAAGCCGAGCAGACGAATAAAGCTCCGTGGTTGAAGCATGCCCTGGGTACTTAGCCTATCAGTAGCTTTGTTTACATGAATGCGATCGTAGCGCATCGAATCGAGATGGGACCTTTCCCACGCGGCCTGTCTTTCTACTTCTTCTTCTACTACACATCTGCTACCAATCAAAACGGTCAAATCTCGATTCGATGAGCTACGGTAGCATCTTTGTAAATGTAGCCACTGACTCTATACATAGCCTCCTCTATATTCACAAAGCCTGGCAGTTCGATGACGGAGCCATAGAGTGCCCGGTCGCAGATTTGGAGCGCGAGGATCTGGTTGCACAGAGCATCAAAGCGCCATTTATCGGCGAACCTGGACGTCAGCGCACAGCTTTTGCAGCGGCGAGGACCCGAAACACACTTTTCGCTCGGTAGAAGTGTGATTCGACGTCTCGCCGCAGCGGGGCGCCAGTCACGTGGCTCTCCTCTCAGCCGTTGTCAGCAGCTTCACCTTTTTCATTTAGGCGGCCGCTTCCCGTGGCGATCTGCCAGGGTTTGTCAGTGTATAGGAGGCTATGGGCCTACTTAAAGCGAGACAGTGATCGCATATTTTTGGATTGCTTTTTAGGAATATCGATTCGCTTTACATTTTTTTAACGTGTTTCTAGGACACTGAACTATGCTTCGTTTCAGCTTGGGTCCAGACGCAGGCGATGCTACAAGCGCGAGCTCCGGGCTTTCAGCGTCCCTGCCAAGCACGCGCGCTCGTGCAATTCAAGCACTGTTCAGGGCCACACGCTCGCGCTCGTAGCATCGGCTGCGTCTGGACCCAAGCTGAAACGAAGTATAGCAAGACTCATAGGCGCTACTATCAAAAATGCAAGACACCGTTGTAATAAAGGATCGGTTTTCGCCAAAACCCAGAGGCAAGCGAGCGAGATCTGAAGGTTTACTCTAGTGTTCTCCTAAAAAGAACTATAACATAATAAAAAAAAATATTTGTTCTATCATGTAACTGAAGGAAAAAAAAAGTTCATAGGGCGTCATAAAAATGTATAAGTAACATTCAAAAAAGCAACTACACTCTAAAAAAAAAAAAAAAAGCCCGTTCGTCTACTTCCCGCACAACACTCGGAGAGCCAATCACCGCAACTTACGGAGGCAGCTCAGCGAATGACGATGCCGAAAGATATCTTTAGACGAAAAAACGCAGTTTGAGTTGTGAATGTCGCATCTCAAACTGCGTTTTTTTGTTGTAAAAATATGCATCGGCATCGTCATTCGCTGGTCTGCCTCCGGAATTTGCGGTGATTGGCTCTCCGAGTGTTGTGCGGGAAAGTCGACGAACGGGCTTTTTTCAGAGTGTATAATTTGTACAATTAAACAACGGTATATTTATTACGACAACAATTTTGTTTTTCTCACACATGACCGGCAGGCGAATTAGAAGGAAGTGCTTTTGACGAAAAACATGAATGGTCAAGAGATAGCTCTTTGACGAATCACCCCTCAGATTCAAAAGTAGGAACGACTCTGACACGCTCGGCGAGCGAGTGTTCTAAAAATGCTTCTTTGGCGCATCGGGACCCACAGTGTGGCACGCCAATCAAAGTGCACCACAGAGAACACATGAAAAACACGCGATGACGAGACAGCCAACCTCGCGCCGTCATTGCATGAGGTCGGGGGTGAACACGCTAACGCACGGGGTGCGCAAGGAGCGGACCAACTTGCACGCCGTATACACACGACACCGGAGCACCGCTTGTGATGATTTCACAGCTCTGAACTCGATGACCTGTGCTAATTTGTTTTCGATCTAAACGTCCAGGCCAGGCTCTTTTTGGTGGTCATATGAATGACAGAGTTTATAATCAGTTCAGCTAGGGTTTACCACCAATATTAAAAACCGACAAAAGATTATGCAGAAAAAATTGTGATAACAGTACGAGCATATTATTGAGGGCACCGACAAGAAGCATTTGAATTTTTAAACACGAGCATGAAAATGAAAATTTTCTTACCTCCTTCCAGTAGTCATCAACTGAAACATATATGTAAAACGTAATTAGAAGAATGTACATGTTAATAAGAAAGGCACATAATGTGTCTCGTCATTTGCGGCCTTCAGAATGCAAAATAATTTAAAGCTTTACATGATTCCGTCCTACATTTGCACAATGCTATCTCTGCCTGCCAGCAAAAAATTACAAAAATGTGAACTCATTCGCTTCTTGTTCCTTCTGGCTTGCGTTGTTCCCGTCATATATTATTCATCGCGCTAACTATGGTCAGTGATCGAAACGGTATAGGAAGTTTTCACATGTAGTTAGCACGAGGTGTGGGTAAAGCAACTTATTACTTGCCATAAACAGGAGTTTCGACTATGAGGAGTAGATCTGTCAAGCACTCGCTGTAAGCACGCGCCTAGCAACAGTGCACACAACTATAGGCGAAAGTGAATACTCCCTATTCGCCTCGAGACCATAGGCGTAGACTTCGGGGTGGCATCGGGGCTCGTGCCCCCCCCCCCCCCCTGGTGAGATCCGGGGGCGGGCAGAGCCCTCCCCCCCCCAGGCCCGGGCCATGATCCTTACCGAGACGCTGCTTACGTGCCATGTAACGAGCTTCTAGTAGTGGCATGTAAACAAAATAACGCCCACGTTGCCTTTATTGACAAAACACACGGGACATAGAATCCCAGCGTGCTTTCGTTAGCTTCATTCTCCAGTTCTGGCAAATAAATAACGCGCAGCACCCCCCCCCCCCCGCCCCAAAGAACTTCTCAGCCTGCCCCTCCGGGAAAATGGAAAGTCTACGCGGCTGCTCGAGACCCAGAGTGAATTTAGGGGAAGCGTGTTTTTGTTTTATCTAAAGTGAAGCACGTGGTCATTCTCTCTGTCCACAAAACGAGTGGAGACAAAACATCCAGACTACGGCACAGAGCGCGGTCAAGGGGACAGAGCACGAGTTCCAGCAGTTGATTCCACTTCAGGAACGCTGCATTGGCGCGTCCCATGGCTTCGGCCTAAAGCCCCTCGATAAAGGCGTTTTTTACAAGTAACGCCACCCAATGTTGTGGAAACGCGCAAGACACGTGCCACGAATGGGTGTTCCACCGCCATTCGCTTCCAAGGGCCGTTCAAGACACGGCCCTCATGCACTGGCGCATTTGACTCTACTTGCAAATCAAACGCAAACACGTCCAGGGGCTTTACTTCGGCCTCGCGTCCGTAGCATTCGGGTTGCTCCAAGTAAGTGTAAAACATAGCGTAGATCTGCTTTTCTCCGCGCATGAGCCGTGCTGACCGAATCTCGAGGCCATAGGCGTAGACTTCGGGGGGCATAGGGGCTCGTGCCCCCCTGGTGAGATCCGGGGGGGGCAGTGCCCCCCTGGACCCGGGCCATGATCCCTACCGAGGCGCTGTTTACGTGCCATGTAACGAGCTCCTATAGTAGTGGCATGTAAACATAATAACGCCCACGTTGCTGTTATTGACAAAATACATGGGAAATAGAATGCCAACGTGCTTTCGTTAGCTTCAATGTCCAGTTCTGGCAAAAAAATACCCCCCCCCCCCCCCCCGCGAGAACTTCTCAACCTGCCCCCTCCGGGAAAAGGGAAAGTCTACGCCGCTGCTCGAGGCGAACAGAAACAATACTCATTAAAATACAATCTTCGAGCTATAAGTAATTTTAAAAAAGAAAGAGAAAGAAAGCATCTTTTAAAATTAAACCAAAGTATGTGCGTTCTGAATTAGGAATAAGGGCGTTTTGCAAAAGCAACACACTCTCATCTGCTAATTGTGTGAGATACAGAGGCAGGCACTCTTTAACATGTTGCAAGAGATGCTGCAAATACTCGCAGAAGAAGGAATGAGAAATGCTGTGAACTTATTTGGGATTCGAAGGTCTGGTGCAGAAACCAGAAGGCACCATCGGATGGGCAACAGCTAATCGCGAGTGATAGCTTTTCGCGCGTGAATCGCACAAATCCAAAGATCAGTTCACAGTGAATTGGTCCCCTTGCCGCGCAGGATGCGATCATTTGCGGTTGTCTATCGCACGTCCGACGGTGCCGTCTTCTTTCAGCGATGAATCGCAGAAAAACGGCCGTTTCGCGATCTTTAATCCCAGGTTTGATAAGATCAAAGATCCCGTTTTTACTTCTGGTACTCCTGAAAACTCTACACTCTACAAAATTTCTACGCGTCGACTTACCCGCAAAACACTCAAAGAGCCAGCCAATCTCTGCAATCTACAAAATCAGCTCAGCGAATGATGAGGCGGATCATCCGTTTAGACCTAAAAATGACATCTGCGCAGTGGCATTACGCAATGTAAAGCTTCATGTTTGCATTGCGTAATGCCACAGCGCCGACTTAATTTTGAGGTCTAAACAGATGTTCCGCGTCATCATTCGCTGAGATGCTTTCGTAGATCACAGAGATTGCCTCTTTGAGTGTTTTGCGAATAAGTAGACGCGCAGGCATTTTAAGAGAGTAAAACTTTACAAATCCGCAGGTTCCAAAATATAGCTGACATCACACCTTACGATACGGTTAAAATGACCTCTCAATTTTAAGTATTTATTTTTGACAGGCACGAAGGATTTCCAGACATCTTAAAAAACAACTCCGGTTAATTTTACATATCAAGACAACAATGTCATTCTCTTTAGTATCGCCTAAATAAATCACACGTTAAATATTTTGACCTAATTCCACCTAGAAGTTGATGAAACTGGCTAACAAAGTTTAAGGTGTGCGAGAGTACCAAAATAGGATAATCCTACGGGCGAGGCTTGGCGTAACCAACAGAGCAGTCAGTACCACCGTGTCGGCGACGCCCACCTTGAACGAAGGGCGAGGGTAAGACGGGCCGGGGAGGAGGAAGCAGACGGAACTCTGGAGAAGAGAGGGGAAACCTCCTTCTCTCTTTAGCGTTCCGTCTGCTTCCTCCTCCCCGGCCCGTCTTACCCTCGCCTTCGTTCTTAGGTTGCAACGGACTATAGATTATGCTCAGGGCTCTTTGGGAGATATGTTGGCTTGTTTTGCACTTTTTTAAGCGAAACATAAAGGCGGCGCTAGCAGAGTGCTTATCGTTTACCACGTGACTCGCGGAACGCAAATGCGTCTGTGTGCTGCTCCTGTGTGAACATATGTCATCGTCGGCGGTGTCCATCGCGTCCGAGAGAGCAAGTTTGTTGCGTTAAGCTCGGCATACTTCGACAAACTCGTTGCGATATATTTACGTCTGGTTTAATGAACTTCACTCTATACTAATGTTTTCAAACTAAGCCCTTGGGAAAACGTTCGTTCTCTGCCCTAAAACACTTTGTTCAAATTGTTCCGCAACCTTTTCCCACTTCATTCGATTTCTGCGCCCCTGCAAGTTAATAAATCCTATATTGAGCTGCTTCTTTTTCTTTTTTCTGCGAGGCTTCCTACCACCCTTCCTACTTGCGTTTGAACCCTCAGCTACCGGGAGGCTCTGACGGCTCCTAAAAAAGCCTTTGCTATACAGCCCATTCTCTGTCCCACCCGCATCCCCGTCAGTTAGCGGATACCGTCTCGGCTAAACAGGGGGATCGGACTCTCCTGGTATGCCTCTTTGTTCAGATTAATGACCTAATATCGGTTCTTAGAGCTCAGTCTTTGATTTTAATTCGAATATATTTCCTAAAGTGTAGTGAGAGTTACCCGAGTGCCGTCGTCACCATGTATATACCAGGCTCGACCAGACTTGTACGTAACGAGGTACAAGTAAGTGCTTACTTGTAATCAATTACGTTTTATTCTGACTTTTTGCGCTTCAATTACGCTTTTCTGCGGTAAAGTTCGCTGTAATCCAATCACAATTTTTATGTAATTAATTATTTGATACTGAAAGAGGTAAAATTATTGTGCTGAGTTTTTTTAACGCAAAAATCACTCTGTCTGTCACCCATGTATGTTGTACCAACGTCGGGCACTTTTTTGACCAACCAAAACAATTAAGATACCAAGATATCAGGAAGATTAGAATGTCAACGCGCTCAGCGACGTTTTGACTGTCGAACTGTCGCGAGTGCCTCTTTTCCTGTGTAAGGGTTGTTACTGTCCGGGTTTGCCGCTTGCATAGACGACTGTGTCCTGCAGTGACCTCATCTAGCCCCTCACCATACCAAGTCGAAAGAGCTTACCAGCGCGTGCTTATAAGAACTTACTAGCAACGGAAGGTTATCTTCTCTACGATTTTGTTTTTGTTACTAGATCGGGGTTTCTACTAGTCCAGCATGTGGCTGTTTATTTATCCTTCTCTCTTTCTCTCTGCCTTTCTTTCTCTGTATGTCTATCTCTTTTACTGAAGGAAGTGACGAATTATGTTAGCAATAGGTGTCAATGACAAAAAGAAACAAAATCTAACCACTTTGAACATACGTATACAATTCTGATTTTCTTATAAAGTTTCAAGAAAGTGACGTAAAAAGTAATAAACTATTTTCTGGTAATTTTTCAAATACTTTTGTTGTGCAGTAATTGATTACAGTAATCAGTTACATTCTTCATTAAAGTAATTGTAATTGTAATCGGTTACTTTTTCCCCTGTAACGCATGCAAGACTTGACTCGACAGAGATTAGGTGACGGGGTAAGTTGTCTTGTTTGCTTGACTAACTAAATTTTTCTAATTAACTTTCATTTATTGCTTTTAGGGGCCATGTCGAAATTGCAATATTAGTGGAAATTACTTTGGAGGCCAGACCAAATAAAGTAATTTGAGAAAGGTATTATATTTTTAGACATTAATCGATCAATTTTTACGTTGTATTACCCGATTTAAAAAAAGTGCGCTAAAAGAACGCTCTAGCACTGCCCAAATAACGCTTAGAAGAGTGACGTATTTGGTTTAGTCACAACGTAAATTCTGTCGTCGGTACACCCACGAAAGACACGTTGCCGAGATGGTGGCGACATTATTGGAATGGCTACGTCACTCTTTCAAACGTCATTGTGGCAGGGCTTGTGGCGCTCTTTATAAGCGGAATTTTTAAATCGGGCAAAAAATACGCGAAATGTGGTCGATGAATATCTAAAAAAACCATTACCTTTTCGCAAAGTCTCTCAATTGGTCGGGCCTGTAATAGTTATAGCTGTCAATACTACAATTCAACCGTGACCCCAAAACCTAAAATCAGGTTCATATCCTAAAATCAGGCTGCTGTGACTGCTGTAGCGCCGAAAAGGGGAATGGAGCCTCGTCAGGTAGCTTCGCAACCTTTTGCTCCTCCCTCCCCGACATTTCATATGTCAAATAAACTTCAATTCAATTCAATTGAATTAACACATTTGAGTTAATTCGCTAACTCATCATGGCGATTATTTCCTCATCTAATGTTCGCCGGGCTTAATATATACATGGTAAAGACGGAACTCATATAATTCTAGCCTTTTAAAGTGAACGTTCGTTGGCTAGATATTCTCGTGAAGCCCAAAAGTGAAGCCTGGATAAACGCGTGACCACCAGGCTCGAATTTGATTGGTTGACGGGTGGGAAAGGAGTGAAGTGCTCGATGCTGATTGGTCAACGGGAAGGACATGGGACCAGAGGTGGATGGGGGTCGGGAAAGAGAGGCAGGCGAGGAGGCGAGGTGGGAGGTGGTTAGAAGGTTCTGGAAGATTACCAAATTTATTATTTCAAGTGTACACATGCCACGCGTTCAATTATCTGGTGAAGAGTGTCGTAAACGAAGGCGTCTAGCTGAACAGGCTAGACGTGCTGGTAAACGATGATATAAACGTTCGTGATGCTAGAACGCTTCCGGTATGCAACTCAATTGCCTAGCCATTTTTTTTATCTCTTTGGAATAAAATTAAACACCCTCTATGTGTAATATTGAATGAAAGATTTGTTACGTAGTCACCACCAGGCGCGTGCTGCTGAAGCCATACGGCGAGCAATTGTTCAAGAATAAGTGTTCCGGGCATCGAAACGCAAAACGGAGCTTGCCAATCAGAGGGTAAGAATAGATAACGAGTAGGGAACGAGCGATGACGGGACAGCCAAGCGCGCGTCGTCATTGGTTGAAATCGGAGGGGGGGGGGCGGGAGGGGGGACAAAAGGACGTGGAACATTTGGGGTGTACACAAACGCACGTGGTGCACAAAGAGCAGATGAACTTGAAGGCTGTATTACGGCGGCGTTGTTATCTCGCTAGTAGATTGTATAAGATATCCCAGTTCGATAGCCGGCTACCAAATTCATCGGTTAAATAGACCACGTCCAACCGAGTTTACCGGCTACTACGCCCATAGATTAAACCACGTAAAACGGTACGTCGGTCTACTTTTGTCTGCAGCTCTGACAAGACACCACACGTTTAGTTTTACATGCCGCTACACAAATATCCGCACCTGTGGCACAATCCCAGCCGACTGTCTCGTTTTCAATCTGCTTATCAAGCCAGGCTTCCAGAGGAGCGAAGTATCGCTTAATTGATGACCCGGACATCTTTGAAGTTCCGGCCATTATCTTTAGGGTTTCAGGCCAAGGTTGACTGGCGCCGAGAGAAAGGCCTTTCCTTAAAAAATGAAGCGAAAAAGACAAACATGTGTTAATCTACGAAGCAATGGTTTTGTCTCGTTAAATATTGGAAGATTTAGCTAATACACTGAAAGCTGGGGCTGCAATAATATTATAAATTGAATCAAATTAAATACCTTGACGAGTCTTCAAACTTTCCTTCTTTATATTTTTGAGAGATAGTTAAACATAGTTCGCGGACTATTACCATATAACAAAGCGTTGCAACAAATAAATTTAACTTTCCCCGCAGCATAATGGTTAGTTAATAGATGGTGGAGAAATCATTGTCTAGAAGTTGAAGCCGCAACTGTTTTAATCTCACACAGGGCAGAAACTTTTTAAATATATTTTAATGGGACGTTCCAAGGTCGGTTATGAGAAGCCCAACAGTTATCATATCGCATCGGTCCGATGCTACTTCCCCCTTCTCTCAAACTTAGCATATTATTTTTCTACTCAGGCATGTAAAAATAACACAGAATACATTATGCTAGAACGAGCCTACCTCAAAATATCGCCCGCATCTTTCTGGCCGTACAGACTGCACTCGTGAAGAGGTGTGCCGGCGCACGTCAGGTTGCACAAATATTCGTGGAACTGAAATTGAAGTATGTAGGCAACAAAGTACCTGAAACAAGAAAAATAAATAACTTGAGAGCAAAGAAATCTGGAAGCTTTACAATAAATTAACCTCCAGTTTACTAGAGGAAAATAACCTACGCAAAAGTTTCATTTGAAACGCCTAGCTATTTCTTTAACTTCGAAAAATCTGTATCAGATATTAAATCATTACTTCCAGTTTGTGCGCGGGTTGTATGTTTACAAACCTTGACCGAGGAAAGCAGAACTCTTCAACATAAATTTAATAATATTGAAACAATTGAGCGCAATACAGTTTTAAGTTTTACACTTTAGTGCAAAGGGCCAATTAGTGTTCACGAATCCGAATCAGTCAATCTTGTCGACGAAAGCGTACCAGTAAAACTTTGCGCCCGGGATGCATGTCACCGTGGCATCCCTAAGATTGAACTCGGATTGGATTATAGAGCTGGTCGCACTTTAGTTGAGTATCAGCTAAGTTAGGAATTAGTTTTAGAAAGAAAAAAAAATTGCGACGGCGAAAAACATAGAGTTATCGGTTTATTGACGATATCTGCGTGTTTCCAGTTGGAGTGCCTTTGCAGAGCTTGTATCATACTGAGATTTCGTGGAATCTAAACCCGCGATGACTAACCCTCGCAAAATATTTGCCAGTGACAATGGGAATAACACAGTCATATTTAGAGGCTTAAGAATCTTTCGTGTGACCCTATCAAGGAAGTTAATCGTGTATATAAAAAAGAAACAAAGCGAGGGCCAGTTATGGCTCCGTTTATGTGCATTTGCCTAAACTTGCCTATTTTGGACCACAACTAACTTGCCTGCCCATGTTTTAGCAACATTACACTAAAATAAGCTCTTTAACCTCGACTCTAAAAAAATGTTCTAAAAATGTTCGTTGGCGCCCCAAGAACTCTTTCAGCTCGTGAAGAACGGTTTCGCGTCAAGCACTATCCAGGGGCGGATCCAGAACTCCATTTTGGGGGTGGGGGGGGGGCGGAAAATCTGTAAGGATGCTATTCTCCCATCCTATCGTGTGCACCGGGGGGTCCACCCATGTCAAATCTCCCTCCCAGAAGGGGGAGGGGGGGGGTCGAGCTGGTTTGGGGGGGGGGCGGCTGCTCCCCATCGCCCCCCCCCTTGGATCCGCCACTGGCACTATCGCACCCTGGAAAAATATACAGCAACTAGACTATGAAAAACTCTTTCGCAAAAAAATAGGAGCTTAAAATAACCCCTACAGGTATTTTTACGGAGAACCTTCTTAGAGGGTGCTTAAGGTAACTTGTTATGCTGCAACACATGGACAAGCCGAAGAACCCCTAAAGGTTTTTTGCGACTAGATTTTTTTTTCTGGAGTAGGTATTCGCCGGAAAAGTGGCGCGTGATTTACAGTCCTGGATGCTTAGTACATCGATTAGCCAGACTGCACCCTATCGTTGTGAGAGAGAACTTTGTTGCTGTGACGTTAATAATACAAGTCGTTAAAGTTCGGTAAGAGTTCATTTGAAAAAGAAAAGCAAAAAGCTTTGTGCATTTTGCTTGCCTTTGATACCGCATTTTCTTGGTTTTCAGATCATATATTACGCTTGGGGGTTAGGAACGTGCCAAATGCTTTTTGGTACCCTGTTCATTGCCTTGTGCTGCCGAGAAGTGGGGAGAACCCACCATGGTCTAATGGGCACTTGATAAATTGGTCTGTCACACTGACTGTTTTGTTTCATTTAGACTGACGTTTTGGTTTCCGTTTTGTAGGTACTATGTCAACCACATTGGTTACCGGGATGCTGACCAGAGATATAATACAATTTAAAAATAGTTTGGATTATTTTTGTTTTCTTTGATGTTAGCCTGCTCTTTTATTCAGAACATGATGTTGATCAATAATTTACCTTCCTTTTAAAGATTATGCAGTATACTTTAATAAAAATGCTTGCACAATTGTGCTTGTGCGTTAAGCTTGATTAAAACTAGAAACAATTGTTTATCTTGATGTATTAGTTTCAATAAATAAAACGTGCTCGAAAGTGATAATTCTATCCGACCGAAAAAAGAAAACAAAATATAGTTTATCTATATACTTAATCAAACCCTCTGTTTCCGTGAAAGCCATTCCCATCAACATTTATTGATAACATTTCATGTTAATTCATGATCCTCGCTTTATTTGTGAATGTTTTAGTGTCCATACTATTACAATCTCTTTCATACTCTAACTCACCATGTGCAACAATACAACATTTTGATGACCTATTTAATTTTCCTCTAGAGTTAATCCTTGACGTCTAAATTCCACGGATGATGCGTTACTTCTCTCCATGGGCTAGTTGCCATAGACTAAAATTAAAGGAAAGTAAGCAGTGCTCTTCTTTTTAATTTGAAGCCACATCAGTCGGACACTTTATTTTGTGCCAATACATGCCGCCAATGTTAATGGTAGCCAAGGGCTAGGGCTAGGAAAGCCCATGGCACTTACAAAATTTAAGACATTCTTAGAGTTCGGCTTTTCCACTGAGTTCAGCGATTGGACACAAGCCGCTATCCGGACGTTGGTCGATGCATTGAATTTCAAGAGCCGAGACCGAGTGCTTAAGCAGTGCTTTGTCCAGCCAATGGGCTGTCTATGATTATTGTCTTTGTGAGCTACTACCCGTAACTTCCCTCAGACAGGTGGGACAAGCGTGCACATATAAAGTACAGCTGTAAATTACATTGATTTTCTTTTTCTGCAACACACGCTCACTCACTCCCCGTGACTACTGGAAGACTGAGATGCCTCTGATTATGTCATCAGATTTTGCGGAGTACAGACTGAAAGAAAAAAGTCCTATTTTGTCTTTGAAATTGCGCCGCGACAAAGAAGTCTCTTTTTCAATAACTTTGCGTACAAGTGGACCTTGGTTACATAATATGGTCAGATATAGTTTAAAGATGCTCCAGATACTCCTCTTTACACTTGAATTACCGCCAAATGGTGTGCCTCCCCAATGCACAAATAATCCTTGACCGAGGTGAACATCGCACTTACGACTTTCGCAATCGATGCATACTATACTCACCTGCAAGGAAGACGAGTCAAGCGGGGTACAGAAAAAGAGAACCTTTATCCGAAAAAGCCAAACAATTCAGTGCCGGGCCTAGCCCTCTCGCGTCCCCGCACCCTGGCATGTGCCAATGCCTTTCCCTTCCACAAGCCCACATTTCACACAACTTTTCATGGCTGGTGTCCGTTTTGGCTGGTTGGTACATGGCGTGACTCCGTGGCGTTGCGGGTACGTGGTGGTGTACATGTGGCGCATTGTTATCTTGTATCTTACTATATTGCCAGTAAGCTGATATAAAGGGAAAAACCTTCCAACACAACACCTTTTAACGCCCTTTTACAAAGTGTCTGATATTTGCTGTGGTGTTCCTGTAGATTTGGAAGCATGTCCATTTTTCACCAAAACCATGACTTACCGTAGGTAGGGAGTGTTACTAGGGACGTGATACTTCGCCGCTCCATCTAAATCCTCTTCACTTCTGTTTACTGGAGGAGACACTCCCTGGTACTGTATTCTGGGCATATCAAACACGACCAAGTCCACCAAAATAAAACAAAGTTAGCTTTAACATTTGTGAAGAGTTTGAAATATTCTATTACCTCAGCTCCCAATATTTCTTGTTCATTTGATCGAAGGGGGTTTCTCCGGTGAAGATAGACCACCTCCATTTGTCCAGCAAAAATCCGAATGGCAGGAATGCAACCTTTTCTAGTGCTTTCATCAACAACCCGTCAATATTGTCTGAAAAAAAAAAAAAACAACCAGCCACAACCGTCTTTAACTGTCTTAATTTTACTCGTTTTCCTGTCCCTAGAATTGGACATGCTCAATGGAAATAAATGAAATTGTTGCGGTCTCTTATTAGCCAAGCGAAAAGGAAGTCCGACCTACAGGCACGCCCAGAGAGGCAGAAGCAGAATTAGCATTACAGCACCAGCGAGCCTAGCTCCAAACCAGGCAGCAAGCACATATTAAGTTAGCGGTATATAAATAATGAAAATAAATTAGTTGAAGGTTAACAACCTCTTCACGAGTATTAACCCAGGCTGGAGACCCAGTGGAAGAAGGCGTTAAGAAAGTTCAGCGTAATTACATCTAGACAGTTAAAGTCAGATACCTCCCAAATGGAGACAACCCACACAAAGAATGGAGTCCATACACATTTTCTCTTTTCACTAGGGGTTTGCGGATACTCGCCAATTTCGAATAACGAATCGAATATTACCCTATTCCATTCGTCAATCGAATCAAATAAAATTTTCAAAAGTTTCGAATATTTTCCGAATGATTTCCGAATAATCGTTACGGTGTCGCGGCGCGAGATTCCCTTCATAGGCGTCGCACAACGCGTCGGCACGCCTGCCATACGGGGCCGCAAGATGGCAATACGTACTCTCTTGTCCTAGACAATGATTATCATCATCGGCAGCTGTAGTTTCTCTCTATATATACGTTGCTGTTGCCTCCATTAGGGACCACTGAGTTAAAGGGGCGGTGCAACGATATTCAATTGGAATGTTTTTCACTTTACACGAGCTTAGTGGTACTAGTGTGAGTCAAGGTTACTCGCACGCAGCGCCACTGGCCAAGAAACTCCTTTGTTGCGGTGTAATTTCAGAGACAAAAGCGATCATTTTCATTCAATCTCTCCTTTGCATAATTTGATGACGTAAAGTGGGGATCGCAGTACACCCCAATGACGATATTTGAATGCGGCTCATAAATTGGACCCAAGCATTTCGTGGGCACTCGATTTGGGGCTCGTGATGATCGATAGCTCGTGAAGCATTCGGGTAGTGGCCCGTGTCCAATCGCTGCAACGACGACAATAGCCGAGCCATAACAATGTCTGGAACTCAGCGCGTGTCTTGTGCTTTGCCAACCCCAGCGCGTGGCTATGATCAACATTGACGGCATATAATTGGCTCCAGATCACGTGACCGCTTGTTCTGGCTGCAAGTTGAGGGAGTGAACGCTGCTCGTTTTTCTTTATTTTTTACTGGGACTTCTACTGCGTGGGGTGAAAAACGAACGCGTGTTTCACAGGCCATTAACGTCAGGGATCGGTTCTAAGCGGTATTTGCGCAAAGTGCAAAAATTGTTGCATCGCCCCTTTAAGTACAACCCGCATGTAAGCGATTTGCCGAGAGACGCGACAGGCGACATCGACCCGCTTCGATGTCGCTCAGTCAGTCGCGCGATGAGGCAAGCCGCATGAAAGTGGCGCGAGCAAGCGACCAAGGCGATGAGGACGTTATTAGAAATCCAAACACCGATCGACGCGACGAGCGATAGTGAGAAATCTCCGTCGCTCGCTGCTCACTCTCGCCGCTGTCGCTCGTCTCGTCACTCGCTAAATCGCTTACATGCGGTTCAGCCTTTAGAAACCGCTTTCGCGTGGGACTGCTCGTGCACGCTTTCGGAGAGAGTGTCGTGGAGACGTTTCAGAACTGGTTGCAACGGTACCGCCACTCTGTAGAAGCGGGAAGTTGTTGCCGCTCCCATGCAACCAATTGAAGAAGCCACAACAGCTGCTTATGTCGAGTCATTCGCAACACTTTCCATGGTTGTTCCACTTGTTCAGTGTGTGAAGATGTTGCTTTTTGAGGGCGCAAGTGGAACAAGACAATGCGTTTTCCCAGAATTTTCTCAGATTAGTGCAAACAAGGTTCCTGGACGTAAGCACGCAGGCACATCACGCCCTTGCCACTTTCCTTGATCCTCTATTCAAGGATATCTGCTACAACAAGGAATAAAAAAGAATATGGAGTTCCTACTAAGTACGATGCTCCAGGATGCGCCAGGCTAAAGCGAACTGTTATTTTATGTTCAGCATCCGCGTGAACCGTGATATAATGTTTAGCATCTAATATTTTCATAGCTTTTATCTCTACTTAGTTGTATATTGTTGAACTCTAGTCATTATTGTCTAGTCACGTTTTTACAATAATTTTAAGAAACATTTTGGAATAATCAAAATAGTTTTATAACCTCTTTGCTCTTCTTTAGTAGCTGTCTACTTACTATTCGGAAACTATTAGAAAATGATTCGATTCGTATTCGTATTCGATTCGGTGCCACAATTATTCGATTCGTATTTGACTCGGTTCCAAAAATCACTATTCGCACACCCCTACTTTTCACACTAAAGACACTGGTGACTTGCGGAGCCAATGTAGTGCATATTCGTGGGAAAGCGCTCTCACTTATTTTAGTATCGTTTTTCAGGAGTCCCAGGCGACGCAAATGGGAAGGCGTGGTCGAGGATAGTCCAATTAAATCACCCACAGCTTCGTGGAAGCCTGAAATAGTAAGGAACACATACTCCTATAATATGCTGCCGAAGTTACTCGGCGTATTCGGTGCTGAAGACGTGCGACTTGCGTTCTGTAATAGGGCCAGCTGAACTTAAAAAAAGGAATAGAGAAAAAAAAGGACAGACGTACCGCTGCAGTACCTAGTGTGGTGTAATAATTTTCCCTTTTTTTGAACCTTAATTTTGTTCTTTTTTCTTATTCCTTTTTTGTTTCAAAGGCTTTTACAATAAAACAAAAAAGAAAAAGGAAACAAAAAGCGCAAGGCCAAGATTCAGAAAAAGAAAAAAAGTATGAAACCCCAGCTGGTAGTCCAGTGCTACTTCTGTCCTTCTTTTTCTTCTGCTCTATATTCCTTTCTCGCAAGTTCAGCTGGCCATATTAGAGTATTATGAACAAACAAGCTCAACTAAAGCCCGTTGCTGACATGCCTTCATTGGCTCCTTCTCTGAAGGTAGGGTACTGGTGCTCGTAGAGCATGTAGTAGATGATGTGGCCCATTTCGTGATGAATGGTTCCCAAGTCTTCCATGTTCAGCTGCGTGCACATCTTTATCCTGCGTTAGGAAATAAGCGCGGCGTCTTGGTCGGCACGCTGGCATTTAATTGGGTCCGCGGTCACGCACATTGGACGTAAATTGTTTCGAAGTCAGGTTGAGTAAGTTGGCTATACAATAGGCTCGCTCGATTGACTTACTCCTCCTACACCAGTGCACAAAAGTGTAGGGCAGTGTATATCCGGTATGTGTATTGAGATATGACCGGAAGTACTCTGCACTACACTTTTCTGCACCATCGCAGGAAGTGCAGGTAAATCGATCGAGCCTAATGCACACATTTAGTGAGAGAACATAAATAAATGGAAAGACATGGCTACCAACTGAAAACTTCCAGTTGGGAGTCATGTGTGTCCATTCATTTATATAATTATCCCAAATCTGTGTTAATTGGTTATATGAATCTTTATTAAACACATCTTGTTTTCCGTCTACTGGAATGCTCAAGTTTTCTGGATGAAAAAACAAAACTTTGCGAATGAGCGGCTATGACAAAGCGTCTATGGCGACTATGACAACGCGACTATGGCGACTACGACGACGGTATGACCGTCTTTCAAAAACGAAAATATGCTCATTTTTATGTTATCTTAAAGCACCACTATCAGTCTCGCCAATGACATTTTGTTTGGTTCATTTGAATGGGTTCGCTTAACGACCAGCAGAGGTTAATTTGTCACAGTGACGCTCGTAATCGCTACGTGCCCCAGAGAGGAGCAAGTTTATTCCAGGGTTTGTTCGTACGTGAGTGCGGGGATAGTTTTTAGTGCAGATTTGAACTCTTACTAAACCTAATCTTGATTTTTCCTGGAAAAGAGTGAGTGAGGCGTGCAAGGTCGAAGACAGTTTGCCTTGTTGGCCGGCTCCAAACACCTGCGGCACGAGCATCGCCGGCCATGCAAAGGAATTGAAAAAAAAAATAGCAAAGGCAGTAGAGAAGATTTTACGATACTTCGAGAAAACTCCGCCAGCTGAAAAAACTTCAAAAATACCAGAAAAAAAAAGAAACGGTACTGAGAGGGGACATGGCGACGCTGACCAATACTATAGACCTTTTCTGTGTACTCTCGTCCCCAACCACCTAGTAGGCGTATCCGGTATGGGCGACGAAAAAATACTAAAACGTTTCAACCTGTAACTACTGTCGGTGACAAGTCAAGAACGGAGTGGAAGCTCCTCCCACCTCTTTCCACTTTAGTAGAGCGAACGTTGGAGGTGAGGCGACCTCCTCTCCACCTTTCGCTCCGCTGAAGTGGAAAGGGGTGGGAGGAGCTTCCACTTCGTTCTTGACCTGTCACCGGCTATAGTAAAAAAATAAGGGGGAGGCAAAACGATAATGTGTGACGGTTACGCTTACATCCTAAGTGTTTTCTACTGGCGTGGCGACGTCAAAACAATGTTTTCGCCCATAATGGAAGTGACGACATTTCAAGATGGCGGCGCCCTTGAAGAAAGGGCCCGATTTGCCCGAAGCGGCAAGCACGTTGAAGCTTGACGAGAATCGCCAAAAAGCGGCAGACGTGTTCGTTTTGGCGTTGTCGCCTGCTAACGTCACGCTCGTTGTGAGACGGTGCAAGATGCGCTGCCGGCGACGCTGAAACAAGGTTGGCGGCGATGCGCAGATCTGCTTGATATTTTTTTTTTTCATTTGGTCGCATGTATTTCATTTGTATTTATTTGTATTTCATTTGGTCGCATGGCCCCACATACAAGCAGAATGCTGCCTTTATGGGCCAGCTCTTTATTTTGTATGACTTGATTTAAACTACAAATTGAATTAAATTTAACTAATGAGGACCTTCTGGTGGTATTGCACTGATACAGCGTCGCGTGCGTGGAAGGCCAAATGCTTTGTAAAGCGCGGTTGACACACTTGCCTTGAGTCAGGCCTAGTGCGAGGGTCGCTATGGCAACAGCCGCGTTGGGGCCGACCAACGAGGTAGAGGGGCTGAGAGCGATAAACTGGCAGCTGAACGTAGGGAGTTTTAGAATAGCGAACGCTAAAGCTGTGCGTACGCAAAGAATAGCGTCGTCGCCACTGCGCATCCGCCGAACGCTAACTACGTTTTGCGCTTTGCGTGCGCTATTTTAGCGTGCGCTATTTCGGAAATTGCGTGCGCACGCAAAGAGTCTTTGCGCTCCTCCAAGGAGGATTCGTGATGAGAAGTTGGCTAAAGCTAAGACGAGCACAGTTAAAAAATGGCGGCTCCCAGGGCCATGGCTGTGGCCGCTTGGGCGGCGTCGTGAGCGCGACGTCGGCGGCATCCTTGCGACTGCGATTTTCAATACGGGACGACATTGCACTCGGTTTGGAAAACCCAGTAAGGTGGGCAGGCACGTAGCCAGGATTTTGTTTCGGGGGGGGGGGGGGGACGGCCCATGACAAAATGCTGTATGAGGGGGCGGGGGAGGGGAGGGGGAGAGGAGGTCCCAGCAACATGGAAGATGGGAAATTTCGGGGGGGGGGCATGGCCCGAGCCTCATGCCCCCCCCCCCCCCCCCTGGCTACGTGCTTGAAGGGTGGGCAACGATCACCAGGAACTTGATGCTTGCGACGCGAGGACATTTATAGGCGAAGGTCAGTACACGAAACCTCTCTTGCCGAGGCGACGCATGCGGACACAACCGGTTGACCGCTCGCGCCGCATTCTCCCGTTTAAACAAATGTAAAATGTTACTTTGGACCAAAAACTTGTTTTTTTCTCAAGTTACAGCATTTCATGTGTGAAATAAAAATGCCGACTGTATCTTGGTGCGTTGCCAGCACGAGATGCTTGGGCTTTTGCGTCGCAGTGGAGAAACGCTATTCTAAAACTCACATGCGTCGGGTGCGCTAACGCAAGTGCAAAATTTAGCGCTAGTGTGTCGCTAAAATTGCCGTGCGTTATTCTAATACTCCCTAGTGATCCCCATCCGGCTGCCTCCACGTTGCACAATTGTGTCCACTAGACACGTGACCTTATAGTTTTGCGTCTAGATTTTAACGAAGTACCGCGCACGGATAATTGCATTGACATTTATACAGTACCGGCTATATACGTTATTTTTCGTTTGTTCTAAATCCAAAATGTGCTTTTAAAACAAAAACCCGTAGCAGCTTCGCAATGACTCGCTAGGATGCCGTCAGTCATTGTGCAGTATTTTTGGTTTTTATCGAAGCTACACACTGATTTCGGGGCTAACCAGTATTCAAAAATAGTTTGTCATGTTTTTTTTACAGTGATCGCAATATAAATCTCTGCTTATTATTGCTGAAAACCCTCAGGATTTTGTACGGTCAGGTGTCTAGTGGTCAAAATTGCAAAATGGCGGCAGCCAAGGGGGTAGGGGGGGGCGGTACTTTTTTTTCTGAACGGGACACCAGTTTATCACTCGAAGCCCCTCTACCTCATTGGAGCCGACGCAGCCGTTGCCCTAGCTACCCTCGCATTCGGTCGGACTCAACGAAGTGTCTGTATCGCCCGTTATACTCCTGCGTCTACCATTGCGATCGTGACGTAGCGCAGCGCACACAGCTGCTGATTGGTCGCAGACGTCTAGCTCCTGCTTGCCGGCCAATGAAAGGCGCGCGTTTTGCGCTACTACGCTGCGTTCGTTGCGATCAACTTCAATATATAACAGATCCTTAACAGTTGAGTGTGCGACCTCTGAGTTCTTTATAGAACACAATTCTACATATGCTGATTTGATCAGTATATTGAAATAAACTGCACATATTTACTCTTGAGCCACTTCGAGATGCGTGTAAATAGTGTTCCACACCGGTATTTCGTCGTTTATTTGAGTTGCAGTGCATCCGCATGTAGCACGCATCTGCCTAGAGTGCATTCAACAAAGTACTGGACGTCATACGACATCAACAGCGCTCTTAAGGGAACTACATAGTAGCGACTTTAAAGAACGCAGCGGTTTATAACAGAACCCCGTTTCGTCATATTTAATGCCGATGTTATTTTTTGTTTCGTCATATTTATTGCCAATTAAGTTTTTTATGCATCCAAACGATAGTTGGTAGTCAGCTCTGTGTTTGTGTGCGCCTTCTACTCGTCTTTTTAGTCTTTTTATAGCGCTCTTTTTTATTTTCTACTTCCCAGAAATGTTCACGTCCTTCCGTGCATTCCCCATAGGAAAAGTTAGCACCGCCGGTACGATATTCAATGGCAGCATAAATAAAACAATGTACAGAAGAACTAACTCATAATTAAACCAATATAAAGGGTGTTTGATCTTAATTCGAACAGATTTACTCAAAAAAGGGGGAGAGACTTAAACGAGTGTTGTCTTCACCATGCATTTATCAGGCTTGGCGGACATTAAATGAGAAGTAAATGTCATGGTTAGTTTGATAATTACTTATATTGTGGTAATTATGCCTTAGTTATTGTTTTTAGGGGTACTGTAATTCTGGTATTGACTGCCATTTCTATTGGAGGTCAGATCAATTTAAAGAATTTGCAAGAAAGTGAAACAGTTCTTTTTAAACATTAATCGATTAATATGCGTGTTTTTTCACCCGATTCAAAAACTGCGAGCAAAAGATGCGCCACAAGCCCTGCCCGCAATGACGTTTAGAAGAATGACGACAGTTGTTTCAGTCACGTCGTCGTTAATAGGGAGTTTTGTAGCAGGTCGTTTCCACACGGAGCGGTTCGCCCTCGGCACCGCATCGGCGAGCGCCACTGCGCATGCGCGCAAGGTCGTTCGGGACGTCGGCGAGGCTCTTCCTCGTTCGTTTCTCCCATTCCGCAGCCGCTGGAGTCGTCACCGGAACGCGAGACCCGGCACGCGTTCACGACTCGGGTAAGAACAAAGATGGCGGTCGGTTCGGCGGCTGCCTTCGCCGGCCCCAACGTTTATAGATACTTCTCCAGTTCCGTATCTCCTCGGCGCGCCTGTGGGGAGGAGGCGGCCCGGCGCGGTCCCCGCCACCGCAGCGCTGCGGTCGAAGGTTGCGCCATCAGGACGATCGCCGCTCCCTTGCGCGCAATGTTCAGCACGCCTACTGCAGCCCGGGATCTCGGCTGATTTCGCGAGTAACGCGCTATTATTTTAATTTCGGTCGTTTTTGAACAGAAGGTAACTTGCAAATGATGTAACACCGAAAATAATACGTACGTGCAAGCGGTTCAGCCTTGGCCCGCAGCGGTTGTCACTATGCTTGGTTGCCTCACGTCGTCAATAAAAACGAGCGAGACGAGGATCGTTCGCGCGGTCGGTATGAATTTATTCCATATATTCACAGAACGCACGTAGTGATTTAATGTCGCGAAAAAAAAAGCTGCGCGTCGCAATCGCGCCGTCCTGGGCATTTTTTTTTCTTTTTTGTCTTACAAAATATATCGATCTTACCTATGCTATTTTAGAAGATTTGCTCAACTTGCAATTTAGTAAAGTATCTACAGAAACTGCTCATTCACAACACATTACACAAGCCGTAACACAATCAATTTTATTTTGCTAACTCGCAAAAAATAAAAAAGGGCTTCAAATCACGCGCAAAACAAAGCCTGTTACAGTTAAAGCTCCACTATACAAGCTTGGCCTTTTTCCTTTCTCTTTGGGCCCTTATGGCACTATCGTTTTCTTGGCACTTTTTGCGTGCGAAAAAGTGCATACGTCACGTCACAACGAACGTCGTATCACAAACCGTCGAAAGCAATCACACACTCGAAGGGCAGAAAACCAACAGATCACGTAACAAACAGCGCGAACAGCGAGCGAAAATGCAAGCCCAACCACGTAACCGGAGCTGGCCTGGCCGGCACACACGCGCAAGCTTCGATCGCAGCGCCCTCGCAGTCCCTAGGGATCGGTCGCGCCCGCCTGGAGAGGGCAGTTCGGGAACTGGAGAAGTATCTATAAACGTTGCGACCCAGCCGAGCGTTAGGCTTAGGACAGCGGGAGGAGATTTGCCGTCCTGTTAGTCTGCTTCATTTGAGAGGTTGAACCAAATCATTTCGAGGACTGCTCACAATGGTAAGCGATCGTGAATGCTGTAAACTACGCATGCTAGTAAATTTTTGCGATCTGCGGGCAGACTAGCTGCCGTGGCGACCGCGAGCAGACGAAATGATTTGGTTCGACGGCACACAACGTGAACGATCGTTCAAGTTCAGGATGACGGAGACACACCACATACCTTTACGGTCGTTTAGATACTTTTTACTCCATCTAGCTTCGCAGTTCTTGAAATTCCGACCGGCAAATGTTACATCGGCCGTCTTGTTTACATCAGTCGTACGCCGGAAACACGAGCCGCCACCCGCCACCACGGTGTCCGCCACGGATTTACACGTTGCAGAATGTTTCACATGCTCACTAGAAGATGGCGCCACCGTTAAGCACTATCATCATCATCGTTTACACGGTCGCGCAACTTTCACGATTCGCTAAAGTATGTCAAATTTCACGTACGGTTTCACGGAACGGACCAGCTGTACCGTTCGTGATTTCGGAACCGTGTGCTTGAAAAACGACTCGCTAAAACTCCCTATTTGCGTAGTAGCGCACCCACCGAGGACACGCTGCAGAGCTGGTCGCGACATGATTGAAACGATTCCGACACCTTTCCAAGCGTCATTGTGGGCAGGGGTTGTGGCGTTAGTTTTGTGTGCCATTCTCAAAATAGGATAAAGAAACGTAAAAACAGATCTAGTAATAGGGAGTTTTAGCAGGTCGTTTCCACACGAACGGTTCGCCCTCCAACGCATCGGCGACGCCACTGCGCATGCGCGCGCGAGTCGTTCGGGACGTCGGGAGGCTCTTCTCGTTCGTTTCTCCCATTCCAGCCGCTGGAGTCGTCACCGGAACGCAGCCAACACCGTTCACGACTCGGGTAAAAACAAAGATGGCGGTCGGTTCGGCGACTGCGTTCGCCGACCCAGCCGAGCGTTAGGCTTAGGAGAGCGGGAGGAGATTTGCCGTCCTGTTAGTCTGCTTCATTTGAGAGGTTGAACCAAATCATTTCGAGGACTGCTCACAATGGTAAGCGATCGTGAATGCTGTAAACAACGCATGCTAGTAAATTTTTGCGATCTGCGGGCAGACTAGCTGTTGTGGCGACCGCGAGCAGACGAAATGATTTGGTTCGACGGCACACAACGTGAACGATCGTTCAAGTTCAGGATGACGGAGACACACCACATACCTTTACGGTCGTTTAGATACTTTTTACTCCATCTAGCTTCGCAGTTCTTGAAATTCCGACCGGCAAATGTTGCATAAGCCGTCTTGTTTACATCAGTAGCACGCCGGAAACACGAGCCGCCACCCGCCACCACGGTGTCCGCCACGGATTTACACGTTGCAGAATGTTTCACATGCTCACTAGAAGATGGCGCCACCGTTAAGCCCCATCAGCATCATCGTTTACACGGTCGCGCAACTTTCACGATTCGCTAAAGTATGTCGAATTTCACGTACGGTTTCACGGAACGGTCCAGCTGTACCGTTCGTGATTTCGGAACCGTGTGCTTGAAAAACGACTTGCTAAAACTCCCTAATATCTAAGCAACTATTATATTATATTTCTTCCCAATCCTTGAAATCGGCCTGGTTCTCTATTAGTAATTGCCCTCAACACTGCAATTGCAACATGAGTCCTAAGACCAATATGTAAGAGGTTAATAAAGCAATTTTGCTTAATTAGAGAACTTAATCTATTGAAAATAACCCATCAGCCTTGATGTCTTATGGAAGCCTCTCAGCCCCTCAAACTCTTCAGACCATTAATCTCTTCATCCCTTCACCCCTTGAGCTTTCCAGACCCTTTATTTAGCCCTTAAGACCCTTCACACCCTTCAGCGATTCAGACACTGAAGCCCTTCAGTTTCCTCAGCCCTTCAGACCTTTCTGGCTTTCAGCTAAACCTATCAAGGCCAAAACTCTGTGAACCATATAGCGAAACTTCAGTTGTTTAACACGTCACGTGGAGTTTATTTTACACATTGAGTGTTATATGGATGTTGAAACTTTACAAGGAGATAAGAACCAACCTGTAGTGGAACCCGGGCGGAAGCAGCTCTAAAGAGAACGGCCAAGCGAATTCGCGGCCTCTGAGTTCCTTGTCATGGCAGTTTAACTCTCAAATCGAGCGGGTAGACTCCACACACGCACGCATTCGCAAACGCGCGTGCGATGCATGCGTGCGAGCGTGCGTGCGAGCGTGTGTACGACACGTGCGTGCGTATGTGCGTGCGCGCACGCACGCTCGCACGCACGCTCGCACGCACACACGCACGCACGCACTGTCAGTAACACGTTTAGCGAAAATCACAAACGCGAAACCAACATCCGCCGCCGTTGACGAAATCCTGAGCAGGAATACGGTGTCGTCCCTGTTGCCGTCGCGGTGGCGGCCACGGTGTGTTTTGCGGTCGCTGGACGAGCTTTTGAAGCCGGGCGGACTATTAGGCGGAGGAAACAGGGCACTGAAAGCTCTTTTATCCACACTCTGGCCTGCTTTAGGAGATAAACCTACGATTGGGACGGGAAGCCAACATTAAGCGACCCTTCGTTGCGGCCGCCCGATACAAGATAACCAAACGTTTTCCTCGACGCATATATTGTGAAGGGTCACGTGACCTCTCCCACAGAACCGTTAAAGCACTTTTGATAGCTCACGTGCTTTCCCGGAAAAAGATTGTCACAGACCCCGCGGCGTCTAAGAAAACATGAACGGTCCTCTCACACAATTCAGAAATTCTTGAAGGGTCGGTCAGGCTTCTTAGAAAACTTCGATAAACACCTCAATCCGTCATAAAAATGTTTGAAGGGTACGTGGATGCCTTTTAGAATTCCTGGTGGGACCCACAAACGGGCTTTCAAGAGAGAACCATAAGAACTATATTTTCATCTAAGGTCCGCCGAGTCTGATAAATAGGTACACGTGGAAAACGGCACTCGTCTAACTCTCACCCTTTGAAGAAGTCCGTTCGAATTAAAATTAAACACCTTGTACACTCAGTCGCAGAACCTCTTGATTCAGAGTGCAGTGCTCTACCTCTGCGCCATTGAGACGACTTTCTACACATACTGAATCTGATAATGTCGACGTCTGCTTCTACATTTGCCATACGGCGATGCTCTGTGTATGCATGGGGATGTTGTAGAGGTGGTTGATTGTTAATTAATTAACAATATATTTTCTTCAATCCACGAAACGAAAGTTGAAAGTTTTTGAAACAAATTTACACTATCACTTTTTTAAATACTGCATTATTATAAAACATTGGAGGTAGGTGTCGCTGCGAATTTTCGACCATATTAAGCTTTTGTGCAAGCGGATACTACAAAGAACGCATGTCTCGAACGTGCCTGGGTTGGTAAAGAAAATAGCCACCATGGTATCAAGGCGCACCCTTATTGTATTGGGCATTTGAGCTCTTAGTTATTTAAAATTCTGAAACCTATACCATACAAAACTAACAGGTGCCAATTTTAATGTAAATACGTTATAGGGGAGAAGTTGGCACTTTCCAGCGTTACTAGAAAAAAACGGTTACAGAAGCAATTGTAGAAACGTGGCAGTCTAATTTTTCTGGCTGTTACAATACCCCATTTTTAGCCATTGAAATGTCACCACCGCAGCAGGACTTTCTCGCGGGTGATGTTTCACGCCCATTGGTCGGCGCGCGCGATCATGTAACTCTAGCGGTAACCAGTGGCGTTCTCGTCGGAAGTTGGTGATGAGTCCGGTGCCTAAATATTTGCGACGAACATATACAGGCCCAAAAATGTTTCCTGCATAAGACCACCTTGCCAGGTTTAATGAAAGTAATAACGCATATTTTCTTCTAAATGAAATATTATATATGATACCTGAAATCGTTATGGCTGAAAAAATCCCACGCCGTCGCATGGCACATGATGTCCCGTTCTGTTGGTTTGGTCATTACAGACTTGTTCCAAAAGGTGTCTGTCATGTTTGGCAATCCCATGCTTACAAAGAAATCTTCAGCCGCTTTCCACATTTTATGCACAGTCCAATTCTGGAAAGGAGTAGCAAAAGACAACAACTGTGTCTCTGGACGAGCGAACATTTAGAGCACTTCATAGCCCTTGACATCTTTTAAAATGTAGAGCTTGGAGAACCCTGCGCTACTTATCATTGCTGCGCAATCAGTGGTAATGCAGCATTATTCAATAAAACGCCAAATAACGAGCACCCCCCTCCCCCCCCATACACACATATTCCATAACGGCAACGAGTATAAAGAAGTGAATATTTCTGCAAAAATTCAACAAGATGAGCGACCTAGATGTTCTGGCTTCTCCGAACAAAAACAAAACAAAAAAAACATTACTAATTTATTTGCATCTATTCAGCTCCAGTGATGCCGAGGCCGCCGTGGCCGAGTGCAGCTTGTGAGTTTCAGATCGAGTTTACGTCGCCCGTCGGCCTGCGCTCCGTAACAGCTGATCCGCCGTCGGATATTCGGATTCGCTATCGGGGCAATTGGTGCAGCGGTGGAAATTGCCAAACCCGAGAAGGTCCTAAGCGCAACGTTGCACGCGTTTCGTAAAAGATGGGTCGCGGACCGATTGCTCTCACGGCCGAATATTCCGCCGGTGGTGAGCGGACTTTGAAGCTCGACATCAGCTTCCGCGCGCGTCCAGAGGACATAAAAGTGTTAACTATGTCATGACGCCACGGTTCATACATAAGTGTCGGTTGCGTGACAGTAAACGAAACGATAATAACAGGAATACCTGGACAAAAGTGACTCATGATCGCTTTACGAGGAAAGACAGATGACTAAAGCCTGCGATTCTACAACCGAGTAGCAGTTATATAGAATGATTCAACTTCGTATTACTCGCATTGTTACATTTCCACGCTCGCGAAAGAACGCCAGCTTTCAGAAAAGGAAAGAAATGAATCAGCATTAAATAAGGCAGCTTCGATGGAAAGACGCTTTCGTCGTCACAGCAGATATGTGCCGCGTTATCCACACTTGTGAAAGTTGAGACATTTGCCCGCATGGTGGTGACATGGATCGATAGGTCGGCGATAAGCACTGACCGCGCCGGAAAGGAGGGGCCTGAGCGTTATTTTGAAAGATCTTTAACGCGAGTTATATTCGCCATTGAAGAGTTCAGACTAAAGCGATTGTTTGGTGTTCCTCCTCCAACATAGGAGCACTTAAGAAAAAACAAAAAAATGCGGCTTCTGTTTTCTGAGTGGAAATTTCTTTGGACTAAGAGCGGCGAGGTCCGTCAAGTGGCTCTTGCATCTACGTGATTTGTTACTGCTTTGGTTATTAAGAGATAGTCATAATATTTTTTTCAACTCTGATTATGGTATTTGGTAAATACATAGTAAAATCGGACCAATTCTGAAGGCAGTTTTAGGGTGACTTGTTCAGATTATATAGGCAAAACGAATTAAATCCTCGTTGTGGAAAATAAATATTCTAAGAAGAATACAAATGTTCTGCTATGAAACGTAATCCTCTCACCAAACAAATAAGTTGTATTTTGTAAAAAAAAAAGCTACTCCAAATGAACAATTATAAAAAAAATTATGGTAGAAACGGAGGCTATCTATATAATAAATAATGACAGCAAAGTGCGCCTTCCTTTTCTTTCCCTGGATTGCTCGCTGTTGGATTTCAGGGTTTCTTTAATGTAGCCGTGCAACGACATTTGGTTGAAATGCCTCTTAATTTACAAAGCCACACTAGCACTAGTGTGGCCCAAGCATACTTGCTCGCAACACCACTGACCCAGGAGATTTTTTTTGTGGTAAAATTTGAAGGATGAGTGTGGACTTTTTGTTTAGTCTCTCTTACGCTAGGCTTGATGATGTAGTCGCGGAGATCGCCACGTTGCCGCACTTTTGAGTATTTCCGCTTGATGACTATAGTCGTGCTCATAAATTGAACACGATGCACGGCGTGACCATTCGACTGGGGCTGATGACAATCAGTGCCTCGACGAACATTCGAGTAATGGTTCGTGTACAATAGATGTAATAACGGGAAGTTCCGAATTCCCACAATGAGTAGCGGTGAACATGCGTCTTCTGCTTTGCCATGCACCAGAACTTGGCTGTAACGAACACCGGCTGCTTATAATCGGCAGCAGATTACATGGTTGCTTGTTCTGACAGAGGGTTCAGAGTGTTGATCAACAAAGTCTATCAGCGACAAGGTTTGCTCTTTCCGTCCCCTGATAAAGACAATGTCGTGAAACAGGCGTCCAACTCATTTCTCTAGAGACGGGTTGACGACATGAAGCGGACGCATAACGCTCGTGGGCAGAGCTTCTAGAGTATTCTTGACTTGGAGTAAAATATAGTGTCATTGCATGCCACATTCACGCCTTTCCTACGGGTGTGTGGTGAGACTGCAAGTTTCTGGAGTGCTTATTTCGCACCTTTAATCTCACAAGTCGACGCAAGCAATGAACACAAAACACGAAAGCGTTCAAAGAATGCGTATTACGAAGCATACACAAAATATCGATAATTGGATATTAAGAGGGTACAGGAAAATAACTTTTTTACCTGCTTAACGAGTTCTTCAGACACATCCAACGGAGATCCGCTGCTGAGATTCGCGTAAAGGTTATCCCATGATTGTGCCCACATGTTTCCTACAAGCGAAACCACATACAAAAAAATAATTAACGTCTCCCTAGTTTTATTTGTGAAGGGAGGTCTGCTACGAAACCACCGAGACACCTGCCAGATGCATTTTTTTTATACGCGATCAATACGCCTAGGAAGGGAGGTACGGGTGGAGACTTGAGCGTGCGAGGACGTCAGAAGGCCGAGCTCTTGTTAAAATGATTAGAGGGTAGATCTAAAGATTGCAGCCTTTGTCTCCACTGCGCTCCTTGAATGTTTTTAAAGGCGGAACGCAGGCGTGCGGCGTTCGGCTCTTGATTTCAAACGCGTTCGACGAGTACAGTGTAGAGAATGGCAGCTAGCATTAGGTCTACCCACTAATGCTTCCAAACAGAGCTCGGAGTTCTGACGTCTCCGCGCGTTCTCGACTCCTCCTCTCCTCACTCTCTCGGCGCTAAATGAATCATGGAAAAAATGGTTTCAAAATGACGATAAAAAAAAGATTTTAGCCGACTGCAATGGTGGTTATTTAGAAGTTCGTACCAGTTCGAGCCGGTGTTTTGAGCGTGATGTGTGAGCAATAATACTGATGATATCCATAAAGAATTTTAAAATGACTGTGTAAGTTAACAATTGAAATGGCCGATTTAGGCGCAGCTACGCCGAAGTTTTCAAGCGTGCCAGGGACCACGAACGTGCTCAGTCTATTCAACATTTCAAGATAAGTTCACGCTACTGCTTCTTGGCTACACGAGCAGGAGCAACTCTGTCCTATCTTTTCTTCTTTCTCGCGGGGTCCGCGCAACAAGATCATACCTCTTATTTACTCGGCACATTCACCTGGAACTTGCTACGATATAGCATCGCGTTGCAAAGTGACTGAACTTTACGGAACATTAGCAGGCTCTCCCAAGCACACAGACGGGTATGTTAATGAAAATATAATAAAATATTTAATTTATTCCCTTTATGGGGCGGCATTTTTGTGAAGTTAGTACCGCGTGGGCGCATCGCCCGATGATTCCACAAGACTGCAGCGCCGAACAAAAAGTGGTTTTCAACGTTCCTTCAAAAACATTTTGTACTTTACGTGACGATCAAATTCAACTATACTTCGTTTCACCTTATGTTGTACCGCAGCGAAGGCTAGAAGCGCGAGCTCATAGCGTTGGCAACCGCTCTTAATTCACGAGAGCTTGTGCCGCCGAGATGTGCCCCAGAGCAAGGAGCTCACGCTTGTAGCCTTTCCTGAGGTACATCATAAGGTGAAACAGAGTATAGTCGATTCATACTTCACTTAACGAACATTTAACTCGTCGTTTTAACCAAAGCTGGTATTATGTGAAGACGTCTTGGTCTTAGCATTTCCAATTTTAGATAAAAGCGAGAAATTCAAAGTGGCAAAATATGCAGCAACGAGAGGTAGAAAAATAAGTTACAAAATATAGCAAAAAAAATGAAAAAAGGAGTGACGTAGAAATAAATAATATTTCAGTCGTATAAAGCCCAATCGACAACAAGAAATGATTTCGCAAAAACATCTGAGGTTTCTTTACAATACTTCGAAAGAAGGGCGAAGTATCCTACCAAGCAGGTGTGCTGGAATAGTGCCGTCTGTAGGCAGTTCTTCTTTGTACATTGCCTTGAGCTTCATCCTCACGAAAGCGTGAAGTTTCTTGTAGAGTGGCTCCACCTCGTCCCATACGGCGTCGATCACATCCGAGATGTTTTCCATCTCGTAGTTCGCGAGCCATTTATCTTTCACGCTGCCGTAACCTGCAACATATTACCGTTATGAGCTCACCCTTAAATATCTCGAGCAACATATAATTACGTCAACCCCTCACCACCCAATCCCCCAAATAAAATAAAAAAATAAGTGAGAGTTTTAGAGATCTAACCTGTAGCTGTTCCCAGTCGCGGACGAGGTACAGAACGGCACGCAGAGTATATTTGAAATATTTCCTAGAGTAATTTACGCTTTGCTTATGAGTAAAGCCTGGGGTTCGCTTTCCCGCAGAGCATGCAGATAAACAATCACCGGAATTGGCTAAAAGATGCCAGCGATTTACGGCACAGAGGTAACGTTTTTAAGTGAAAATCTTTCTTCGCAGGTAGGAATTTTACCGAGAAGCGTGTTCGCAACCTGCTTATTCGCAGCGTATTTTATGCAGAATGCGATTATCGTTTCTATATGTGTTCTACATCAAAGTACACACGAGGGCGTTGTTCATAAGTAGTGCGTCTATTGCTCAGGTAAAGAGGGTAATAGACAAATAGCATATTTACCAATATTTCGGACCTCCCTTTCGGCATCTTAGAGGTTTACAAATCCCGTCATGCGGGCTGTGAGAGCTTTGTTGTGTCATGTTTGCTTGCGAGCAACTGAGGCCAGATTCACGAATAGCTTCTTAGGTTATGGCAATCTAGCTAAGAAGTTCGTAACTTAAGAAGAGGGAGAAATCGGTATTCACGAACCCGTTTTTAAGTGAGAGGAGGAAAGCGACGTTCCCGTACGGAAAAACTAGAACTTCCTTGTCCCGCAAGCTCCCGATCCTCGCGAGAGCGGGCTGTTGCTACGGCGACGGCGTCTTCGGCAACACGAACAACCAATTGGGGTGCTCGGCATCGTTCGGAGCACGTAGATTTTGAATAACAAACGCAGGCGGCCTTTCCGCCAACGCTGGTCTGGGGTTCGTGTCTGTGCGGTGAAATGTCGACTCTAGCACGACCTGAACAGGCCCGATTGCCGAGACCGGACTAACCGCCTTCGTCGACTGCTACGAACTTGACTGCGACGAATTTAACACGACTGCCATCTTTGCTCTAAAAGACGGTCGCGCCGGACGTTTGCAAAGCGGTGTAGATAGAAACAAATCGCCTCGGCTTTTTTCTTGGCCTCGGAAATGCAGGAACGATCTGACGTCCAGAAGATATGTTTGAACTACGAGAGTGTCAGCGAGAGCCACGCAAATACCTGTCCACACTCGGAGCGGACGCACCCGTTTGATTGAAGTGCTGGATTCGCGCTGTTGGACTGCGTTTTGGTAAGCGCTTCGAGACCGACCTTTTATATTGCAACTAAATGCTGACATGACACTGGGCAAAGGAAGGCTGGACCGGCATCGCGTAACTTCCACGAACTGTTCTGGCTCGACAGTGTTTACGTACCGTCGTGTCGGAATAAAGATGGCGTAATAATACCAGAGTATACATACCATATGTTGAGCAAGTAATCCATACGGCGTTTGTTTTAGCTCTATATCACACAAAACACGGAGATCAAATAGATGAGAGTCTCTTTTCGGTGACAGCGTTCGTCACCACTGCCTTTCAAAATAAAAAGAAGAGCTTGACGTCTTAATCTAAAATTGAGGCTAGCGATCAAACATATTCACACGGGAAAGGTTCACAAAAGTCGAGCGGGCATATTTCATTCAACAAGCCAGCCGGTCGCGAGCAGACAGATCGTCCTGGCCAGGGACCGTCGGAGCAACACTGATGTCGAAACAGGTAGGAGTGCCTTGCTAAGCCTATATTCTGCCGAGCTCGCCCATAGCTCGCTGATCTACCCCTTGACGGTCGCTAGGTGGTTGGGATCGCTGCCGTTGTAACTTTTCCCGGATGTTTGTGGATTGAGCGCTCATGCCCGTCCTGGTCGATTTCAAGTACTTTTTTATTTTTCTTGCCGCTTGAAGTCGGGACGCGCGAAAAGAGTATGTAGAAAAATTAATGTCCGTTGGTCGTTGCGGCCAAGTAACTGAGCGGCGCAGTCGGCCATGTTGATTTCATCGTAAAAAAGTGCGCAAGACCGCTCCGAAGCTGTCGTAGAGTTCCATCGTAACCTGCACAAAATTTACGATAATTTCATTTTGTGACAAAGAACAAAGAGTGTGTTGGTGAAAAGGCCCCGTGCTCCACGTAGTAAGGCTTCACCTGTTATCTCCATACCATATGTGCAAAACTCCGCACACAGACTGAAGGGAAATGCAACGCGCTTCAACACTTCAGTTGCCTTCTCGTGCAGGTTGCGCCTGAAACAACTTTGCAGAAGAGTGAACAACAACGAAGCCCCCAAAGGATGTTCCATCAAAGATGCCAATCAGACCGTTCCCTGTGAAAAGCTGGTGGTATATACTCCATTCCTTTTTCATGTGGTGACCGATACATTGGTCAGACAGGGCGTTGTTTGAACATCTGCCTACGGGAGCACGTCCTGGAGGTTTCCCGTGCTTCAGGCGACTCTTTTCATCCAATGGTTGTGTATAAACGCCTCTGCACGAGCTGTGAAGCTTAAAGCGTGAAGCTCGGTTCCAGGACACCAGCAGAATTCTTTCTTTGAATCTTGTTCATTTCGTGAATACCAATTTGTTCTTACGTTTTGTCGTACGCACATTTTTGGCGTAGATCGTTTGGTGAATCTGGCCTCTGTTTCTTATGTGTTCGTAAACGCGAGTGTGCGAACATAGTATGTGTTACACATAATGTTGAAAACAGTATGTGCAGAGTATGTGGAATAGATGTAGGAGGGTAAAACTCATGTTTAGTTGTTTGGCAATTTTGAACAATTTGGAAAGAGGTCCAAATATCAGGGTACCATTGAGAGTGGCCGTCTTGTTCAGGAGTTGGACAAACGGGATATACAATTCTCTCTCCTTACGACCCACGGTGTCGTGCCACGCTGTCCAAGCGTCCCGGAGCTCAGTGTAGTTTCCAACTTTCGCCATTATAGCTGTAAGATCTGAAATGAAAGGAAGCAGTTTATTGATAAAAACTAACTTCTGAAATAAAAAGCAAACAAACAAACACGAATAATTTCGGTGATGCCCGAGCAATGCCTCCTGTATACTCTATGCCTATGGGATGCGCTATCCGAGGCCATCGTGTTTACTGAGTCCTCCTCCTCTTCTAGCGCCCGTGTGCACCGCCAGACGACCATGCCTACGTTGGGAGGCTACAGAAAGGTGATTGAAGAAAGGGTCCATCTTAAACCGTTGGGAGCGTTTGCAATTTAATGGCGGACGACTCCTGCGAAGTTGGTCGCAAGTGCGCTTGCGCTTCGTTTTGAGTGGCGAGGAGGAAGGCCGAAGAAAAAACGGAAGTGTTCGCAGACGATCAACTCATTCGTCAGTTCCTCGCAGCTCGTATTGCGAATTCGGCACATAAACCAGATGACCCCGATAGAGCAGTTGGAAACACTCTGTAATAGAAGCTCTCTAGGGCACGAGTACAGCCAACACCACCTAGACGACTCAAAGCCTCCGCATGTCCTCCTTTCCACAGCCCTACGTCACCAAGATGAGATCGAAGGAGGATCGCACGGCGCAACGCAGTCGTTCCCCCTCTCATGCCCTCTCACGTAAAAATGGCTTTGAATGGCTGATGTTGACTTGTGTTCTGGCTTGGGTAGAAAATCTATAAATTGCGCTTGTTTTCTTGCATTTAATTTGCAGTTATTTAAGCTCGTATAAACAGAAAATCTTACAACCAAGTTATAACTGAATATTATTATATTAATTTAGGATTACAACTGAAAACAAAACACTTTGTGAAGATTTGTTTTAGAAAGTGACTAACTATGTCGGACCTCGGTTTACTTTTGCTGGCCACAGTGGTGAAAGTATAATGGCGGACAGCCATTAACGCGGGCACTGTGACGCGGGATGCGTTCGTTGTTTTGTGTTGTGCCGTGTCGTACTGCTGCCAACGGATTACTCTCAACATGCCTGGCTGTTGTTGCGCTCCAAACTGCCGATCAAACTACGTCGAAGGCCCGAGCGTCCGAGTCCACAGGTTTCCAAGTGATCCGGAAGTGCGGGCGTCGTGGACAAAGGCTATTCCCCGGCAAGACTTTGTTCCAACAAAGTACACAGTCGTAAGTATTGAGTTCGCAAACATCTTGTCCGTCCCATTTCTTTCGTCCTCGTTTACCCCAGTGTCAGGGTGCCATCATGATAGACCAGGGCGCCTGCACACTGACTATTTTATCTTGAGAAAGATCGGCGTAAAAAAAAAAACGAAAAAAAAAACGTCGACAAGGGTAAAAAAGACACGACGGCGCTGATCGTCCTTTCGTGTGTGTTTAATTACCTTTGTCCAGGCTTTTTGCCGCTGATTCTTCTTAACATGTTCACTTCGAACCTTTCCTATCAAACGTTTGTAAACTAAAAGCACTCTCTTGGCAAAAAAGTTGCCGACGAGTTCTCTGAAAGCATTATCCCTCCTGGGATTCCACCAATCCCAAAGCCACCTACCTGTGCAGTCGCTCGACCCAATAACCATTGATGGTAAATTCGCACGAATAGAAATTCACTACGCTCCCCCGCTGTTGGCGGAAAGAGGCTTTAGAGACCGTTAGAATCACTTACCAAGCCATCAAAAGCATCGACATTGAACGCCAATCCTGACTCCTGGAACAGCTCACTAACATTTGGCAATCTGGTGACCAACCCAGGCGGAGCAACATTTTGCAGTGATTGCCATAAAAAAGCCAGAAAAAGCACGGAGCACATACTTCCATTTTGGTCAATATCGTTGGCTTTGGCTCGCCACCCCTCCAGCACGATTTACAAGTGGATTTATTACGAGTCTCCAACTTTTACAAATTTTCCTCTTTTTTTTTCTTTTATCTAACTCTTTCTCACATCCTTCGTACCTTTCCTATTCTATTTGACAGGCATGAAAGCTGTCCCCTCTTCTGGGAGACTAAGATCATGTATTTTTCTTTTTTTATTACATAATAACAACAACTACCGCCAAATGCTCGCTGATAACATTTTCTTTTAATGCAATTAGTATTCTTCAGCTACTTAACCTACTTTTATGCTGTTCTTTTGTGGTTTCAGGTGTGCGAGGAGCACTTCCTACCGAGCGACTTTGTCAGGACGACGACCTACACGGATGCGAAGACTGGAAAAGTAATTGAAGTTCCGCTGCAACATGTTCGGATCAAGCCAAACGCGATACCTAGCGTGTTTCCCAATTGCCCCAGTTACCTCTCACGGCCACAGACATCCACTCGAGAGGCACCAGACGAGAAAAGAGCACGCCAGGAAGCTGCGTCTCTGCAGAAAGCAATTCAACTTTCTAAAGAAGCAAAAGAAGACGACGAAAAGAGGACCAACATAAGCAGTTTCGCTGATCTTCTTCAAGCTCTACCAAGCTTTAAAACTTCTGGAACTTGGACGATCATCAAGAAAGAATCTGAAGTTTTTTCTTGGACTTAACCCTTCAACACGCTCCTGCAGTGCGTTCTTCGGTGACAGTGTCAGCGGACCTGTGTGTGAGAGTCTTCTTCGGGGAAACTCGAATTAACAGCCTTGCAGGTGTGACTGTACCTGCAAGGCTGCATGATCTGAGGGAACTCAGTACGGTGCTCCAGTCTGTTGAGCAGCTGCGCCAGCGATAGCTCGACTGATCCTTCGCAAGAAGCTACTCGCTGCCTCACACTCGTGTCAACATTGTTGGAGGAACTGTCCAGTGAAGACCAGCCACATGATTGGCAGGAATGGCAATTGGAGGTCTTAAAATTTCTAAAAAGCCAGGTGGATCTTGTTTTGAGCAACGCCACACGCTATCCACCTGAACTGTTGGTATTTGCCAGTCTCGTTTTCACCATCTCACCCCATGCGTACAGATTTCTGCGAAGCTCGATGAAGGTCAAGTTACCTCATCCGGATACAATCAGGCGCCTCTGCTCATCGTATCAGATGAGCCCTGCGAAAGAGCAGCAAGACTCGTGCTTTCTGTCATATGCCAAGAGGCTTGTGAATACGCTAGAAGAACATGAGAGGACGGTCACTTTAATGATGGACGAGATCCACCTTCAGCCCTACATTGATTACAAAGCCGGCTTTCTTGCAGGCGCTGCAGTGAACAGCTCGAGCTCGGCCAAAACTGCCCATGTCTTTATGATACAAAGCCTGCTTTCAAGGAACAAGGACGTTGTTCACATATTGCCTGTTGCTCAGATTGATGCGAAGGCTTTGCACGACATTTTACGGAGAGTAATCGTTGAGCTGGAGTCGGCTGGACTTAAGGTAATAGCTGTTATCACGGACAACAACTCGATTAACCGCAAAGCAATGTCGTTCTTTGCGAAGAATCAAAAGCATAGCATTGTCTACGAACACCCGGCTGATTCATCACGACCTCTGTTTTTTGTGGTGGATACTGTTCACTTACTAAAGTGCATCAGAAATAACTGGTTAAACCAACGCAACTACGGAAGGTGCATGTACTTTCCAGATCCGAACAGTGTTGACGCAAAGCCACCTATCCTTACGGCTTCTTTTAATGCTCTGAGCAAGCTGCACGAGTCGGAAAAGGACGATCTCTTGAAGCTGGCACCTACCCTTTCATTGAAAGCATTGAACCCATCAAACATGGAACGGCAAAATGTAAAGTTGGCGCTACGAATATTCAGCTCTTCAACTGTGGCGGCTCTTAACATCACCACCATTGAGCATGCAAAGGGAACAGCTGACTACATTGACAGAATTTTGACCTGGTGGAATACGGTCAACGTGAAGACTCCGAACAAGGGACGGCGGCTGCGAGACGACATGCAATGTCCCATAACGTCAACGTCCTGTCCTCAGATGGAATTCCTGAAGAAAATGGTTGATTGGCTGGACTACTGGGCTAGCCTGAAGCACGACAGAGGTCACTTGACTCGTGAAACACATTCTGCTTTGAGCCACACGACCCATGCTCTACATGAAATTGCCATATACTGCCTTGAAGAGCTTGGATTTCGGTACGTCCTCCTTGGTAAGTTTCAAACGGATAGCCTGGAAGATCGTTTTGGAAAATACCGCCAATTGTCCGGAGCCCAGTACCATGTTTCAATCAGACAGATCTATGAGTCCGAGACGAAACTGCGACTGCAGAAGGTCCTAGACCTCCCGGACTTAGATGCAATGGCATGCCCTGTCTCAAAGGTAAATGTGGATTCCCTGCAAAGGCAGTTCAGTATCACAGTTACTGACACTGACATTGAAAAGAGAGCATCACGACTCCCTGCCGTGACATATGTTGCCGGGTACTGTGCTCACGTCACACTGAAGAAAGTGTTGTGGTGCCCATCATGCAAACAGAATCTTGTCATGGAAGACGCAGGCTTAGAAAAAGAAAACATACTCGTAGCAAGTATGACAAGGGGCGCACTGAAATTTCCACAAGCCATCGTAGTGAACGCTGTGCTGTTTATGGAAATAGTGCTGGACAAACTCAGGAGCCCGCAATTTGCAACAGAGTTTTTTGCTCTTCCGAACCAGAGAGAGGTGCTAGTCGCACTTACGTCGACAGCCCTCAGTGAGGCTGAGGACTTGGACCAGTGTGATTTCGGCCACTCTCGCGATGAAGTGATGCACCGCATTCTGAGTGCAGCAGCTAATACGTTGCTGAACAATTTGTGTAAAACTTTAAACAACAAGCTCTCTACTCGTAAAGAAAAGCGAAAGCTTGATACGGTGAAGCCTTAAGAACTGCTTGCTTGCTTGTCACCAGATCTTCTCCTGTTTAGTTGAATTACGAAGTGTGTGTAAAGCGTAAATTCCTGTGTTACCCTGTATCCTCTATTTAAGTGTATTGCCTTTTGTATTTTTTAACCATTCATCCACTGCTCTGTGTGTTGCCCTTCGGGGTCTCCAAATGAAAAAAAACAAAAAAACTAAGTAAATAAACCGTTGTGTTCAAGTGACGATGGCTTCCATAACAGTTTCTCTGTATTTCTTATTTAACTGCTTCATTAAATCTAGTTACCCGATTTCGCCGAGTTCAAAATGTAATACATTCACTTCTGGTATCAGTATCTGGTATTTTAGTCATGTATAAACAATACATCCAAGTCTGCTCGGACCTAAATATTGTCCTGCAGTATCTGTGAATAATATTTATAACAAGAACTTTTTCGCGTGATCTCTTCCCGCTTGTTAAAATGTGGGTGTTGTAAAACTAATTATATACTAAAATTCTCGTCGGGGAGCGCTATCTGCACAAATTTGGCAAGTATCATTCGAATCGAAACTCCGCAAACGTTTTGCGAACTTACCAGTTAAAGCAAAGCTATTGTGAATGGTTTGTTGTACTTATTTCTTGTATGCAGCATCCGAACCAATATTTCCTTCTCTTTAGTCCGCGGTTTCAGGGCGCGCATGAGTGCTGCCGCTGCGAACTGCCGCTGCGAACCGCGCACACGAGGTGAAGCCGACTTTTGGGGCAATCTCACGTGCGTGACGTCACGCGAGCGTGCGGAGGCCTTGAGTCGTCTAGGTGGTGTTGGTACAGCACGCATCGCGAGCATGGCACCACCGTTAGCCTCCTGAGAGCCTGTATTACAGAGAGTTTCCAACTGCCCGATCGTGGTCACGTGGTTAATGGGCCGCATTTGCAACACGAGCTGCGAGGAGGTGACGAAAGCGTAGATCGTCTGCAAACGCCTCCGCCTTTCCTCCTGTGTTTCTCCTCGCAATGCGAAAACGTGGCGCATGCGCACTCGCGACAGATCGCCACAGGAGGTGTCCGCCATTAAATTGCAAACGCTCCCCATGGTTTGAGATGGACCTTCCCTTCAATCTGGGCTCTCTACGTTTTGTCAATGGGAGGAGCGGTCATAGCAAGGTTGTGTATCAGACGCATTTAGAGTGCTGGACACCCTCTCTTGGCCAACCAGAACCCGAAAATAATCCCTTAGCGGCGGTAGCGAGGTACAGTTTTAGGAAGTGTGTAAGAGTGCAATGTACTAACTCTTCGTGGTTGAAAATACGGTGCAGGTCATGTTTCGATTATGATCATGCAAAGGATGCAAAGACACGAATCTGCCGCTCGGACTCTCTTTTGCTCGGACGGAGCCTTAGCGCTCGGACGGGAGATGCCCGGCCCTCAGCACCTGGCGTACCAATTACGTCGATCGTTCTGCCAGTCGCGCACGCTTGTCAGATTTTCTATATGTTTTTATATCTTCCACCATGTTTTTGCATGACCGTGATCGAAACATCACGTGCACCATATTTACAGTCACCGAGAGTTACTCTGAGGCACTTTTTAGTTTTGTTTCTCGCGACCATCGCCAGGGTATTCGCGGCTTCTGGGTGGCCGCATTTGAATTTGTGAAGCATCCTGGAACAGGCCCAGCCTCACTGATCTCAATGACAATTGCTGGATCGCGTTTGCCCGCTCCGCGAATGCGGTCACTGGCGGCCATCTTTAGGTAGAGTTATATCACCTCTAGCCAAGATACAGCTGCTGCAGCCACTTGGCAGCCGCCATCATCCATCCATGTCAGATGGCGTTTTGGCAGTTGTGGTGGCAGGCTGCCATCAAAATAGCGTGGGTGATATTCCGTGATTGATTGAAATTGTTTGACGAAACATGTTTTCGAAACCCAGCGTGAACGGTAGCCCGGTCTTTGAGGACCCGGTAAAAGTTTCACGAAATCGCACAGCACCGGGGAAAAGTAGCACAGCACGCATCAAAAGTCGCATCGAAAGAAGCATCGAAAGCAGACGCCGGTACGTAGTCTGCTTTCGATGCGAGCTGCGCTGCTTTCCCCCGTGCTGCGCTTTCGTAGAACTTTCGCCGGGTCCTCAAAGATGAGGCTACCGTTCACGCCGGGTTTCAAGAATTTGCTTCGTCGAACAACCTCAATGAAGCACGAAATATCACCCACGGTACAGTGTACTAGATCTACGGCTATTTTATGGCAGCCTGCCGCCATTGCGCTGTCCGCCATATTACTATGATGGCTAGAGATGATATAACTCTACCTAAAGATGGCCGACCGTGGCCGCATTCCGGTCCATAGGCAGAGCTGGTCAAACGCGATCCAGCAATTGTCATTGAGATCAGTGCCCAGCCTCAATTCGGCCAATGGCTCCTCCTCATTTACTTTCTATACTTCCCAATGAATGACCAAACACTTTTTGTATACGGCTCTGTCCTACCCCAGAGCCGTGTATAGAGAGAGTTTGGTCAATGGGAGGCGCGGGCACAGCCAGGGTGTGCGCCAGACGCAGAAAGTGGGCTTGACATGCACTCTTAACCAACCAGAAGCCCCCCCCCCCCCCAAAAAAAAAAAAATTTCTTAGCGGTGGTAGCGAGAAACAGTTTTAATCATAGGCATATGGCTTTAATAAGCGCGTAAGGGTTAAATGTAGTAACCCTTCATGGTTGAAAATAGGGTGCACGTGATGTTTCGATCATGATAATGCAGAACGATGTAAGAAACGAATGTGCCGCTCAACTCTGTTTTGCTTGGACAGTGTGCGACCGCTCGGACGGCAGATTCCAGGCCCTCGGCACCTGGCGTACGGATTATGTCGATCGTTCCGCTAGTCGCACTCTTCACCATGATTTTGGATGACCGTAATTGAAACATCACGCGCACCATATCTTAAATTATCGGAGAGTTACTCCGATGCACCTATTAAGTTTGTTTCTCGCGACCACCGCCAGGGTGAATATTTCCGGCTTCTGGTTGGCCACGTTCGAATTTGTGAAGACGCCCTGGCCCAGCCCGCTTTCGGCCAATGGCGCCTCCTCATTTATCTCCTGTACTTCCCAATGGATGGTCAAACTCTCTACATATACGGCTCTGTCCTACCCAACAAAGGTGGCGCCCCCACCCTGAAGCCACGGCGGCAGCGCGCAACTTCTCGGACGGCGGCCCCTATTGTAGTTTCTACCGTCGGACAGAGAACAACAAAACAGAAACAACCGACACCGGCAAGCCTCAAGCACGTGCGGCATGCAATCCCAAGCCTTTGGCAGGCTTGGGATCGCTCGGGCTTATTTCACGAGCACCGGAAGATTGCAAGCCTGTCAAAGGTAGTTTCACGTGATGGAGGCTTGTCGGTGCCAGTTTGTTCTCTTTGTCGCTCTAGTGGGACTCCATAATTACAGTCTGAGACCACGTAAAATACTGCATGTGAACGTGGATCTTGACACGGGTGTGCATTTAAATTTCAACGCTTCGAATGGCAAGATGTATTTCTGCATAAATCAGCAGACATACTTTATTTATTTATATTTTATTAGCTTTATATTAATACCAATTTGCGTTATTGCACGAGCAATATATCTGCAGTGTTTACTTTACTGCACTTACGTCTTTAGAAATTCGCATATTTAAACATATTTTCAGCTTATTTCTGCGCTAGAAATATTAGGCGAGTGGTCACCTCTATTCAAAAATGCTCAACTATGCCGAAAGAAACCACCCCAAAGGTTCCCTGATGTATTGGTGCTTACTTGGATTCAAAGATAGGTTCTGCATTCCACCAACTGTGACCAGGGACGAGCTGTACACCCGAGACATGGTCGAGCTGAGATTCTCCATCTTAAAATAAATGTATTTTAATAAACTTCAGTCTTTAATAGGTAAGAGGTATGGCTTCCAAGCTGATTAGCTCTCTAAAAAGAAAATTAGCTATTAAATTGAAAAGACGAGCTATCAATAAGTTTGTACGATTCTGAAAATCAGAAGTAAGACATGGAGATCTAAAAAAGAAAAGCAACAAAAAAACCCTTTGTTGCTATTCTTCTATTGCAAGACCCTCTGTTCTGCCTGCATGAGTTAAGACGAACGCTTTTTAACAAGCTATAAGAGTAAGCTGCGGCTTTTAATATCCTGGCTAAAAGCACGCGCTCGTGCAGTGCAAACTGCACGAGCGCGTACTTTGTACTTTGTACTAAACTTTGTACTTTGTATAGATTCGGCTTGGCTCCTGGCTGGTGTCAAGTATCAAACTTTCTTGTATGGCGCGTGCTTTGCTCAAAACGACAATCATGCGTCCCCTGGGCTGTGCAGATTGCGCAGTGGGCTGTGAAGTTGTGACTTTTTAAACCTTGGAACGGTGCTCAATGCACAGAACAAAAACAACATAGGGCAGTTTTGTTGGCTATGAACGCCCGTGATTCATTTTGAGTAGTCTTGAGGGATAGCAAGAAAATCGTTTCCAAAGCTGTTTCGTATAAGTTATTTTTTTTCGCCTCTAGGATGTAATAAGGCGCGGCCTATTTCGATATGTGGGATTTTGTTTAAATATTTTGCTACTACTTATAAAAGATATTTCACTCTATCAGTTGCATGAGTTTGCAGGCGTTATGGAATGATATAACGGGGTTATTAGCATGTTATAATTTAGCTATACAGGGGAAGTACAAAAGTAGCAGCATCCTTGAAGGCATTAAATTTAACGAGGAAATTGCTTATCTCGCCATTTGATTTTGACGAAAAAAAAAGGTGTTGAGTCCTTATCATAATAAAATAGAAAAAACCAACAACGCTAATTTTTGAACCAAAATCGACGGTTAAATATCCCGCTGTTAAATTAATTTTTTGTTCAGTTTTGATAGAACTCAAAGAATGGTGAATATTAATTTAATAATAAGTTACATATAACGTAATACACTTTGACTCGTAAAATAAATCTCTAGTCTTCTTAAGGAACTTCTTGGTGGACGGAAGACTACGCTTCTGCTTGCCGAATAACTTGATCTTTGCAGTAGCAGAAGAGAAGATACGCGGACACCTCAGTCATAAATGAAACTAACACAGACGTATTGAGCATGACAGACGAACCCCGACCTTACTTATGTTTAAATACTGAGATATTACTCGCGGTATTTAACTCAGAAACCGATATAATAGCTTCATTGTTTAAGCGTTGCGAAACAGCTAGTAGCTTGTTTCACTTGTCATAGAAATTTTTGTTTCTTGATCACGTGCTTTTGGGTTTGATTCTCTAATATCCCAGTTACCGCGAGTATTGTGCCTGCGACCCGTCTTCGACTGGTATGTTTACCTGGAGTTCAAAACTGTTTCTTCGATTTATGCCTGATCGCGTCCTAGAAGTGTTATGGTGTCGCCAGCCGCGATTTTGGCGGTGTCTCATCAGCGGTGGTATAAGCGGCAGACGCCTGTCCTGCTGACGGTCTCTCTCCTACTGGGCAGCCCACGGAAGCATCAGTAGCTTGGAGTTGAGACACCGCAACGAGAGCAACACTTGCGTTCGCTCGCACTTTTTGTCGGTAACTCTAGTGCCAACATCCAGAAGATCGACATCCGACAACATGATATAGTCCGGTTTTTGTGACGTCATTTGCTGCCATGTCGAGATCACTTTTCATGCACGGGCGGAAAGGAACGCTAAACACACCAGTCGGAGACGGGAAACTGGCACCCTACCGCAAGTAAGAAACAAAGAAGAGCAACATTATACAGAACGAATACAAGAAAATAGTAAGATTAGCTCTAGGCTAGTTGGATTTCCGTTTCAGTAATCTTGTAATAAACGCCGTTTTATAATAGTAGAAATGATTTGTGTCGCTATTTTGGACGTCGACGATAACAGGTATACCTTGTTGAGTTCTTCATCGTCGAGAACTCCAGAGCCAAGGTCACTCAGCGGGCGAAGAATACGTTGGAGGGTTACGTTTTTGAATGCCTTGTAATCGAACCGTTTGGCTGTCAATGCGAATTCTCGCCATTTTTTGGTTACCCTCACACTCACCTCACCCTGAAATAGAAATTAACAGAGGAGACTGATATTGCGCTTACACGCATAAAGCGCTCATTCCCCATTGCTTTGACATTCGGAGGCTGGGAATAAAAATAAGCAACGAAAGAAGCCTGCAGAGTTACTGACCGAAGAAGAACGGCATGGAGGTGTTTCAGTGGTCAGGCCTCCAGCTAGAGCTTTATACTTCGATAACCATTCGGCATCACTCGTAAGCTTCAACCGTGCACGCTGGGTCGATGTATCACGAAGGGCAACGAGCGCGTGGTGCTGGCTGGACATCCGAATGAGACGCCCTAAATCCTTTTCGATGCGACATAAGATCTTCAATAGAAACCCTACTTCCAGCACAAGCGTCGTCCCTCGAATAATACTTTGGGCTACGCGCATCCATACACAAGAGAAGGGAAAAAAGCGCGCGCTAGAGCAAAACCACCTATATACTCCATTCACCCTTAAGCTGAGACTAGAAGCTCCGCCTTCAGTGCGACTTCGCTGGCTTCGGCAGTGCTTTGGTTTCGCGTGCCTGCGCGTTCACACTTCTTTTAGCAAGGGCAAAAGCTCGGACTGAAGGCGGAGCTTCTAGTCTCAGCTTAAGGGAGAAAGGGAGTATAGTAACTGAAAAGATATGAACAGCCGTTAGGACAGTCAGCGATCCTACCTCTAGCATAAACCTCCTATTTCAATAATCTTACTTCCGTAACAATTCTGCGTCTCCTGAAGTTGGAGCATGCACGAGTTGCCAAAGCACGGCGGAAGGCAACTAGGATGTGCTGGATGCTGGACAACCTAAACCATAGCTCCCTCTATACTGACAAAGCCTGGCAGATCGCCATGAGACGCGGCCGCCGAAAGTGAAAAGGTAGAGCGGCAGACAACGGATGGAGAGGAGAGTCATGTAACGGGCGCTCCCGCAGCGGCGAGACGCCGAAACACACTTCTTCCGAGTGATGGAAAGTCCGCTCGTGCTCCTCGCGTTCCTCGCGCGTCCTCGCCGCTGCAAAAGCTGTGCGTTCACTACCAGCTTCCCCGAGAAATGCTCTGTGCTACCAAATCCTCGCGCTCCAAATCTGAGACCGGGCGCTTTATGGCTCCGTCGACGAACTGCCAGGCTTTGTGAGTATAAAGGAGGCTGTGCCTAAAGAGACATCATGATTGTTTTGTGCTCTCTTTGTCTTCTACCTTTATCACTGTACACATGGCCTCCGCATCATCACGATCATCTCGTGGCCATTGTTTATTCTTGTCGAGAAAACCATATTAGAGGGTTGGAAATGCACGCTACAGGAGGTACGGGCTCATTAGTAAGGCCACCCCAATGTTCACTGACGTGACGTCAATGTATCTTCTGCGTAGTCAAAAACAGGACGGGAACGGCAGAGAGGTCTTTCAGTTCTCCCACTTCCAGCGCGAGCTTTCTTTTAGATATCACTCGGGGGTGTGGGGATCTTCGATCGTGCACCCGCAGACAAAACAGAAAGGAGTGTAACAAGCGCGTGCTGGTAGCCAGGCGTTGGAAGGAGACGATCTGCCGCTCTCATACTCCCAGTGAGTATAAATGGTATTGGCTGGTGGCGGAGATTTTCTTGGAGATCTGATGCTGCGACTATCTGCAGGGTGTTTCTGCCGAGACTTAAAAAATCCCTTCAAATAGGATGGCTGAGAAAAAAGAATCTCTTTTTCCCGAAAGGGAACAAACTGCCATTCACGGCGGACGTCAGGGATTGCAAAAAGCATACAAATAAGAAAAAATTACTACCTGAAATATAATAATTAACTTCCTAATTATTGAATATTACATATGGTTTCAAATAGAAACTTGCTAAGCGTCATTGCAGGGCCCCAAAATCGGTCAAATTTAGGGCGACTTTGGGAAGCGTGAAAGTGCGCTAAAGTTACCCCTCGTGCTGCAGACAGAATTGGATGTCGATGCGTAAACACGGATCACGAGAAAATCAGTGGACAATTTAGGGAACCCATTTGCTTCCCACGCTGTTCACTTCGATTGGAGGGAAACAGTGGGTCTCCCTCCGATCAAAGACAGCCAGCCTTTGAGTCTACCAAGGCCAACTAGAATACAAGGCCTGCGCATGACGGCATCCTTAGTGGACCCTCGATCCTCCCCAAGCTGCGAGTACACCGAAGCTCGTCGAGGGTCACCGTAAAGTGGCCGTCGTGTCAGCCTTGACGTCATCGCGTGCGAATGCAATGGCGGCGAAGCAAACGTGAGATAGGTGGCGCTTCGAGGATTCACTAGGGATGACTTCGAGGGAGGCGCAGGGCTTGTCTTCTAGGTGGTATTGCGTCCACTCATTAATCCTTCCAATCAGAGCTCGACTCTTTGAAATCATTGTACAATCTCATCTCCTCCTCTCCTTCAGTTACTCTCGATCAACGTTACTAGAACCACTCAGTTGGGAAACTGCCATAGAGACTGCTCTGAAAAAGTGGCACCGATCCGTCCACAAGAACCGAGCTAATGGCGATCCCAACGCCCCCATTTCTCCCGCAGCGGCCAGTTCAGGAACTGCATGTGACTTACATTTTCGTTGTAATCGGCCATTTTGGGGCCAGAACAGATACTGGGGGCTTCGAGGTACCGCCCCCGACTACCAAGCGGACGCGCCGCGGTTTACTACCGTGGTTAATATGCGCCTAACTCAGGACGCGCTACCTGAAATCCCCGTTGAGGCACGGTTGTATAAAAACAATATTAATTATACTGCAAAACCTTGCGAAATAAAGATTTTAGAAAACAACACGCGCCCCCATTTTGTACTAAACTCCAATAAAAGTTACTACAAAAAATAGTTTTTTCTGTTAGTTTTTACGCAAAAACATGCTTTTTAAAAGCTCAAGGCGACCACAGTTAAGACAAATGATACAGAGTGGCGCTGTTGTCGCATTTAGCTCGGTCTCGGTGGACGCCAGCGGCCCAGGTTTCAACGGTGAGTTTCCCAGCTGAGAGTTCTAGTAACGTTGCTCACGGTATGGACCAGTGTCTGCTGCGCTCCATGGGCGCCGCCATGTTTGTTTTTGCTGACACCATGACACAGTAGGGGGGCTGCCTTTTTGCAAAACTCCGTTTTTTTAGAAACCTTTGCTCATATCGCAGTGCAAGAACGTCGAAAACGCATTTACGAAGCTCCAAGAACAGCACCGATGCGAGAACTGCTGTAAAAAGCAAAAACGTTTTTTTTTATGCGCAGTTTTTTTTTTTTGACAAGAGCCTTGCGTTTGAGATCATTATTTCCCATTCTTATCCCCGGGGGCGAGGATTTCGGACACTAGTCTGTATAAAGATGTGATTTGCTTTGGAGTTAGATGCGCGTTGAAAAAGTATTTGCGTGAAACCCAGACTTGTACGATTCCTATTGCAACCTAGCAAATGACTTGTAATAGATATTTTTCTAATTAATTTTCAAGTTATTTTCATGCATTTATTAACAAGGAATCGCAAGGGTAATTTGTGATTACGTTTTGGAGGTAATGAAGTAACATTGAATGTTAGCATTGTTCCCCTACCTTCCTTATTACGCCCTCTGTTCGTACTAGTTTTCTAGAAAGGAAATTCTGGAACAAAGTCTCAGACAGAACGATGGCTTACCAAAATTTGTCGACTAAGAAGATAACTTTTATAATAATTTTGTGATTCTAATCCAATATAATCTTTATATAGATTAGTGTATGAAAGACCCGTATTCAAAGCGGTAAAAAAATTTGTCGTTTTAAAAATTTGAAGTATTCGAAAAAGTAATGGGTAGTTTTTTAAGTAACGGCCAATAACTTTTCCTCTCAACTATTGAAGTAATTTAATTGAATACTCCTACCCTGACTAATTGCATTTGTAATCGATTACTTTTCTACAGTAACGTGTACAGGACTGCTGAAAACCCCTTGTATATACATAGGTTGCACTGACGTAATTTGGTCCTCCTTTCTGGTGGCCGAACTTCCTCGAGCGTAGCCTTTACTGTGCATATTCTACGAGCAGTACACGAGCGTCGCGAGCGAGCGGAAACGAGTGAGCACAGCTTCAATATACTTCGTTTCACTTTATCTGCGAGCGAAGCCAAAGCTAGAAGCGCGAGACCAACGTTTTTTGCGTTTCTGCCCAGCTCGCGCGCTCGAGCAAAGCCTGAAGGCACGGAGCTTTCGTGCTCGCGCTTCCAGCTTTGCCTTCGCTCGCACATAAGGTGAAACGAAGTATAACAGCAGGTTTGGGCCACCAGAAAGGAGAAAGGATATGACGTCACGTGCAACCGATGTATTGCATCATACAGGAAGATACGTGTTTTCGCACCCCAGATGTACGTAACTCCGGAATTTCTAGATTAAATGCTTGGACATCCCGCTAAACACATACAGGATCTATCAACGAAGGCTTTTGAAATTTCATAAAAAAAAGTGTGGTTGAAAAAAAAAAGACACTATTCGGAGACAAATTTAGAGCCACGGCGGATACTAGGAATTGCAGAATCATCTAAATGATTAATTAAAATTTACTAGTTATCTTTTTAATTAGTGAATATAAATATACTATTCCCACGAGAAACTTGCTAAGTATCACCGAAAGCCACTAAACCAACTCATCTTAGAAATATATAAGGCAATAACAGCACTTCACGTCCTCAGAAAAAAAAAAACGCTAAACATTGATGGTTTTTAGATTTCAGTTTTTAATGGGAGCTCATATTTGTACGGTCACTTAAACAAGGCACGTGCAACTACAAGATCGCCCGGCTCCGATGCCATGGGGTTTATGAACACCATATATGGTGACGAATTTTCGCTGGTCGCCTATGGGCCTCTAAAACGTTTCTGTACATTTTTCCAATTTTAGGAGATGAAAGCGATCGAATATATTCGGGAATTAATAAACCAGTATATTGAGTTGCTCGTTGCTTTTGTTTCGGTATGGTATGTAATTTTTAAACGTAAGCATCAGTTAATTTCGCAGCTTTTAGTCTGTCTAGCAACACTGATGCAGTACTATGTGTCACATAGCCGCCACGCATACAATCCTTCGGTCACGAAGCAGGAAAGCGATCTCTGGGTCAGCAATAGCCAATCGTGTGTAAATATTTACGTTGGTACTTTAACATTGTCTTGATGTGGGATTTTGCATGGCAGCAATACCGCGAATGCTCGAACGTACGAGTGAGATATCGCGAAACGGTGTTCTAAAATGTTCTTTTGGTGTTCTTTTCAGTTTACAAGTTGGGCACCACCTCGATCAGGAAAGCTAACTCTTTTTGACAAGACATCTTTCTAATTCCTCCATCACTCACAAACTCGTTTATAAGCTACGAATCTCTTGTTTTCTTAGTAGCAGGGGCACACGGACTCCCTCACTCCCTATGTTGAGAGCTTTCCTCCTTGAATTTATTGCATGGTGCCCTTTACTTGCAAATTTTTAAGCTACGAGTGGTCGCCGTGCCACAACTTGGCCTTGTCGGTGAGTTCATGTGTGCGCAATCCTGCCTCATATCATCGGGGCTGTGAATAATTACTGGACATAAGCTTTTTGTGAGTTATTCGGTCAAATGACGCACATGAAGATTTTTTTCTGTTTTCTTCGCTATTGGCAAGATGCCGCCAAACTGTTGCCGCACAGAAAACGTCATTATTGTGACCTTTGAGACATTGTTTTATTATTGCATCGTAGTTGAGCGTAATCCAAACTTTGTAACGGAAAACCGGGCACCACGACGTCCGCCAGTTTCTCATCTTTTCGCTGCTTCTCTCAAACAGTTGTTCAATGCGGCTGTCACCGTTAACGCGATGGTAAGCAATAATTATTTTAGCGCCGCCCTGATCTTCCCAACGTGCACTCAAATTTATTTCACGAGGAGATCGACAAATTCTACACTTCGACAATCTCGGCAACGCCGACGACACGTTAATTTTTTTTTATTAAGCTAGCCCACAGTACATACGCCAAGTGTTGGCTAAGCTGTTATTGCGCAGGCGCAGGCGCTCCACAAAAACGGCTCTTTTTTGATGTTTTGCATTGCTTTCTCGCTTCCCCCTCCTCTCCGTCTTCGTGACAAGTCGCTCCGTGTTTTGAGTTGCATTCATTGCTACCCTAATTTTAGTCGCCTTACATCTTTGCGCCTACGGTCCTGTTCCCCATTGACCGTGACACGCAACACAGGTGTGTCATCCTTCCCTACATCCTACGAGGGAGGCGAGGCGGTGACTTCGCGCCTCGGACACCGGGGACCAGGACCGTGTTATACTCCGCGACAACTTTTCTTGGCAATGCAGTAGAAGGTACAGGCCCGCGTTCCCTCTCCCGTTTTGAGTGTGCGCAGGCTCTCCTCCTCTCCCCATTTCCGGGAGAGGAGGAGAGCCCACGCACACTCAAAATGGGAGAGGGGACGCAGGCCTGTAACTTCCACTGCATTGCCAAGAAAAGTTGTCGCGGAGTATAGCAAAGATACGCTCACATAGGAAACCGAAACCTAGAAACGCGTCCAAACTGAGCGTTTTGGGGGAAAACCGTAAAATGCTACCCCTGCACTATGTCTTTCTAAAACAAACTGATTTTGTATTTTTCGATTATGCTTAGAAAGTTTCTCATTGGGATCATATGTTTATTTTCACAAATTTGTTAATTAGTAGAAATTAGTTAATTAGTATAATTATTGCAATCCTTGACATCCGCCGTGGCTGGCAGTATATGTTTCGGCAAATATATTTTTTCTCAACCACCCTATTTTTTTTTGCCATTTTTGAAAGCATTCGTGAAACACCCGGTATACATGCAGGGTGTGCAATTTTAATTCGAACATATTTAGAAAAAAAAAGAAGCGTCAGAGTTAGCCCATCGCCGTTTTCGCCCTGTATTTATAAGGGTCAGCGGACATCAGATGAGGGGATAATTGTCAATTTAGGTTTGCTAACTAACTAATATTTGTTAATTTTTTTAAATTATTGGCTTTAAGGGTCTTGCTGTATATGCAGCAATGGCGGCAATTATTTTATTTATTTAATGTGCCAGAAAACACGCTGCAAGAACACTTTATAACTAGAGCGAAATACTCCCTTTGAACGGCAAGAGGTCATCATTGATAATTTCAAGAAACGATGTGTCAAGATGATTAAAGAAGTTCCGAATGCGAACTAGCGGGGACAAACAATGCATGAGATTAAGGGCAAATATGCGATTGCAGCGAAACTGTCTCACAGGAGCTTTAATCTGGATGTGAGTCTGGGATACGATAATTGACTGGATAGAAGCGCCGAAGGACAGGGACAAACCGCGGAAGGTAAGGACAACGCGGAGCGCAGTCGGAACTGAACGTTTATTAGGAAAAGACTGACTTAAATACTTTATTAAAACCACGTCACTTCCAGTCAACCCACTCCCTTTCTCTAAGAATAACATTTCCTTATCTAACAGTGCCACAGACGGCTCACTGATGCATTTATCGGCGCCCCTTGTTTTGATGACAAACGCTTCGTGAGTAGTCATAATTGAGTAGTCATGATACGCACGCAATCACTTGAAGAAAAATTTTAGGTCACCACTTTTTCGTCTAGAATTTTACTTGGTCAGACCCCCCAAAAAATTAAGTACATTCTGATAAGAGAACGGCTGAGACACGTAATTGTCTAACATAAAACGTTATCTCGAATCTCTTTTTGGATCACTCTAACGTTGCTTCAGCAGTGTCCCTGAGGTTGTTCCAAACAACTGGTGCAAAATCTAGTTTGGGAAAAATAAAGCTTTCGAACAAGACATAATAAAACCAAATGGGTCGCGAAGCACAGAACTGAGGTGACTGGCAGTACCCAACACTCTAAAATAACAGAATCATACAAATCTGGCTTCCAAGCTCAGTTTCGCATCAAGCATTGTGCCTTATAATTGGAGACCAGACACACTTAAATTATTTGCAACGAAGGTAAAGGTTTACGTGATATTAACAACTCAATCAATTTTCGCGTTTTTTTTTATTTTTTTTTCGATTTTAAAATGTTGTTTAAAGAAAGCGTCGCAAACCCTGCAGGCTCAATGTCACTTGAAAGAGTGACGTAGTTGTTTCGACCATGTCGCGCCTTTGTTGGGTGTGCCGACGACACAAGTGACGACGTGACTGAACCGTCTGCGCCACTCTTCCAAGTTTTACTGAGGGTAGAGCATGGGCAACACCACCTGGACAGAATTAGGCTTCCGCACCGTCAGCCCAGTCAGACCGATCGAGGCATGAGATTGGGCACGGGTGCTGTGTCAGTGTTCGTCTGGGGCTCGTGTTTAATCAGCGAGACGAAGGTCGGGCTCAGGCCCAATAGCCGAGTTAGCGGGATCCGACTCTGATGAGGTTTCAAGAAGAGAGAGAGGCCATGTGGAGGCTTTCAATATTCTATACTTCGTTTCACCTTCCGTCCAGACGCAGCGGATGGTACGAGGAAACGGGACCAATCAAGCAGCGTCAAAAGGGCCAATCACTGGGCTAGTTCTGTTTATGATTGGTTCAGCGATGAAAAACACAGACAGAACCTTTACGAACACCATGATGGTGCCCTTTTGACGCTGTCTGATTCGCCATTTAATCTCGTAGCATCGGCTGCGTCTGGACGGAAGGTGAAACGAAGTATAGGTAATGTTGGCTTGGGGCGCTCGTTTTGAGCGAAATGTTTAAATCGGGCCAAAGAAAACGCGAGAATTGATGAAGTAATATGTGGTAAACCATTATTGTTTCGCATTATTTTTTTACATTAACCTTTTCTTTAATTATAATTGCCTTCAATATTGAAATTTCATGCCCAAAATGCAATAATTAAAAGGTTAAGCAAATATTTCATTTAATCAGCCACCGTACCTTGACGATTATCCCCTAATTTAATGTTCGCCGAGCCTCATAGATATATGACGAAAACGGCACTCATCTAACCCTCGCGCCTTTTAAACAAAATTTGTTTCAGATAATATTCAATACACCGTATATATCTAAAAAAACAATTCCAGAAGAGCACAAGAAAGAAGCATGGGTTAGCTTTGACGTACCGATTTTTGCTGGTTGTGATCCGTCAGATTGTTGAGATAGTCCCAGCTGGAGTACATTGAAACACTGTATAACTTAGCAATGTCATCGGCAATATTTTCTAGATACCATGATGCCAGGGCTTCATTTTTAATTAGTCCGGATACAGTTTCTAGCTGGATTAGATATTGATCCTGCATTGAAAAAGCAAGCAATCGCAACTCTACAACTACAGCAGTACAATTTGTACAAAAATTTTTATGTTTGAAGAGGCTATAAAATGAATTTTTGTATTTATAAATTTGGTTTGTACTCAATTACTTCAGGTCTCTTTGCTGCGCGAAAGAAAGGTGGCACGCGGGGTAGCGAGACAAAACGTAATGTTCGCTGTGACATATCAAAAGTACAACCGGACATTTTCGATTCGTTTCTCATGCTCAAAGCCTTTGCCTTTTTTCCGTGATGCATTCGCAGTATAATTGCAAATCAGCTACATAGAGCTCACAAACTAAATGCGAAAAATTACGTCCCTTTAACGGTGCTCCATGGAGGTCAACATGTAGCTGAATATTATACCTTTTTTCTAAATCACACAAGCACCAAGGAATACGCTACGAGTGTACACGCAATGTACTCACTGGCCTTTTGCTGCAACAACTGTTCCAACGGTAAAATAAAAACCAAATTACATTTTCCACGTGCGTTTATACATTTATTATTCTAGTAAAATGTATTTCAAATTGTTTAAACATCTAAGGCGAGCGCGTGCAGCCTGCGCGTATACGTTTCCAAGATTATCCTTGGTGCTTGGGTAATTTGAAACGCTGTTCATTTGGCCTCATAACTTTAGTTCACTGGAGGCAAATGGCAGTGCGCGAGAGGGTTCGTGCCGTCTCGTGCTCTACACCCGCAGAGCTCCAGCGACGTTGTCGCACGTGCAGAAAGACTAAAGTTCCCTCGATGCATTGCGGCAGCGGTGGCATATTCAAACCGGCTGATGAGATCGGTCTATTCTTCATTTTGTTTTTGAAACGGTATAACAAACTTGGGTTCACATTATCATTTCTTGTAAAACTTAGTAGGCTAAAGCGAAAACGGATTCCTTTTCTGGGATTTGGGGTCCGTGAGGGTTTATTGTGTTAACTATTCAGACAAAGTTGCAAATTTTTTAAATTATATTTTTATATAAAACACAACCTGATGGCAGAAAGTCTAATAGTGTAAAAACAAGTGCCTGATATGTATATCAGATTGTGGTCTCTGTGTTAAGCGTTTTCAAGTTTCTCTTCCGCAAACATGCATTTAATATTTTGTTTTCGTTCGTGATCCGGGCAATGAAGTCTATGCGGAATCTTTAAGACACTTGAAGTTTTTGTCATATCTTGTAGATAAAATCATTATTGTAATCAGCTGTAGCCAGTCGTTAAATTTTCTACATACCGACGACAACGGAAGTCATAAAATATTTTAATAGAGTCAAAAGTTCGGAATATTTATCTTCTTATACCAGTATAGCCCTGATAATTGACAATACACTCTCGGGATATCGACGCCTTTTGACGGTGGTTCCTTGCTTAGTGCTTATAAAGGTATTTACGCAACGCGCTCGTCAATATTTGTGCCGTGTATATTTCTTATTGCTGGGACCTATGCGTTCAAAGCAAAATCATATTATACTTAATGAATAAGGGGGCGTCCAACCAATCTCTAATTAGAGACCCGACGCTTCGAGGCCTCCGCGGTTTCTTTTCACAGGCGTGACTGTGGCAATGGCTGCTGATGAGCAGTATTTTTTTTTTCTATATATAATATTAAATTTATTTAGAGATTGACGTTCCCCCTTTTAATTAGTCTTGCATGCCTCAACCAAACAAACATTTGTCAAATGTTCCCGTTCAAGTCATAATTTGCTCTGTCTGGCGTTTTGCGCGTATTGATTGGTATAGTGCAAAAGAAGGAATTTACAGTAAATGCAGACGCGGGCACACATAAACATGGAAAATTGAAACACGGGATTCTGCATCTTATGATAAAGCGTATATAAAAGAAGAGCGTCGTTTAAGGGCTTTGAATAACACACCGAAATAAATATAAATAATGATATTATTTCACCACAAAAGTAAACTGAATCAAGTGGCGCTCACTGAATAGTGCACGATCACTAAAATGACTCACGTAATTATCTTGTGCCTCGGACGAAGACTGACTGACGGTTAAGCACGCGGTGACAAAAAGCACAACGACCGTCTGCTCCCGTCTCGAGACCATGGCTCCTTTCCGGGACCAGGAAGAGCGTGAAGGGGCGACCTGTTCGTATCTCTGATACGAGCAACTTTACAACGAGCAGCCGTCAACCTCCTGCTTGAGTCCCGTGGTGCAGTTGCCGATCATGTAATATTTTCAGCTTGGACAGAAGTGATCGATCCTGAGAATATGTTGAACCCGAGAAAAAAGAAAGAAAGAAAAAGGTAGATGTAACAAACGAAGTCAAAATTAGTTCATCGCCGGTACGCCACTGCAAACTGTATCTTAAGGGTTTACAATGCGCTTTAAAGGGGCCCAGCAAGCACTTTTTTACTGGTTTTAATTTGGACCGAACATGAGCGCACTGAACGTAGTAACTTAATGAAACTTTTCTGTTCTCGAATTTCGCTTTATTTTAAAAGTTATAGGCAAATTAAAATTACAAAAAACAAGCAAAAAATAACCTCCTTCGTGACGTCTTTGGCCAATTGAGCGGCCGTGAACTAGAGGAGGGGTAGTGAGCTCAGCGAGTGCTCACGGCTGCCGCACTCCATGACGACGGCTCGAAAGGGCGTCACTAAAGCATGTTCTGGATAGGCTGTATGAAGCAGGCAGCCAGGGCGGCTCGCATTGCATTTGCTGCACGATTAAACACTAATTCGGCATGACACTTCGTTGGCCACAAACGGCAGCAAACACAGGGTAAAGATCAGTTCAGAACGTGGGCCACTTCGCGCTGCCATACCGCCAAACGGCAACCGCAAGCCAAACCTGCTCGCCGAAGGCCTTCGGAACGCTCGGAACCGGTCGGATCCTTGAGCCCGTATACGACCGCAGCGCCGCAGCGTACATCCGGAACCTTTCTACGCTCGCCGCTCGTTGGTGCCTGATCCCACTACACCTTTCTAGTATGCGCCGCCTTTTCCACCACTTGGTGGCGGGTATGTCGACGGGTCGTTCCTTGTTTCCGTACTTTATAAACTGGATTTGTTTCTTTTCCGATCTAAAATACTAAACAAAAACTACTTTTATAAATAATAGAGACGGTTCGCGCCACTTATATTTTCTATTTCGACTAAAAAGAAGCTTTCAGCGGCTCTGACCAGTAGTAAGCCCAAGAACAAAGACTTCACATATGGCGCGCTTTCGGCACCACGGGTCGCCCCCGAAGGTGGAGGAGGTTTCCGCGTCGTCCGGTTAAAATATGACGCACTGATATTTAGTTACTCTCTCCGTGCCCGCTGGCTTGCCCGAACCCCAAGAGACGTGGAAACTGCAAAAAAGGTAGAGGCTTAAATATGATTGCAGGGCCCCTTTAAGCGCCTTTGGAAGTTTGCTGTGTGATGTGTCAAAAAACGACAGTTCCTTGAATATCACGCTTCTTTTGCCTCACGTGAAGCTTTAAAAACGCTAAAAGTAAGGATGAAAATGTTTCCTGTTTTAGTGCTAGAGTTTCTCGGGCACTGATAAGTGCGCACTACAAGAAAACAACGTCATACATACAACTGAACAGAAGACAATTTGTTTTGAAATAGTAGTTCGTTTTAGATTAATATAAGAATACAACCTACATTAGTGTCTGATGACTTTGCTGACTAGTGTTTTCTTATATAAGAAAAGTAGTTTAAAATTTCAATATAGCAGAAGAAAAAAAAAGTTTCACCACTTCTGGAGTGATATTGCTCCAAATCATCAATCTCCAACATTGCAGTATGTGAGATAACCGAAAAGCGCATATATTTCCTGTAGTGCGAAAGAAAATATGTACCGCAAAATTCATAAGCGGGCTAGAGATTTAATGCTCGATGCATTAACTGGATATGACTCAGAATGCTGTCAGGACGACCCGACATCCGGCAGATCTGCCGAAGGGACTTGCTTTGTTTTAAGAAAGGTGGCACCTGAAGTACAGCAGAAATGGCAGATAGATTGGACAGTTTCTGAACATTCTGAAGGTCTAGAACAGTAAACCACTTTTTATGAGAGCAGGACTTGGCGAAGAAGTACAAATATTTTTCGGCCCAAAATGCCTAGAGGTTTGAACGCCGAGGACAGGGTAAGCGACCAATCAATATTGAACAGCGGGCTGGTCAAAACAAGAAAGGCTCATCGAATGGTGGTTTGCCAAATCTTCGCTTGCATGTGTCTGTATTTGAAAGCATGAACTGCTTTTTAACGCTACCCCCTAATCCCAAAATTTTTGCTCGTCCGTCCGTCCGTCCGTCCATTTCCCGCTAAATTAAGTGGGAAAATTGATGTAACGGGACTTTACGTTGCGTGACCTATACACCAATTAAGTTCCCCGACTATATTTAGCGGGAACATTGATGTGATGTGCCGTCACGTGATCTATTCACCAATTTAGTTTCCCCGCTAATTATAGCGGAAAAATTAATGTCAGTTTCCTCGCTATAATTTGCGAGAAACTTGATTCCTCGTAACCTGACGTCACGTGACCTTTACACTAATTTAATTATTTACCCTTTAAAGTTAGTGGGAAATTTGATGTCACGTGGTTTGACGTCAGGAGACCTGCATTTAAATTTAGTTTCTCCCTCAATGTATCGAGAAATTCGATAAAAATAAAGGTTTTTCACTCTCCGAAATGGTGGTTTAATGTCTTTTAAACATTTTTAAGCAATCGCAGATTGATTACTGTATTTCATGCAATATAGGCCTTTAAAGATAATGTTTGAATGCATCGTGCTACGTATTTGGGATATCTCCTAATAATATTTATATCTTCGGAAAATTAGACATCAGCTCTTTCTAGTGAATAACGTTTAAATTTTTTATGCCAAGGAGAGAGATAATAAAGAGAGGGAGAGAGAATGCGTGTTACCTGTAATTTAGCAGTGATTTCGAAACTCTTTATAAAATGAAACAAAGAACTTCCCGAACGTCTACGCAGACGGAAATATGATGTAAAAAGGACATAGAAGGAAACGCTCTAGCGGAACATGCAGAAAAGAGCAACCACGTCATCGATTTCGACAGCAATTTCGTGCTGGACACCGAAAGAAACTGGAAAAAAATGAGACGTTTACAAGACCTTGTAATGCCGAATTAGAGCGCAGCTCTTGAGGAAGAGGAGGGGAGGGTACTGAGGGGAGGGTATACCCCTCCTCCCTCCTCCTCACCTCCTCATCCTCCCTGCTATTCCTCCACCCCCTCCCTCCCTCCTCCTCCTCCCTCCCCCTCCTCCCGTCCTCCCCTCCCCCTCCTCCAGTTCTCCAGGTTTAAACGAAACTACAATGCTTCCACTATTTTTACATACTGTAAATTATGGCGACCTTGTCCTTGGTGATGATTTTAACTTTCCTGATGTTGAGTGGGCAGACGGTAGACCCATAACGTCAATTACTTGTTCCGCTTGCATGGCTTTTCTTAATTTGATTTCCAGCTTTGAGCTTTATCAGCATTTGTTATTCCCGACGAGGCTAGGCAAAACGAAGGCGAGTACGTTGAATTTGCTTTTTAGCAGTAGGAGGGGCCTTATAACGTCTCTCTCCAGTATTCCTAGTATTAGCGACCACGAAATAATAAGAGGAAGTGTAACCAGCGCGTCCACAACCAGAGAACCAGAATCGCCCACAAAAGTTTTCTTCTATGACTGCGGTAACTATCTCTGTGATTATTTCTGCGATTATAAAGAGCTTTTCCCCCACTAGATGTTGAAACTCTGTGGAATCTCTTTAGGAATAAATGAAATTCTAGTGTTGCGGTATTCATTCCCTCCAAGGTACTAACTTCCAGGTGACGCAGAGACAAACCGTGGATGACCGCTGAACTACGCTTCTTGCACAAGAGAAAAAGGCGAGCATATCTGAGATACCGTAAAAACAACGACGATTCTTTTCTTTCGCATATAAACAGTATAAGTAAACAATTCAAATTTAGGTCAGATGAATGCCAACTTAGATATTATACGTCTTTAAATAATAAATTGAGAAGTAACCCAAAATAACTTTGGAAATATGTGAAGTCGAAAAATAAAGTAATACTTGGAATTCCCCCGATTAGTGACAGCGGACAAGTTGTTACAAAAGATGAGAAAGCGACACATTTTAATATCTACTTTCAATAGGTATTTTCGCCAGTAGTTCCTAATGGTAAATGGACTAAGATCAGACAAACCAGGCGGTCCCGGTGGTATACCCAATCGTGTTCTAACTGAATGTTCCGAGATAATCTCATCATATTAAGAAATCCTGTTCAAAAAGTCGCTTTCTAGTGGAAGGCTCCCGAGCGAGTGGAAAACGGCAAATGTTGTTCCGATATATAAGGATCGATCAAAAAGCGTTGTTTAAAATTACAGGATGATTTCTCTTCTCTGCACCTGCTCTAAACTAATGGGGTACATAATCAAGAACAATGTTTTCAGTCACCAAACCAAAAGTAGGTATCTAAGTTTGTCGCAACACTGCTTAGAACAAAATTTTTTTGAGAGACACAGCTGAATGAGTTTTGTCACGATCTTGCATATTCATTTAATAACAGACTTCAAGTAGATTGCATACTTCTTGATTTTTAGAAAGTGTTTGATACTGTCTCATGCGTATATTCCCATAAACGTTAAACATTCAACTGGCCGACTAACATCATCGCATGGTTGGCCGATTATCTACACCAGACAAAGCAATCCGTTTTAATCAAAGGCAAGCACTCAGCCCACGTCCCAGTCACATCGGGAGTCCCAGAAAGGCAATGATGGGAGCACTTTTATTTTTTATTTTTTCAATAATATCATTAATTCACTGAAATCAAGAATAAAGTTCAATGCGGATGACTGTGTAGTATATTGTTCGAGAAATAGCCGAGTGTTGGGCGTTACAAGGTGATATTCGCCGTATCTCATCCTAATGCGACACAAGAGGTATGAAGTTAAACATAGATAAATGTAATGACGCACGTTTTACGCGAAAGCACATGCCTGTCGTATTTACATATATGACATCACCGGAAATTCTTTGGCGAGAGTATCAGATATAAAATACCTTGGTGTATATTTTTTAGGAAGCCTTACGTGGACAGAACTCGTGGACTAGATAACCGCAAAAGCGACTCGGATGCTTAACTTTATTAAGATAAACTTCAGAGTTTGCCCTATGCACATTAAAATCACATTATATGCTACATATATTAGACCTATTTTAGAGCATGCAAGTGTTTCCTGGGACCCCAGTCAAGCCAATGTGATGAACCAACTGGGAAAATGTACAAAACAGAGCAGCAAGGAATTATAGCAAGTAATTACAACTTTAGATCGAGGGCTAGCCAGCTGAAAAGAGAGCTGAATTTAATTTCAGGAGCACACAGAAGGTGGTCTATGCGCTTAAAATTGTACCATAGCATCTTTCATAATTAACTCGGCATAAAGAAATCTAACTGTTTGCTGCCTCCCCACTTCACATCAGGAAGAAGAGATCACTAAAAAAATTGTAAGTACCAGTGTAGAACGCATGTATTAAAAACCTATTTTCTTTCACCTACAATGACCGACTGGAACTCTCTACCGGAAGACACAATCAACATCACATCTACAACTTTTATCTTTCATAATATCTTGAATGCTGACTTTTTAAACTGACGAGAGCGTTCTCATGCTCATGCCACTGTTCAATTGAGTACCATGTAATTACTACAAATCTGTTTTGCGCGCTCATGTTATCGTGCCTTGTGCTTTTGCACATTTGCTCATGTACTCGCATACTTCCCTCCCAGTCATGCATTCTTAGGCGCTGCGAGATTTCGTTAAAGAAATGAATGAATAAACAAATACACTTAAAAAGTCGTTTCGACAGGGCATAGAAAGGCTGCCACAGAGGTGGTGAAAGTTAGTCTTGTAACCGTTACACCATAAACTGATTGATTAAAATTGCAGTTAGTCTTTATTAAGAAAACTCCATTGATTACTTGATTGAAGTAATCAATATCAAATATTGATTACATGTAATCAGGTATTTTACTAGTACTGTCGTTTGGAGGAAGGGGGGGCGCACCGCCCCGGGTCCAGCGCTAATGGGGGTTTTGCGGCGCTCCACTAGAGGCGGCGGGAAAGCGGGGGGGGGGGGGGGGGGGCGTACGCGGCGGTACACGAGAGGAAGGGGTGGGGAAGGGTGTTGCGGCGAGCAACGAGCGGGAGGTTGTCGCGTCGGGCCACCACCCAGGGTGCCGCTGACCCTAATGACGCTACTGCTTGAGACGAAAGGTTATTGACCATTACTTGTAAAAGTAACAGTTGTTTTCCTATTAATTCCAATTTTCCAAAAAGTCGATATTTCTGCCGGTTTGAAAAAGAATATTTTGTACTGTCTTTGATTGTGGTCGCAGTTCCGGATAACAAAATACTCATCTTCTCGATACACCTCTTTTTGTAGGCCCCCTGTCAGGGGCTTGGTTCGAGGATGCCTTGGAAGGTAGCTCGTGGAATCGATGGGCGATATTAGAAAAAGGGAAAACTCTTTTTGGGCGAACTTGGGCGCGAGAGATAAGCCACAATGAAGACAAAACCGATGTTACGGGAGCTCAACCAAGGTCACAATATATGAACAATTCAAACATGTTGCGTAAAAGAACTTTCGCGCAGGTTTGTTGCACGTCTACGTAAGTTCTTACCGGAAAGTGCATGAGCAATCGTTTTATTTTTTGTTCATCGCGAGATTTAGAAACTGATTTAAGTGGACATGTCGCAGCACTTTTGGCTTTAGCTGAGGTGAATAAATGGTCGGAAGCTCGAAAACCGATGGGGAAGGGGGAATTACATAATCGTAACGGTTGTAAGTAATCCGATTACATTCAAAAGTAACTAAAATGCTCTTGTGATTACTACCTAATAAAAGTCATCAAATTAATATAAAATTATACCAAACCGGTTATGATTACAAGTAATTTCATCACTTGAAATGAGAACCATACAAGCCTCGTGAAAGTGCATTCGGCTCTAGGGGGACTAAAGTCGAGGGGGCTAACAGATCTACCGATCTCTAATTGGCCGGTATCTGCAGCATATGAAGTGTAAACCTACGTGGCTTGCCACTCGTAAATTAAATTCTTGTTTCCCTCAAGAATTAAATCGTGTTAGTTTTTCACAGTTTATTGAGGGCATGCCGTAGACATAGGGCGTCATGTATATTTTGATGGACAATTAATCGTTTTTGAGCTAGTCTCATTGGAGAACAATGTATTTCAACATATGAATTTTATGTAAATTAGATCACAGAGCTACTGGGTGATTTCAAATAGCGGCCAGGCTCTTTAAATCGACCGCAAAATTCGGTTTCTTTACCTATCGCGTTCCAATTTTGTACAGCGTTGGCCACAGCTAGCGCATTTTTCTATAAAATTCACAAAGAACAAGCTTACCTGAGGAAAAAGTAAAAAAAAGAGAAAAAGGCATAACTCCTATAGAAAACGCAGCGAAGCCAACGGTCTTCAAACCGTTGGGCGCCCTATGGTTTGAAGACCGGGCTTCGCTGCGTTTCCATAGGAATTAAGCCTTTTTCTTTTTTTTACTTTTTCCTCAGGTAAGCTTCGCTCTTCGCGAATTTTATAGAAAAAATGCACCACCTGTGGCCAACGCTGTACAAAATCGGAACGCGATGGGTTAAGAAACCGAATTTTGCGGTCGATTTAAAGAGCCTGGCCGCTCCTTGAATCACCTGATAGTTTTGTTAAAGAGTAAGAAAACAATTGACTTCGTGAACTAGTTTTATAGTTTACCACCAAATACTAGGAAATTAAGAAAAACAAAAAAGAACACGCGAAAACTAACACGATTGTTCGTTTTATTCTTTTCCCACTCTCGGGTAAATTGAGATAAATTTGTTGACATGGCGTCTTTTGCAAAAGACTTCTTGCGAAATCGTAGCGATACTAGCGGCGTAGTGTCGCAGCATATCGGGGTCCCATTGGCAACAGTTTCGGTTTTGATTTTTCAATCTCACTTCACGGCATCCCGTCACGACCAAATACAGAGCTTGCTTTTTGGAATATGTGACTTTCCTTTCATTTATATTACTGTTGGTGTTGCCTTCTAACACGGATAGGTTGCTGTGAGACATTCTTTTGGGCTTCCGAGGGGCCATAGTTCGTGCCCAGGTAAACACAGACCAACTATATTAGATGAAAGAACCGTACTTGACCGATCAACCTGTTTTATATTCTTCTCAACGACTTAAGCTTCTTTTCTACCCTCTGGAGTGGTAGTCAGGTCGCTAGGTCTAGGCAGGTCCCTGCGGCACCTTGGGCTGCGTGTTTCAACGGCGACTCTCAGAAAGATCACTGGTGCAATACAAGCGAGCGCTGACTTTCTTTTTATGCAGCACTGAGATTCACTACTTCGTCAACGGGGCAATCGAAACCGAAACCACGCCTCTCTTCTTCATGACCAACGATGACTCATTAAGCGACGCACGTATGTTGCCTGCAGGGATTTTCAAGAGCAATCCACAGTCGACTGCAAAAACAATGAGCGTGGCGAGTGCATGGCTTGATTGTCAAAGTACAGGTGGCGTCCATTTTAGTGGCTGAGCATGTTAGATCATAGATGTTTAGAAGTTTGATAATGTACCCCTGAGAGTTCGAGGCGGTAAGAGGGGAAGGAGGATGTAAGTTGTTCTGAGGTGCAGTCCTTGAATTGACTTTGGCCACTGAAAGAGCGAACAGCTTTTTTTGAACGAAGAAGGAAAATGGATGCTTTAAAACTTAAAACATCTGGTATCAGGATCCGAATCGGACTAATGACAATCGGACTATGATGGAAGCTCATGGAAGCTTAGTATAGACATCTACACACTGTCTGATAGATCACATACAAAAAAACATAGACTAGGCAGGCGCAACTGCGGAGATCTACCCAGTGATGCATAGTATCATTGAGCGAAAGTCGGGTACACGACAAACGAGCTTTCATGTACTTGCAAACATCCGTTGAGAGACTACATTACCTGCAAGGGAGCCAGACACTTGAGTTCACTAGACGTCGAAAATCACAATGTTCTACGCAAATACATGCAGCGGGCTCTAACAGAGAACTCTTTTATTTGCTTCAAAAGGGGAGTCCATGTCAGAGGACATGACTCACGTCTTCGTTCGAAATGTCAGCGGAGACAATGATATAGTGGGGAAAGTAGCAGCGGGCCTGGAAGTCTAGGATTCGAGGTAAAAACAAAGTGGCAACGACCGCACAAATTGTTCTGCGATTTACAGCGCAGCTCCTGTGCTGCTGAAATATGCGCTCTCCTAGACTTGCTCTTAGCCAGGGGGGAGAATAAAATACAAGTTGATTAAAATGACGAATTAAATCATTTTGGTTTTGCTGTGTTGATTTAAATCAGGCCCGTATAACATATTATATATATATATATATATATATATATATATATATATATATATATATATATATATATACATATATATATATATATATACATATAGTGTTTTTTTTAGCTGCACCAAATTTTCAAAAAAAGGGAACTTGAGATAGAGTAATTTCAGCCCTGGGGAAGTGTTAGTGGCCATGGCGGCCTCTAGAAAAAAGGTGAAATTAGGTAATTAGTTTGCTAATTAACTAAAATGTTTTAACTAACTTTTTAATTTTTCAATTGAGGGCAAATAATGCATTTAGAGGATTGAAGATCGACCACAGTATGGTCTACCCTTGTCGTCAAATTTGGATAAAAAAATTCCTAGTAGGCGCTACAGGGTCGAGAAATATCACTTTGGTAAATGTCGTCAAACCGAAACTAAGCAGAAGAGAGGGCCGGTAAAGTTATCGCTCCGCCCTTCCGGGCATGCGATTCGTCTTTATCGCGGCCGGCTCCGCTTGCTTCGGCGAGGGGGGGGGGGGAGCAAACTTTTGTCTAGAGCAGTAAACGAAACTCCGAACTACTTTCAATCTATCCGAGTGAAAAGCAGTCCAACTGTACGTAAGGTATAGCAGTAGTACAAGACTGCCAAACCGCTATCCTGTCTTTACATTTAAAACGCGTTCAGTTTTTCTCTTTGGGGAAGTGCTCGTGTGACTGGGAGGGTGGCGGGGGTGGGGGGGGGGTAGGAGGGGAGGAAGCCACGAGCCGCACTTTAACACGCGAAGAGCCGCATGTGGCTCGCGAGCCGCAGCTTAGCCACCCTGGCTTATATAGATGCTAAATGGTATCAAAGGCACCCTTGTTGATAAGAAACGATTGGGCTTTAATTAGCCAATTGCAGAGTTTTGAGCCATTTATAGATGCCTAAAACTGGAATTCTAAGCGCCTAAACGTCCAGCCTATTGAGCAAGGTGCAAAGTTTCCCTGTAAGAAAAACATGTATGAGGGTCGTGCTTTCTTCTTTTCGGTTCGTTGGGGAGTCACGCGGAGTTCGTTTGGAAGCCAAGGAAAACGCGAAAGAATGAAACGAACAAAACGAGAAGCGAAAACAAGAACATGAAGTTTTATACTTCGTTTCAGCTTGGGTCCAGACGCAGCCGATGCTACGAGCGCGAGCGTGTGGCCCTGAACAGTGCTTGCAATGCACGAGCGCGCGTGCTTGGCAGGGACGCTGAGAGCCCGGAGCTCGCGCTTGTAGCATCGCCTGCGTCTGGACCCAAGCTGAAACGAAGTATAGAATAACGTACTCCATTGTAGCGTACGCTAGCGCTAAATTTAGCGGTTGCGTTAGCGCACGCTACGCAAGAGAGCTTTAGAATAGCGTTTCTCCATAACGACGCGAAAGCCCAAGCATCTCGCGTTTGCAACGCCACCAAGATAAAGTAACAATTTTTATTTCATACACGAAATGCTGTAACTGAAAAAAAAAAAACGTTTTTTGATCCAGAGTAACATTTTAAGATTTGTTTAAACATGAGAATGCGACGCGAGCGGTCGTTTTGATCGTAGATTCCCGCTGGCGTAGCCTCGGCAAGGGGTGTCTCGTGTACTGACCTTCGCACACTGCACCTTCGCCGAAAACTGTTCGCGCGTCGCGAGAATCAAGTTGCCGGTGATCGCTGCCCACCTTACTGTGTTTTCCAAGCCAAGTGCATTGTCGTCCCGTATTGAAAAATCGCAGTCGCGAGGATGCCACCGACGTCGTCCTCATGATGCCGCCAAAGCGGCCGCTGCCTTGGCCCCGGGGCCACCATTTTTCAACTGTGCTGCTCTTGGCTTTAGCCAACTGCTCTACACGAATTCTCCTTGGAGGAGCACAAAAACTCTTTAAATACGCACGCAATTTCAAAAAAAAAGAGCGTAAACTAAAATATCGCACGCAAAGCGCAAAACCGCAAAGCGCTAGACAAGCACTCGCTTGCGCGAGGGCGCAAGCGAGAGCTTGTCTAGGCGCCCTGGCTCTTGTAGCGCAATCACGCCCGGTCGGCCTTCGGCGGGGAGTGAATTTACGTGTTGTTGGAAGTTTCCGCGCTTCTTGCGTGACCGCGAGAGTTCCACTACGAGATGGTGTAGGCGTTGGATTTACGCATAGTGTTCTTGCGAGTGAGGCGGTGTCGCCCGGAGACGGTCGAGTTGTGAGGCGAGGCTGGCGAGACACGTTGGGTTATTCAATATTTCGGCAAAGGCTTGGTGGATTTCCTGTTGAACGGACGGGGCCGAAGAGCTTCCTCTCTCGCAGGTGCAGGAGATTTGGGTCGTGTCGCCATCTCGCGCTTGACAGGTGGGGATGTTGCTTCTGGATCTGCTGCCGGGAGTGTCGTCCCAGCTTTCAATTGCTGTCGAAATAGACTCATTCCTGCTCCGTTCGTTCGGGTCGGTTGAGCAGCCATCGGTTATCGTCGCGAAGCTGGGTAACCATCTTGAGAAGACCGCTCAAGCCCGAGTTTCTGGAGTTGTTGGCAGCCTTGTCCTTGCTCTCTCGCGTCGGCCCCCTGGTGGGTTGCGCACCCCATTGAACGGTTTTAGCCCCTCCAACCCTTTGTCGGGTCCAGGAGCGGTTTCTGCTAGGTATCCGGGGGTTTGTCGCTTCGCTGTCGTGCGGCTCCGAGACCGCGACGCAGGCGGCAGAGGAGGAAGTCGATTGATTTCGGCTGGAATGGAGTGCGCTTTTCCGCATCCTGTTTGAGACGATTCCACTTGCACTTGACTAGGATGCGCGGGGTCTTGTAAAGGAGCTTGCATTTCTTGTCCCCCGTCGGATGACTCTTGCCGTAAAGCAGGATGGTAGGCAATCGTGAGTGGGTGCCGGGATGAGCGCGTAGCACGCAGTGCAGCAGCGATCTATAGGGTTGGGGAAGACATTCCCCCTGTGCCTAACGCTGCCGCAGGTCGTGCGAATTTCAACCTTCTTTTTATAGATGTAACATCGGAAGTCGTCATTCTCGTACCGGACCCAAAAGGGTACATGGTCGCCTTTGAAGAGAATGAGGACAGAGTTCGAGCGTACCGTGCGGCGCGCATGCAGGACGGATGAATTTTTGTTGTGAACGAGATTCTCGAGAATGTCTTGCTCGGATTCTTCCTGTGGTACGCCTTGAATGATGCCTCGCTTAGGTGTTATCGGGAGGAACGACGTAGGTGGCGACCTCTCATTCCTTTTTTAGGTAAATGTACTTCGTGAGTTGACTGCAGCGCGTGGCGTTTTCAGGAATTCTTCGTGCTAAAGAGAAGCGTGTTTTGCTGCTCATTTAGCCGAAAGGTGTCCCCTAGCTGCCATGCCACCAGTCACGTTCGCTGCTAGTTGTATGCTGCACTGTAGCGCCACGCAGTCCCCGGTTTCAGTTGAATGCCTCCGCGCAATCGAAGGACCACCCAGGCGTCATGTTTCGGTAGCTTGGGAAACCTCGGGGGATTCGTTCCTCTAGCTGCCTCTTTGGCCGCTAGGTCAGTCTTCCCGGGTTGATTCTGGAGGGGTTGCACAGTTAGGCTTAGCGCCCTGCGCCTCGCATATGCTTTCTTGATTGCGTCCTTCCAGCCACTGTTAGGTGCGTGGAAATCTTCCGGCAGAATGTCGTCTCCATCCATGAAGACGAAAAATTGAGGAGAGCTTACCGGTGTGTTTGGTTATCCCTGCGTGGCTGGCTGCTCCCACCAGGTGTCGGGAGGACTTGAGGGGTTGCGACACGTTGTCCCCATATAGTACGGTTGAGGCTTAGCGAGGCGGCGCTCGCGTTGCCCAGGAAAATTGAAGTTTGTCGTCGAAAAAGGGGGCCGAACACCGAAAAAAAGGTACCCAGATGTTCGTCACCACTTCCGCCGTGCGATGGTGTAAAATAGTGACACAGTCTAGCAAAAAAAAAAAAAAGGACAACAACAAAAGACCGCAGAAAAAACTGATGAGTGAGCGGAGCCCATGTAAAACACGTCTTGCTCCAGCAACCGCTCGCAGCGCTCCCTCAACCAAGCCACGATCAAAAGAAGAAAAAATATTCGAATCGAGGTTTTAGTTGACGCGAAGAAAGTTTTTCAGCAACTGAGCAACGCCAGGCCTTGGATTTTGTACGTGCAGGTAACAGTGTATTTCCGGTAAAGCTTACCCTTACCAAAAAAAAAAACTTCTTTTTGTTTTTTAGAAATATTTTGGTTGGTGTTGTTATTTCATATTCCCGCTTTTTTCTCACTGTTTGAAAACGAAAATGCGACGGAGTACAACCATCCCTTTACGTAAATAAGTAAGGAAATTATTTCACAATTACTTTGTTAAATATGTAATTATTATTATACAAAATGGCCGATAAATTTTAACGTATGAGATGTAATTTCGTTACTTGTAATGAATTACGTACAAGTCTGCCCCGAGGGAACGAATGTATAAAAGTGGCGACGTGGAATGAATTTATTATGTAGCCTTCCTCGATGAAAGTGAGAAAGAACACATGAAAGATGGTGAAGCAACTCCATTGCCCTAGATGTTTATTCTTTCCTTAATCTTCAGGTTCATCTTCAGCACATTTAGAAACCGATATTCTTGGACGCACTTGCTTATTAACGCCAATATGGTGACGTCGGAAACTAGTGCAAGAATTAATAGATAAAAACATCCATAATCTTTTATCCACGGCAACATTGATATTAAAATTAAACAATATACCTTTTTCATTGACTGGATAGGCGAAGATCAATCAAACCGGATCAATTAAGCAAAACAAATTTAAAACACGATGTCTTTAAATATACAATTTTCCCTCGGGCAATTTGAGATTGGAATTCACTGACTGACGAAATTGTCACGCTTTCACCACTTCACCAATTTTGGTAACGCAATTTATTAGATACTGTATGTGTTCAGATCCCATTTTGGGTCTATATTTATGGCGTATCTTAAGAAAACTTCCTCTCCTGCTAGTTCTTTCAACTAAAAGCCGCAGTATCGATGACAATAAATGGAAAAGAAGAAATAGTTCTGCCTTACCTACATAAATTTCAGCTCATTATTCGCGTTAGTAGTCCCCTGCTGCCTGCAGTTCTACATCGCCTCTCTTGTATGGGTCAGGAATTGGCTATGCCACCAGTCTTTCGTTGTGTTTTTTATTTTCGGAGGAAATAGAGGGTGGCTGATGGAATAAAATAGTGACTGGAGTTTGCTCAACTACTTTAAGCAGGTACTGCAGCCTTGTGCAGATGTTGCAAGGCTCGTTTACTGCGCCATACGGTGCACTAAGGCTTGCTTTTGATTAGTGGCTCAGAACGTGCCCAATTTATCCCTTCTTTTGCTCGACGTAAGACCTGCCACGGTGAGTTTTCAATGTATAGCATAGTTTGAAAGGTGAGACTCCTGAAGACTGCACGTACCTGCTCAGTGCTTCGACGGCTCCTTGTTTGGGAACGAAAGTTTTGTCAGGGTCCGATATGTCCGACGATTCCGAAGTCAGCTACTTGAAACGGCTGAAGCAGTTCACGCGCACAAGGTCCGCTTCTCAGAGGTGGAGACATCGTTCAGGGAGACGCGCCTTCAACAAAACTGTGTCCAGATCCATCTCGGTTCGAACGTTCATGTAGTATCAACTTTTTTTCTTTTTATGCCTCTCCATGTATTCAGCGGGAAACACGCGCTTCGAACTGTAATATTCAGCCATAGAAAGGGCTGTGGACACGTAGGTACACAAGCCGTCACAAGCGGTGCTAACGAAGAGACCGATCGCAGCTTGGACACCAATCTGAAAATGAAGGCCTCCGCAGCATCTCACAGCTCTCATCCTTCAAGTTTCTTTGCGCCTTCTATTTTATGCCAACCCACAGGGGCACTGCGCATGTGTTGCCCTTCGCACCGGCCATCCCGACTCCATAAACAAACAAGCGTAAGCGGAGCCTCTCATCTTTGTTCCCAAACCGGCCTTTGTAAACAAGTGAGATGTTGGGAATATCAACAAATAGTTTCAGTTTCATTATTTTTTGCGAAAGAAGTGCTGGTATTTTGTATTCAACTGTAATTGTTTTTATATGTAGTTAATTTTAACATTATCCTGCCACTGTTCTCTCTATTCAGAGACTTGCTATATTTTTGTACCACTTTCTTGCCCTTCCTTGAATCCGCAACGTCTTATTTTTCAATGCTCCGAAAACGCCAGCTCTGATCATATGGTCCCATTTGGTGCTCCGTAAATTGAGAATGACAAAAATATTGCAAGATGTATTTGAGGGGCCTGGCACATTATGAACATTGACTTGTTAAAATTAAAACGAAATTGAAGAATGACTTGTGAAAAATGATTTTCTAACGTTTTCAAAATCATTTTTGAAATGATTTTGAAAATAATTTTGAGTGAATTTTTGGGAAGGATGCGCATTCTCGATTTGAATGAAATCTTCTATGAATGCTAAACAGATGCGTCCTAATCACATCTAAGAAAATTCAAGCTTCAAGAAATTTCGATGCGGATTTACAAAGCTTTGACTTAAGACCATTTTGCAGCATGTGTCATGTTTCCTATAAAGAATTTCAAACTATCAAAACTTTATAAATAATAAGATATATATGACTCGTTTTACTGTGTGTGCCGCCTCTGCACAGAAGCATTAAGCACACCGCGACAACAGTGTGTGTTTTAAAGCTGTCCAAAATGCCAACTTCGCGCAAGTCGCGAAATGCGCGCGTGATCGAAAGCGACTTCGTGAATTTCGTTTCGGAAGCTAGATCTTGTTCTTCAGGAAAAAAGTCCAAAAATTTTTAGGGATGCACAAAACAACAACAACAACAACAACAACAACAACAACAACAACAACAACAACAACAACAACAACAACAGCAACAACAACAACGACAACAACAACGACAACGACAACAACAACAACAACAACAACAACAACAACAAAAACAACAACAACAACAACAACAATAACATTTTTTGTAAGAATAAAAAATATCGATTGGACACAGTTTTTTTCGATCTGATAGGAAAACACCCCTCAGGATGCTTTGCGCTTAGTCGAAAAGTTGCAGGAGATGTGCTTTAAAAGGTCTCTGATTTGTCAGATGTCTCCACGAAGTGTGCTTCTAGCTAGAAAATGAGACTGATACCCGGGCCACACGGGCAACTCAAATGCCATTTACAACGATTGACATTTGTGTGATCGGCGAATCAGCGCGCAACCTGTCGCGCGTGGAATGCGCCACACCCGGAGTGTCGCGCGCTGATTGGCCGTCCGCTCAAATGGCATTCGTTGTAAATGGCATTCGAGTTGCCCGTGTGGCACGGGTATTACATGTGCTTTCTGGCTGAAATGTCCCTATAGAGTGTGGTTTTGGTTAATTGTGTTTTTGTTAATGCGCCAGAGAACCTTGCAGAACACTGAAGCAGTGGAGAATGCGGCGGCGGTTTTGGAGGTGCTCCGGTGTGGGCGTCGTCGAGTGTGTCTCTCTGTGTGTGTGTAGAGGGGAAGGGCAAAAGAGAAAAAGGGAGAGAAGGAAAGAGGGAGTGAAAGGCCTCTTGTTATGGTTGTCATGGTTGTGAGAGGAGCGACGGCGATGCGGTGGCGCGCCCCCCGCGAGATCACTCTGGTTTGTGCGTATGGTAGCCCCTGCAGATTTCGCTGAGAGTACACTAGCAGCCGCCGCTGTAGAAAATTCACAATTAGTTCATGTTTTTGAAAGGACGAGTAAATGAAGAAAGTTTGGTTGAGCTTCCAGGAACACTCCGTCTTAGTTCAGCCTTAAGCCAGACATGAGAGTATCGCTTTACCGCTACGTTAACCTTCTGTGCTGGGCCTTTTCTCTGCCTTCCATTCATTCATCACCTTTCGTTTTCCTCCAGCTGCTGCCTTAAGTTGCTAAATGCTGCACTGTGCGTCATAAAGGCACAAGCCACGGGAATACTCGCTCATCGCGAGCCATTCTTGGGCTGTCTGAGAAGCTTTCTTATGTTGATATTAAGCTGCATTTGCAACGCTAAAAGCGTGAACTTTTTAGTTTTGAGCTTTACCGTTTACCCAAGTGAACAGGCAAGGAAAATTCGCTCACCTCAAACACATTTTTGAGTGTCTGCGAGGCGTGATAATTTTTTAATGTTAAAGGGGCATTGACACCCCAAAGGTCGTGTTTTTTTATTGTCTAAAACGATGCAAGTTGTAGTTCTAGACACGCAAGAAAATACCGCATCGCGAAAAAATATTTCCCCACGTGCGCAGGCGCCTTTTTATTTTTGGCGTTTTTCTCTCCCGCTCCTCATCTCCCCGCTTCTTTTGATTTGTGACGTTAAATACCATGAAATTTAGAAGCTTCGTAGGTGACATTTCTATAAGATTTAATAACGGCGATCGTAAAACATGTTTTTTTTAACGCAATTGCGAATGCACTACGGCCCTTCTTTTTGAAATACCAAACATCGGAGTCCGTTGTGATGTCGCCTCCTAGACTTTTATCCTCCCTCGGAAAACATGGCTGATCGGTGAGTCGGGGAATTGAACGAAGTGGTCCTTTTTAGGTGCGCGACGACCTCTCAGTCTTCGAAAATGAAATCGTCAAACGGTGAAAACAACAGGGTTTGGTGTCTGTGTATCCTAGTTTTAGTTGTGACTCCGCCGTGGCAGCCTTTCACGCAGAAGCGGCGAGTCGTCAGGCGTCGTCTTACCTTTCTTTACCTCTCCCAACGAGAAGAGTAAAAAAAGGTGGCGAGAGAGGTACTGGAGGCATACATGATAAGGAAGGAATGTCCTGATAAGTGTATCAGTCAGCCCTCACTTTTCCTTTACAAAAGGAAGTGGATTTTATTGACACGTGCCGAGTCCCGGCACGTGTCAATAAAAGTGCCCGAGTGCCTGGTGGCCGAGTCATTGATGACTAGTCACATTTGTAATATTTGTGGCTTTTGCTGTTTCTGTTTTTCCAATAAGAATTCAGTTGATAGTCAGCGCTCGTCCTGTTGGCCTCTCCGTCTTCGTATTCGTCTTTAATGTCCGCTTACACAACTTTTCAACATGCATAACCAACTCGCCTGCATCGCTACGTTAGGCTTCTTTGGGCCGCGTTCCCACCTGTCTATCTTACACCCTGACCAAGACCATCTTTGCAGTCAGCTCATCTGAAACTGCCTTTTCTAGCCCTTTCCAGATTGGACAGCAGGAAATTTGTGATTGCTTTCTGGGGTCCATGGTTTTGTAAGCAGGTCGCGTTTCACTGATTTGTCTAGGCCCTTGCATATCTCGCAGTAACAGCCGATATCGAGTTCATCTCCTGAAGCGAGGCTAGTTGTGTCTAACGATCCTGCAGAATATTTTTAGTTAGTAAAATAATTTGATATTTGCTATTTTAACTGAGTTGTATTTTAATCAACATACATAATTCGCCTGCCTCCATTTTAAAAAGAAAATTGACGGAGACCAACGTTGTTGAAGCATCAACTGCTCTTAATTTCTGGGAGCAGTATTTAACAGAGGGACCAAATATACATCGTTACGGTTGAGTGACAAGGTGAGCCGAAAAACGATGTAGTCAGTCTTGAAATAAAAGCCTTATTGGCTAGGGCTGGTTGCAGACGTCTTTTTAGGTCAACATGTCTTAAAATTAATAGAAATACGAGACTACGCCTATAATCCACTGGGCGTTTATTAGAAGACTGACTTTGTCTGGATATATTCCCAACCACTGCTTGTTTATCCCAAAATAAACGAGGTGATCACGGAGTACTCGTAACAATATACTGCCGCGCGCGTAACTGGCCAAGTAAGCAGCGTGGCCGTGGCCTAACGGTTATCGTGCTTGCCTCCCACGCGAAGAGCCAGGGTTCAATTCCTGGGAGCGACGCGTCTTCTATTTATTCTTGCAATTTAGTGTTCTGGTAAATTCGAGAACTCTGTTGCATGTTCGAGGTCAGAGTGTTCTACGCGCCGAATCTTCTATGCCGATTGATTCAGAAGCCCACGTGTGCACAAAAGGGGCTGCGCATGGCGAGCCGGAGTCAGTGTCGCCCCAGCGTTCGATCCTGCTGTTTCACCGCCATCGACGTTCGTGACGATCTATTGTTATCTTCTGTTCCCTTTCTGTTTGGGGCACAAGTTCGCCCATTAAACGTTTGGTTCGCTTAAGTTTTCGTCGCTTCATCAATTGTCATTCGTGACAATACATTTTCTCCATTTGGCAGCGAGAACGGAAGTGTACGGAACACGCTATAACGCATTTCGGGCGCTCCGTGCCATACTGGCTGCTGGGCTCAGAGTCCAGTAGCAGTCGACACGGATTGCAGGCGGTATGCAGCGCATCTGGCGCTCACCACGTCTTCACCGGGCCAGTTGGGCTGTGCTAGCAGGCGACGCGCAGTAAGCACCGCCTCTGGAGCTCAGTGCGTCTGCGCGGAACATTCTCAGGCCACGTGCGTTAACGTGTTCCCTCTAATGGCGCATTCACACTGGAAGCGGATCCGCGTTCGCGAAACGGTTGCGGATGCGGTTAGCGACCCCGTTCAGACACACCGAGAGGCGGTTGGCGGTTTCTCGGCGATCACGCGTGATCTTTTGAGACTTGCGTTTGGCAACCCTGTTTTACAAGCCAAAATCCATTTTAATCCACGATCCAAAGCCAAAATTTTGCTATTTTGGCACTAAAGATTTTTCTTCAGGATGTTCGCACGCAACCCGAGTTCAGGCATTGAAAAAAGAGGCATAGTCCCGCAAAACTCGCCTGTGATTCGCTCCACTTCGCCCACAAGCAAAGCCTAGCTAGGCGCGCCTCGCTGACCAAGAACAGGATGCCCCCGACCTTTTCTTCGAAGTGGACCCGCATGAATAGCTGACCCTGTTTTCGGAAAAGAAGGCCAGTCTTCCCCCCTCGTTGTTCGTTCATAATATTTTCGGAGTTGTGAGCGGCACTGGTGGATCGTGGTGCGGGGGAATGTGTTCGGTGCTAGCTATTCGTGGCTTGGTTGGTGGCGGACTGTCCTCTCGTCACTCGCACATCGATCCAGTCAACTGTTTGTTTGACATTATGCTCAAATAAACGCCGTATGGATTACCTCTGCCTCGTCTGGTACGTACACTTTATTCCTTGAGTATGTTCCCTTTATTTCTTTTGTTTGTAGTAAACGTTACAGGTCGAGCTAGCGCAGGTACCCTGCCCGCTCCGCAATGTGCGTTGGCTACGCAATCAGGCTCACGACGTCTCTATCGACCTTCGTGGTGGTCATACACGGTGTCGAAAGCTTTCAATAGTTCACGCGATTATTTTAGTGGGTAGAAAAGCGGACATTTCGGTCGATCAGGGGCGGGTTCCGACGTTCTAGGGAAAGAGACTAACAAGGCAGCGAGCTTCAGGCTGTGGCACCTGGAATATTAAACAAACTCTTACCCGAACCAAATCACCGGTGAGAAGCCCGTTAAGATTACGAGTCAATATTTTCGCGGCGGATTCAAGTGACGGACGTGAACATCACGTTTCTCCGTTGATTTGTCTGCCGTAACGCTAGGACTACAGCGCCTTGGACGCCTCAGCAGCGACAGCTGCCATCTTGTTTCGAAAGTCACTGACGTCACGTCAGCGTCGCGTTGTGATTGGTTGCCGCTTTGCGGTTCGTGAAAGCGGTTGGGAGAAATCGGTCCCGAAGCGGTTGGCAAAAACGCGCTCCAACCGCTCGATCCTAGCCGCCTTGTGGTTGAGAACGCGCGGATCCGCTTCGCGTTTGCGGATCCCCTTCCAGTGTGAACACGCCATCAGAGTAGATCTCGCTATATATTAAGCAGGGGCTGGGGGGGGGGGGTTGCAGTGGCCAGAATAGCGGGATGAGCCGAAAGATATATCAACCATTGACAGTTATCGCCACAGGTGTCATGTTGCTTCCCCTCTTTAGAATAAACAAAATAAGAACATGAATAACTGCTCCAAAGTTCTAACATATTGACGAAATATATTGCATCTAGTGATGTTACAAAAAATACAATTTCACGTCACTTCGTTTCATCAACAACATATGGGGGGGGGGGACCCTCCTGCTGAGTCAGGCACTCTTAAGACTGCCAGCCGTCGTACTGCGTTGGCTATGCTCCTTGCAATGTTTACGTCAGATTAGCTTCCCGTTTCCTAAACCTCAATACGACAAATTTGACCATGACTTTTTTTTTTAAGCATTCTTCAGGCTGGTTTTGGAAATTTTATACATTCTAGAGCAGTATCCTAGGAGGCAAGATATTTCCTTTAAATTTTGGTCTTGTTGTATTGATCATTCACTTCTCGCAACATATACTAAATCTAGTAGTTGTTGTCTAATAAATAGTGACATTCGGCAACCAACCTAAAATAGTACATTACTGCGCGAGCGAAATTTTTTCTCATCACTTTTTTATATATAAAACAAAATTAATCGTTATGCGTCAAAGCTAGCTGCCCGTTCGGCTGGTAATATTAAAAATTCACACAAAAATATAGCCCCTCCGGACGAAACAAGGTCATGAGGCTTTTGAAGCGAACACAAATCACCATAGATGAGATGAACATCATTGTCTATGCGGTGGCGCAATATTATAAACCCCTTCCCTTCCGGCTATAGGCACACACTCGCGCAAACAGACGCACAGTATAAGCAGTAAGTGCCTTCCGGATTCATGGGGTTTGTCGGTGCTTCTTGGTCTGAGATGGTCCACTGATGCGATCCCGATGTTTTCCTACATTTCCGGAGGCTTTTCCTTCTCAACAGCCGCTTTCTTGGGCTCCCGCAGCCAAACATCCAGCAATGTTCTTTTCGTTGCCATGTGGCCACGGCTGTCACTGTCTCTCATTATGCACTCTCCTTGAAGTCTCACCAAGAAACGCGAGAGCTATACATATTTCTGTATGTATACGCGAAAATATTCCAAGTCGTTCGTGCATTTCACAGTGATAGTCACAACTGCCTCTTCATTTCATTTTCATTTCATTTATTATCCCTTAAAGGCCCCACCAAGGGCATTACATAAGGGGGGGGCAATACAAAGAAGCACAGAAGTAGAACTTTTATACAATAAAAATCAGCAGAACCCATCCTTTGGGAATGATTATCTACGTTAATGCGAATAGCATCAAACGGTGCGGAGTTATGCGCGTTCGTCAGGTGGCCGGCACACTCTAGATACGCCAGCCCACTCTTGAGGCGATTCTAAATTTGTTGACACTTTCACAGCCCTGCGCACGATCTCCGCAGCCCAGCACGTGCGTTTGCGTCACTTAGGAAGGCGAGCAAAGCACGCGCCATACGCACAAACACTCAAAATGGTACCGACCAGACTTTCTGGCGTCTCAGCTAGTCTCAACCAACGGTACTCTAAACGGTTGTTTATATCTTTACCATAGGACGCGCTTTACAGCGCCGTCACAGCTACCGGTGCGGCGCGTTCCATGCACGAGGGCTCATTCCGCTCTCGTGAGGCTGAGCACGGCCGCTACATCACCCTCTCCCGAGCGCGGGAGAGGGTGCATGGAACGCGCGCGCACCGGTAGCTGTGACAGCGCTGTAAAGCGCGTCCTATGGTAAAGATATAAACAACCGTTTAGAGTGCATTGAATGACTGCCTTCATAGCTCTGTGGTTAGCGCGTCTGCCTGCTGATCAAAGGGTCAACGGTTCGAATCCCAGCCGGCGCCGGTCTTTTTTATTTATTTATCGACGCGCGGCGTAAGAGGTTAGATAGCCAGATAGATACATAGATAGACGAAAAGTGCGTGAAGTATCCAAAGAATGCTATTCGCATTAAAACCAAACATAGAAACAAGATGTGGCTGAGCACTGGCCATAGGTAGGAGCATCGCACTGATTACATATTAAATATAGACGATACAGCATGTCTGAAGAGGTCGGGGTCACTGATGAGCACTACATGGTCCGGTAGATTGTTCCACTCTATTATGGCAAGGGGAAGAAATGAGCTGTTAAAAGTGACAGTGGAACCATGGATGCGACGTACACTAAGGGAGTTAAAAAGTCGTCGGGATGAACGATGCGGTTCTAACCGTAGAGACTGTCTGAGTAGAGGGTGGTAATAAAATATCTTGTGGAAAAGACAGATGCGTGATATTTTTCGGCGAGAAATGTCAAGTGGGGAGGCAGTGCGTTCATAATTAGACAGAATGAATCGGGCAGCACGATTCTGAATAGATTCTAAGGTGTTAGTGAGGTAAATCTGGTGTGGGGACCAAATGGCAGCAGCATACTCAATCTCCGGACGCAAAGAAGTTTCGTAGGCCAGCTGGCGCAAAGCTGGAGGGGCTGAGTGCAGACAACGTCGAATGTAACCAAGCGTTCTGGAAGACATGATAAAAACAAAACAGCGCAAAGACAAGGACGAAGTAGAAGGAACAACAGGACACAGCGCTGTTTTGTTTTTATCATGTCTACTTACCAACTAGCCCAAACTTCTACGTTCTGGAAGCTTCGGCGTGTATGGAGTCAATGTGGAGGGTCCAAGACATACGGGAAGAAAAATGAACGCCAAGGTATTTGTACGATTGAACACACTCAATTGTTGATGAGCCTAGAGAATATTTGAAAAGAGATGGGGAATGCTTTCGAGAAAAACAGACAAACTTACATTTAGAGTGGTTTAGTAACATTAGCCATTGATCACACCATTTGGTTATATTATCGAGGTCTTTCTGAAGAAGAAGGTGATCGGAGGAGCAATTTATTTGGCGATAAATGACACAATCATCAGAAAATAAACGTATGTTAGAGGTGATAGAATTTGGAAGGTCGTTAATAAAGATCAAGAAAAGAAGCGGACCTAGGACACTGCCCTGTGGGACCCCAGACAAAACATCGGTAAGGTTTGATTCTAAAGTGTTGACGACTGTATATTGGACTCTGGATGAGAGAAAGCTGCGAATCCAAGATACGATTAAGGGATCAATATTGAGTCGCGATAGTTTTGCGAGCAGGCGTAGGTGAGGAACCCGATCGAAAGCTTTGGAAAAGTCTATGAAGATGGCATCCGTTTGAGAGAGCGAGTCAATTGGTTAGTGTGCAGGTCGTGTGAAAATTCAAAGAAGGCAGTCCCGGATTTTCCTAGAGTCCGGCTTGTGCACAGGAAACATTTCGACCCACTTTGTGAATTTGTCCGTTACTACTATCAAATATTGATTGCCGCGGGGATTACGGGGAAAGGGACCGACAACGTCGCAGGCAACACACTCCCAGGGTACTAACTTTCGACCGACTGCATTAAACCTGGTTGTTGGCCACCTCGTGGTTTGCCTTCTGACATACAGTGCTGCAACGCGTATACCTTATTACATCCTGCCTTATGACTGGCCACGTTACAACTTGGGATAACTTTTCGTAATTTTCGCTCCGAATGTTGTGGCCTGCCAAGGCGGGGTCATGCATATATCATATAAATGCCTTACGCAGTTTACGAGGTATTACAGTTCCGAATGACGGGCCGCAGGACCCATCGTCCGCCTGGGGGATGTACCGCAGTAGGATGCCGTCGCCTCTCAGTAGGTATGAGTCCAAGTCTTTGAGACTCTCGGTGTCCGCTGCGTTTGTTTCTGCCAACTGATGTATAACCTTTTGACAAAGTCCATCGGACAGCTTGGCCGCCCGGAGCGCCTCTCTGTCGCATTGGCCAGTGCCACCAAGTCAGGATACACCTACATTTCCTGTCTGAAAAGTGGAGCGCGGAACAACGCATCCGCAACGTGGTCAGTCACTCCGCGCTTTTAGCCGATAGTGTACATATAACGTTGCAGCGAACTAGCCCATCCAGGGAGTCGTTCTGCAGGATTTTGAAGCCTTGTGACCCACGAGAGAGTGATGTGGTCAGTTTGAATGCAAAACGAAGCGCCGTTAAGGTACGTGCCAAACCTCTGGAGCAGCGTTTTACTTTACTCTGACGACTGTTTTTGTAACTTGCGGCTCTTGCCGTCCAGAAATAAGCTTGATCCCGAGTCCAGTGGCGACGGAAGAGGGGGAAGGTACGTCTTATTTAAAGTCTTTAGACGGTTTACAGAATACCGAGCACACAGCTCCTCATAAAATCAGTGGTCTGGCTCATTATTAACAATTGTACTTTAGAGCGCAGCTCGCCTAATTGTGATTGTTCAACCAATTACACACGACCATATGAGCCGTGCCTCAAAGATTTTCAATCTTTCCGTCCTGTACTTTTGCCTTTAAAAAACATCTTTGCTCCACATTGTTGCTCTATTTGTGCTGCCATGTGATGCATTAGAGTAGATAGTCCACAAGAGGAATCCTACAGATTGTTTTCCCCCATTTATTGATAACAAATCGCCGGAACAGCTGGACTATCCAGAACTCCTAGGCCAATATATGATGCAAAGACATCTACGCGCGACACACCTTCAAAACTTTTCAGTGGCGCCGATTCTTGATCAGAATGCAAGCGTGTGAAGGCACAGAGACGCAGCATTTCGGCGTGACAAGCAAGCTTTGATCATGCCGCGAGGCCGGCAAAACTTGTTTTCTACGTGTTCTGCCTATTTTCTGTGGAATTGAGCTTTCGTAAAATTTTCCACGTGTTCTCAACGGCAAGACTCAACGCTTGTGCCGCGTTCACACTGGAAGCGAATCCGCAAACGTGAAGCGGATCCGCGCGTTCTCAACCGCAAAGCGGCTGGGATCGAGCGGTTGGAGCGCGTTTTTGCCAACCGCTTTGGGACCGATTTGCCCCAACCGATTTCGCGAGCCGCGAAACGGCAAACCTTTCACAACGCGACGCTGACGCGACGTCAGTGACTTTCGAAACAAGATGGCACCTGTCGCTGGTGAAGCGTCCAGGGCGCTGTAGTCCTAGAGTTACAGCAGGCAAATCAACAGAGGAACGTGATGTTCACGTCCGTCACTTGAATCCGCCAGGAAAAGAACTGGCTCGTAATCTTAACGGGCTTCGTACCGGTAATTTGATTCAGGTAAGAGTTTGTTTATTATCCCGGTTGCCACAGCCCGAAGCTCGCTGCCTTCCCTAGTCTCTGCCCGAAGAACGCGAAGAAGCGGAAGCGTTGTGTCCGAAAAATGGTCACACCAATACGTTATCAAGCACGAAGAAATAAAACACGAAGAAAAGCACAGCAACAGATGTGCTTCCGTCACGTAACGTGCCGACGGGGGCGCTGCGCCTGCGCTGTGGGGGAGCGTGATGAGACGTGGCGCGCGGTTTTAGGAATCCGCTGCGTCTAGGAATGCTTTCGCATTCCTACACTTAAGCAGTCTTAAGTGTCTTCGGCGTGTTTTACTTTTTGTGCATCGCGATATATAGAAATCGATTTAGGCGGACATACCGCAGCACTTTTGGCTTGGGCTGAGGCAGACTTGTACAGGGTGTCATAAAAGAAAATTTACAGGTTTTTTTTTTCACCGCAAAAATAAACTAGGCATCGCCGAACGCTCACTCTCCGCCCGAAGGTAGCGCTAGAGGTCACAACCAGATGCCAAAGTTTCAGCCCGATCCGATACGTTATTCAAAACTTATAAGCGATTTTCTGAAAATTTTCAATGGGAAAATGGAGCCCATTTTTGCCCGTTTTCGGTTTCTGGTGCCATAGAGCCCCATGTATTTGAAAACTCCGTCAGCCACCATTTTCCCATTGAAATTTTCAGAAAATCACTTAAACTTTTGAATAAGGTATCGTATCGGGCTGAAACTATGGCATCTGATTGTGACCTCTAGCGCTGCCTTTGGGCGGAGAATGAGCGTTCGGCGAAGCCTAGTTTATTTTTGCGGTAAAAAAACCCTGTAAATTTTCTTTTGTAACACCCTGTACGTAGTTCAACTACTCTACTGAAGTTACTGTAGTTTAACTACTTTTCTTAGTAGTATAGTTACTTTCAATTACATTTTTATTCCGGTAATTAGTTGTTGTGCTTTAATTACTTTTTTGAGTAACTTCTACTCAAGTTACAAATTACTTTCGAATCTTAGTGGTTGTTTTGCCTATCAACAAACATTCCTGCACAAAGGAGATAAGATGTTGGAAGGTCAACTGATATTTGCAAAGAGGGGGAAGCATGTGGCGTAGGAAAAGAAAAAGGGAAGAAAATGGTTTAAAAAAACCAAACCCCCCCACCCCCCCAAAAAAAAGTTTTTTTTTTTCACAAGCTTTTTTTTTTTTTTCTTTCCTCCCTTCTTCAACAACACTGCTACGAGGCGCGGGGAGCGAACAAACACGACGCCAGAGAGGCCGAGTAACTGCGGGATTAGCGCCGAAGACTGGCGTTTCTCTGTGTCCCGAAGCACAAGGAGACTTCACCCATTTGAAGAAAGGGCTGGTCCCCGCTTCTCCCCAACGTAGAAACTCTCGCCCACTCCAGGAGGTGCACACACTGCATCCTCACTCAAAGAAGGCAACAAAATGCAGCACCTGCTCTGAAACTCATCTGGTGCTCCCGTAGTTTGGGCTGTACTCGAAGAATCGCGTGCTAAAGGGCAACGCAAAGATTACTTTTTTGCGTTGCCTTTCCTCCCAAAACTCTGAATATGCAGATCTTCAAACATTCAAAGATCTCTCGAGAAACCTGTAGTAATTCCCCCAACGTTTTAATATAAACAAAATAATGAACTAGCAATGTTGGGAAGTACTCTATGTACATGGTACTTAAAGTACTACTGTTTAGAAAAACTGTACTTTACTTGAATTAAATTCTCTGAACATGTACTTGTATTTTCCGAGGAAAGTAAAACTCCCGACTTCAATGTACATTCCCCGAACTTGAAAAAAAAAGAAGAAAAAATTGCGATATCGTCGTGTGAAAACGCGCTCTTTCGAGACGTCATCTGGTCATTCCTCTGAGTGAAGTAATGGCGGCTGTAAGACCGATGGAAATAAGTGCCTTATAAGTTGATTATGTCAAATAGCTCGTCAGCGAGAGTAAAACCACTACTCTGCTGCAACTTGACCTTATCCAATATTTGCTGCCATTTCCGTAAAAATCTGATGCACCTCAGATTACTCCTAAAGCAATGCACACAGGTTACAAAAAAAAAAAAAAAAAACTATATAAGGACAATCATGAAAGATAGACACAATCATGAAAGATTGTGTTGAAGAGTGCTTCTACTTTACCTTGAAATATATTGTATTTTTATACGTTACTTCAATTACATTGCACCCGGTGTACTTACTACTTTACTTGAAGCACACTTTAAACAAGCAAATACTGTCTAAAATATCAAGCTCAGACAGTGCTAAACCTCAAAGTAGAAATGACAAATTCGCAGTACATAATTGACCAAACAAACAAGAAAGTACAAAACAATTAGGCACGCAGAAGCAGAACTAGCTATTAAAGCATTTCTGGGGGAAAAAAACAAGCATTTCTGGAAAAACAAACGGATCAAAATTTCTGTACTTTCTTTTTACTATAAAAAACAAACGAACATAAAAGTAACTTCAAAGGTAACTACAAAAAGTAATTCGCTACTTTTTGCGGTAATTAATAATTTTCTCAATTACTTGTTGTTTAAGTAATTTCTACACTACTCAGGTTACTTTTGACGTCAATACTCAGTAACTTCATTGCTTTTTTGAGTAACTTGTACATGTCTGGGCTGAGGTGACTAAATAGCCGTAAACTCGAAAACCGAAAAAAGAAGGGGGGGGGGGAGGGGGATCACAAAATTGTAAAGGTTGTAAATAATCCTTTTAGATTCAAAGTGACAAAAGTACTTTTGCGATTGCTACCTAATAAAAGTAATAAAATTACTAAAAAATTATAACAAAAAATATTGATTACAAGTAATTTCATTACTTGGAATGAGAACCATACAAGCCTGGTAAAAGTGCATTCGGCTCTAGGGGGACTATAGTCGAGAGGGCTAAGATATCTATCGCACTCTAAATTGGTTGGTATCTGCAGCATATGAAGTGTAAACCTACGTGGCTCGCGCCTCGTAAATTAAATGCTTGTTTTCTTCGAGAATTCAATTATGTTAGTGTTTCACAGTTTATTTCGTGCTTTCCGCATACGTAGGGCGTCATGTACATTTTGATGGATAACTAATCGTTTTTGAGAAACATAGTCTCATTGAAGAAGAATGTATTTCAGCATATAAACTTTATGTAGATTAAACCACAGAACTAGTTTCGTTGAAGAGTAAAAAAAATAGGTGACTTTGTGAACTAGTCTTATAGTTTACCACCAAATACTAGGAAATTAAAAAAATAGAGGACACGCGCAAACGAACACGCTTGTTCGTTTTTAAGGCGAAAGATTTACTTGTCCCATTACGCGAAGAAGCGACGGCGTTGTGTCCGAAACATGGTCACACCAATAAGTCATCAAGCACGCGCCTCAGTAATACGACACAAGTCAAAGCACAGCAACGCAGATGCTTCGTCACGGAACCCGTGGAACCGGCGGAGGTGCTGCGCCTGCGCATTGGGGGGGGAGCGTAATGACACCGGCGGAGTGCCGTGCAAAAAATGAGGACGTGGCGCGCTACTTGTAGGAGCGCTTTCACATTCCTACGTGTAAACAGTCATAAGTGCCGTTGGCTTGTTTTATTATTTCCCCACACTTGGGTAAATTGGGATACATTTGTTGGCACGGCGTCTTTTGCAAAATACCTCTTGCAAAATCGTAGCGATACTAGCAGCGTAGTGTCGCAGCATCTTGGGATTTTATTGGCAACAGTTTCTGTTTCGATTTATAAACTCACTTCACGAAATCCCTTCACGACCAAATACAGAGCTGGCCTTTTCGAATATGTGACTTTCCTTCCATTTATATTATTGTTGGTGTTGCCTACAAATACGGATAGGTTGCTGTGAGACATTCTTTTTGAGCTAGCGACGGCCGATAGTTTATGCGCAGGAAAACACTAACCGACCATATCAGATTGAAGAACAGTACTTGACCAATCAACCTGTTTTATTGTCTTCTCAATGTCTTAAGCTCTTGTTATGCACTCTGGAGTAAAAGTCAGGCTGAAAAAAAGTACAGAATGTGGCCGGCTGTACTCCTACTCCTCGCTAAATCTAGGCAGGTTTCTACGCCACCTTGGGGTGCGTGTTTCAACGGGGACTCTCAGGAAGATCACTGGTGCAATACAAGCGAGCGCTGACTTAATATTTATGCAGTACTGAGATTCACTGATTCACCTCTTCGTCCATGGGGCAATCAGAACCGAAACCACGCTACTCCTCTTCATGACCAGAGAGGTCTTATACTGCGACGCACGCAGTGTCGCGCGCAGGGAGTTTTAGAAGCAGTCTATTGTCGTCTGCAAAAACAATGCACGAGGCACGTGCATGGCTTGACTGTCAAAGTAAAGGTGGCGCCTTTTTGAGTGGCTGAGCATGTTAGATTGTAGATTTGTAGAAGTTTGATAATGCACCCTTGAGACTTCAAGACAAACTTCAAGGCAATAAAATGGGGAGGAGGATGTAAGTTGTTCTGAGGTGCAGTCTTTGAAATGGCTTTCGCCACTGCAAGAGCGAACAGCTTATTTCAAACGAAGAAGGAAAAGGGATGTCTGAAAACAAAACATCTTGTGTCGGGGTCCGAATCAGACTAATGACCATCGGACTATGATGGAACAACATAGAATTGTGGTACTCATGCATGGAAGCTTAGTGTGGAGAGTTACACCCTGTCTGATAGATCGCAGACAAGAACATAGAATGAGCAGGCTCAATTGCGGATATCTACCCAGCGATGCTTATTATAAGTGAACAAAAGCCGAGTACGCTACAAATTCGCTTTCTTGCGCTCGCAAAATTCGAAAGCGAGACTACATTACCTGGAAGAGAGCCAGACAGTGGAGCTCACTAGACGTTGAAAAGTCACAATGTTCTACGAAAATATAGGCAGCTGGCTGCCAGGAAGAAGTCTTTTATTTGCTTCAAAAGGTTATTATACGTCACAGGAAACGACTGACTCCTTCATTCTAAATGTTATCGGAAACAATGATATATCGGGGAAAGTAACAGCGGGCCTGCAAGTCGCGGATTCGAGGAGAAAAGAAATTGGCGACGACCGCCTAAGGTGTTCCGCAATTGACCGCGCAGCTGTTGTGCTGCTGAAATAAGCGCTTTACGAGATTTGGTCTTAGCAGTGTTATGCCCGTTACAAAAAAATAAGTAACGAATTAGTATTCTTTGTGTCATGAAAAGTGTACTACTGTGAAGTTTACGTCTCATTGTAACGTGACGTTAAGTCGTTTGCTGTCTTCGGGGTCTGTGTTGACGCCGCTGTCGCCGATTGGGTTGAAGTGATGTCGGGATCGTGGACTTTTAAGATTAATAACTTGGTTTAATATACAAGTATATGCGCAAAAACCTCAACATAATTCAAAGTTCACTCGTTCTCAAAACCCGATGGCCTCTGTCGTTTTACTCTATAAATGACACCTCTGCTCTTTCTCCACTCGATTCCTCTACATCGCTTTCGATGGGTCTTCTATCTATTGGCGACTTCAGCGAAATAAACGCCGCGTAGCGGCAAAGCCGAGAATCTCAACAGAGGAGGTCGTTTCGATTCTGTCGTCTGCTACCGCTACTTGGTTCTCGTAGGCAGCATAGAAACAAACATATTTTCCTGTACTTATTTTTATGCTTCCGCCGTGTCATTCCTATGCACTAACTAGAAGAAGGTTTCTAACGTCGAAAAATTGCTTTGCTTTTATATATAGCACCAAATCTACGCTGCAGTGCAAGAAATTTAAGGTGGTCCGCGTGCTGAACGACGAAAACGACCTCCTTTCGTCCGCCATTCTTTTTGACGAGCGGGCCCCCTATAGTTTGCTGGAGTCTCGAACACTCGTGCGAGTCTCTCTCTAAACTCTACACCGTTCCCATTCTCCCGCATCGTTCTCGATGCGTCTCCTCTCAAATCTCTTAGTCGACTCCTCCTCAGCTCTTCCGCTGTCAGCATAACTACTCTCATTTCCTCTTTTCTTTCACTCTCTCCCTATAACACGCATTGTCATCTCCGAAGGACACATACACATATGCGGACAAGGAAAGTCAAATAACAATTCAAGTTGACGACGCCAAACTAAACGGCCCCTACAAACGCACGTGAAAGTCGTTAAGATACCTCTCATGTCTAGAATAAACGATTCTCGGTACAACCAGACAGGTCGACGACACCGGATAGGATGCGCCATCAACAGAATGATTCGCTTACACAAACCGACCATGGCATTGGGGACGGGCCGATGCTCCGGTCCCCTGTTCCCCAATTGCTCACGGCCAAGCAGCCCCGCGGGGCGGCTACCACAAACAGGACTCCCAACGAAAGCCAGGCGTCTGTCTAGAACCAAACTAACATGACACACCCCTGCGACTCTGAGCATCCAGCATGTTACACAGGTTACATACACAATTACACAACTATTACTACGAAAAAGTAACAATCTAATGCAGTAGGTAAAAATCACGCTCCGACTGTGACTAAGCGTGTGAAACGGGCCGCGTATTTGTAAACGGTGGGCGACACGCGGCATGGCAACGTCGCTCGGGCCGGATTGGCTGGTTCTCTAAGCGGACGCTGCGTCGTCACACATAGCAACGCGTGGTTGCCAGCAGTCGGCGTTGCGGCTATATCACTAGTAAAGCCATGTATAGGGGAAGAATATGGACATCTATTGTCCTCGGTGACCTCTCGCTGTACCTCCGCACCTCCCAGACTCCTTCCATAGAACTGACGTCAGGCGTAGCAACCGCTTAGCAACGGAAAACACGGGGGAACGGCGCGGGCCTGTGCACCATTACCGATCCCAGGCCAAAGCACGCACATGAAGGGCTGCATGGTGTCCTGCGTAGCAGGGTTGGGCGGAAATACTCAAAAATATATTTGGAAATACAAATACTGGGATACATTAAAATAGTAGTGAAAATATTGATACTGAAATATTTCTGTAAAAGTGTATCGCGAGGTGTATCGGAAATACATTTTAAATAGAGGCAAAAAGTCTTTGGAAATACAAATACTGGAATACATTTTAGGGAGGGCAGAAATACAAATACGGAAATACTGATACTGCAATACATTTTTCGAATTTGTTTGAGACGCCAAATGAGATGAAGCTTGAAGTTGGAAGTGGAAGTTTTCGATCCCGAAATTACTTTCCCGTAGGCTTGGCACTTTGCCTTAAAGGTAGTGGTTTCGGACGGCGAGGAGTCTTCAATGTGCTAAAAAAAAAACGTTCCAACAAGGATTGACCGCGGTCCCTTCCCTGACATTTTGTCCATCTGATGAGGCATGCGAAAAGACTTCGACCTCTAAATAAATTCTATGTCATCCAAAATCCCATCAAAACGTCACCACGCCCCTGTCCAATAAGGACGCCCCTGTCGACATTGATCACATGACGTCACGGTGGAATGAGCTGGTATTCTTGATCTCTAGGTGTGGCCTTGAACATGAAACTTTACCACGCTGCTGTATGAAAGGACAACGTACTTTCGTTGTAGGTTACCTCGTTGGAGATCGTGCAGGCAGTGTCATTTAGAATTTTCAAGAATAGTGGACCACCTGAAGCATTCTGGAACACATATCTTATCTTCTGTTTCCGTTAAAAACCGATACGGTGGCATCTTTGTTGTGAAGGTTCTTCCTGCCGACCCTCTGGCACCGACGCGTATATTGCCAGACCTCAAATTTCGCCTAGAATCATCCAAACAGAGATCTCGTGGATTGCGCCCTGATATTGCGGACATAGGTGCGGGCTCTCCGAGAAACAGCGCGCTCGAGACGAGTCGCAGGTGTACGAAGTCTGGGTCGGCACAGCGAGTCCACGTCTGGCCTCCTTCCTGGGTTTCGGATCACCACAGCAGCGGGTCACGTCCACGTCGGCTGATGTACCCTTGAGCCGTGCAATATTACAGGCGCAGCCGCAGACGCATTTGAATATGTGTGGAACTTCAGTGCGTGGGTCATCCTACTATTTGAAGTTAACCACCACCAGGCTCGTGCTCGAACGGACTGTGAGTCAGCTTTGCCGCCTGGGTGTTCTGTGTACGCTAAGGCAAAAGCGACGGTTAGCCGCGGGCATTCGATGCCAGCAAACAATGAGTCAAGAAATCCCTACCTAAGGACCTGCGGCAGAAGATGGTCTGACTCCACTCCGGGCACGCCACCTGGTTCGAGTCCCTAACTACGTAACGCTTCTCAGAAGAGAGAAGAGGACGCATATAAAAATAGGAGAATCGGAAGGAACCTTGGTCAGCACGGTAACAAATCCCCAGCATCTCCTTGACCCTACTGCCCTCAGAAGTAAAAAAATAAAGAAAAAAGTGAAAGCCATTTACAATTTTTTGTAATGCCGAATTAGAGCGCAGCTCTGAGGAGGAGTAGGGAAGGGTACTGAGGGGGAATCATTCAGGGGGGACGTGACTTCGGGGAGGGGGATCCCGTGACCTCGTGAGGGGCCACGTGACCTCGGGAGGGGGTCACATGACCTCAGGGGGGTCACGTGACCTCAAGGAGGGGGTTATATGACCCTCCCGCTCCTCCCCGAGGTCTTCCCGAGGTCCTCCCGAAGGAACCCGAGGTCCTCCCGAAGGAACCCGAGGTCCTCCCGAGGTCCTACCGAAGGAACCCGAGGTCCTCCCGGGGTCCTCCCGAAGGAACCCGAGGTCGTCCCGAGGTCCTTCGGGAGGACCTCGGGTTTTTTCGGGAAAATTTACCCATAATGCACCGCGCGGTTACGCCGACGGCGACGCCGTTGACGCCGCTCAAGCCGGAAACAGGCGCCTAAGAGCTGCGCTCTCGAAAAAACCAAAAACCTCCAGATTTTGTTTTGGTGGGAAGGGTGGGGGGGGGGGGGGGAATGTTCCTCAAGAAATGTAACGAAGCATAATTCACCCTGATTGTATCGCGATACAAAGAAACATTCAAAATGTATTTCGATACAGAAATACAGATACTGGTAAAAAATGTATTGCGATACAGAAATACAGATACTGGTAAAAAATGTATCGCGATACAGAAATACAGACACGAAATGTATTTCTGAAGTACTATCGCGATACATTTATATCGCGATACTGCCCAACCCTGCTTCACAGTGACCCTTATTTTTCGGGTTTCTGGTGAGAAAATGGTCGGTTGTTGTGGGGTCGATGCTCCAACCACAGCCGTAACTGTTTTCGTTTTCTTTTTATCCTAAATGAGAAGGAAAAAAATCGCCAGAGACACTTAAAAGTGCTTACGTGTAGGAATGCTTTCGCATTCCTACACTCAGCTTTTCCGACAAGCAGAGCGCCACGTATTCCTTTCGCACACGTCGCTCCGGCGGTGACATCACGCTCCCCACTGCGCAGGCGCGGTGAACCCCGCCGGCTTCTGTGACGAAGCATTGCGTTGCTGTGCTTTTCTTTGTGTTTTATTTCTGAGGTGCTGCAGCTTTGACCTTGAGCGCACCCGCCGGCTTCCGTGACAAAGCATCTGCGTTCTTGTGTTTTTCTTTGTGTTGTATTTCTGAGGCGCGTGCTTGATGACGTGCCACATGGCGCGTCGCGCCCGATGGGAATTAAGGTCTCGTTACACTCAGCCAATGGGAATTTAGGTGCCGTTTTCTGTTGTTACAGAGGAGAAATAACGCCGGTTCGCTCGATCGGGCAAATAATGTTTTCGCGTTAAACGTCGCAAATTATGGTTTAATAAAATCAAGCGCGACAATTGTGCACGCCTACGGAAGGCTCCCGTCTTTGTGAGGTAAGAATGCTTTTTTTGTCTTAAACCATTTTTTTTATAAAATGGAGTTTTCGTCGCAGTACCGACAAAAGCTAGCGAACTGGTTGCTACACAGAGCTGGCATGTAATGTGTAATGTAAATAATTGCTCCGCCAGACAGGAATTTCCCATCTGTGAAGCGTTTTCCCCCGCCTTCTTTTATGAATCGCGAAGTGAACGTATTTATTATTTGATGCCTTTTAATAAATAATATTTTTTGTAGCAAAAATCTAATTTCGCTGTCCTTCCATCCTTCATTAATTTTCGTGTAATGACATGACGATGGATGCTGGAGTCTCAGCGCCGTTAGGAGCGGCCAGTCAATTGAGTTAATTGTATCAAAACGAGCAAGCTTACCATCTGGCGCCGAGCCGTTCGATGTTTGTTTCGTAACCTTCCGTTATGAAATAGACGGCTCTAACGTTACAACACACTATAGTGCCGGTGCCGCTTCTAATGCCAGCAAACTCGCACAACCTTTATATATTTTATTTCTTTCTTTGAAACCTTCCGGCTTCCTAGATGTTCGGAGAACAAGATCCCTGTTTCATTGCTGAAAGAGTTAGGTGTAGGCACGCTGTAATACGCGCATCGTGGCCATACCATATGAGGAGTAGCGATCACTTCGATCAAGCGGGCTCGTTTGATATGCTGACGCATAGTCAAGAGGAAATGCAATTAGAAAGAAACAAAACTTTGGGAAATGCTCGGAGGGAGGGCTTTAGCTCGCTTTACAAGTTAACATATAATTGTCTTTGAAAACACGGGCAACGATGGCATTCTCGAATACGCTCGCGTATCAGAACACTCCACCGAAAGCCCCTGAGCTGCGATATATAAAAAAAAAAATGTTTTTATCTTTGCGCACAGCTAAAATAACAAGAGGAGTCAACTTGAACTGAAAATTGCGAAATTTACGCGAGAGTAATTTGCGCGACGCGCCGAACGTCCGCGATGCGTATGAACAGGCTGATGACGCGGCGCGTACGAAGGGAGAATAGACAAGATAACCGGGAACTAACTTAACATGGCTCCTGGATTAACACTACAAAGCCCAAATACTGCTAGCGGATGACTTAAACACAATAAAGCATTCATACGTTGGAGGAAAACGAGAACCAATCATACGCGCATAGGTCCCCGGCTTCGGCTGGGCTCAAAAATGGCGAAATGGGCGTGGCCATGGCGTTCACGTGGGGTGTCAGTGACGTAGTTGACGAGATGTCAACGAGGTCACACCAGCTGGCCAAACTATCCCTTATATATTATAAATGGCTATGATCACTAGGGCGGGTTTTAACAGCCCCCCCCCCCCCCCCCCCCCCTTTTTTTTCCCCCGTCTACGCGGCGACAGTCCGTGGCGGCTCATTCACGCGGCCCAGTGATACACTCGCAACGCCTGCCGGCCGACGCAGCAAACGCGCGTCGCCATGTTTGACGACGCAGCGTCCTCTTCGAGGAGCAGCCCATGCGCCGCGAGCGGCTTTGTCATGCCGCGTGTCGCCCACCATTTAAAAATACGCAACCGGGGCAGTTAGTCGACAAGAACAAACAAGCTTGTCTCTCCTGGCACCCATACTGGTAAGACAGAAACCTCTCTACAATAATACTATAGGTTCGCACAACAGCAACCGCAAAAGAGAGTTCACCAAGTCAAACAAAATAACAAATAAAAAAACACTTTAGATTTTTGGTTGCCAAGCCCTGATGTCGTCCGGTGCCTTGTGTCGATGGAATTGGAGGAATAGTACGACGCTCCACACACGCATTTCAACAAGGACAGAAGCCGCACGGCAGTTGGGCGACTAACAGCAAAACGGCTCGGCTCACGCGAGGAAGAGCCACCTCGATAAGCGTTCCGGCCAGCTCCAGAAGATTTGACCACTTTTTCGGATATATATTATGGTATAACATACTGGATTAGGTTCCAACTGGAGAATAGACCGATCTCACCAAGCGTTCCGCGCATGCGCGAGGCCGCCATAACTTTAGTTCACAGGAGGCAATCGGCAGTGCACGAGACTGTTCGTGCCCTGCACGCGCACAGCTCCAACGAGGTTGTCGCACGTGCAGAAAGACTAAAGTTCCCTCGATGCATTGCGGCAGCGGTGGCGTAGTCAAACTGGCTGGTGAGATCGGTCTATTTGAACGTTCCATCAGAAACTCTGGCTAAAAGCTCAAACCTTCCACAACAGGTGATCCAAGGCCTGTGCCAAGGCGCCAACACTATCCCTAAGAAACAAAACAAAAACAGGAAGGTCACCAAGCTGGAAGGCAAGAATTTCGGTTATAAAAGAGTAATAATATCCACTTACGTCAAACTCTTAAAAAAAGAAAAAGAACCTGAGCGTTTTTTTGCGTATGTTTTTCCCGTCTTTTTGCAGATTATATTTCAGGGGCCAGGACATAATTCGCCAACGTAAACAACGTGTTCTGGTCTCGTCCCCGTACCATTTTCAATTGACAAAAAAGAAACATAAGGTGGTTAAATATATAAGTAAGAAAGCAAAGTGAAGATTGTGGCAGAGCGGCAGGCCTGCTTGCTGTTTAAGTCTTGTTCCAAAGAAGATATCGTCTGGGGGTACTACGAGTCGAAGCAATCACGGCCCCGAGCGGGACCGATTGGAGCGCTGCGGTCGCTCGACCGTGACGTAGGATGGAGGATCACGTGATAAGGCCAGCTATTCCGCCTTGCTTTGGTCGGGGCCTTCGGAAGCCCTTCAATCGGTACTTTCGCACTTTTTTTGTGTGTTTGAAGCTTGATCAGTACAGGCGTGGATCGGCTTCGGCAGCTGTCGAGCTCAGGGAGCAATGGTAAAGTACTGTTCGGGGCCGCAATGCCGCAGTTACGCGACCGACCCAAATATCAGCTACCACATCTACCCCAAGGAGAAGCATTCCAATATGATTCATAAAATGTGAACAGTCTCACCCTGCGTGGCAGTACCTTTCTCATACAGCTTCAATATTATTTGAACAATGGGGCTAAAAATGTATGTACAAGTTGGCGTCACGCAATGCAAGTAGAGCTGAGTGCTAATAGACTTGAAACAGTAATTTACAGAGGGTAACAAGCCATAAAATTTCACTGACTATTTTAATGCAAACATCACTCACAGCTTAGTGGTATTTAAGCAACCAGCAGCTGCATAAATGTGAGAGTGTTACGTGGCTTTATTTATTTTACTTTAAAGATTGCTGATGCAAGTAGCTGCACTCGTATTAGCAAGTAATATTTTTATTTTTGTAACCTATCTGCCTATCTTGTAGGAGCCCAAATAAAACAATTCTACAACTCTAATACAACTAGCTACAGGAATATGTGCATAATCTTTCTTTACAAAAAGAAAAACAGCGATGCTGTACACGAACTGTCATTGGCCTTTGAATGGTCTGATATTAGTTTATGAAATTAAATGTTATCAACAAGCTTTAATATTCGTCGCTCGAAAATTCCGACATCGCAGAAAAGTTACAAAACCTGTGCTTCAAAAACGTAAAAAAATAAAAAAAATAGTTGCATTGTATTGATTTTGCGACTCGCGACTTGGGAAGCGAGCATGTTACCACTGAGCCACGAGAATTTGTTTTCTTTATTCCTGAGCTACGATAACAACGGGAGACGACCGATTATATTTGGAAAAAGGCGCTTCACTTCACCGTTCATCGCAAATCGCAATCTCTAAAGGCCGGTTGAGACACTTGCGTTCATGAGTGCGTTTAACTGCGTTGTGTTGAGAACCGAAAGCGAGACACCGGCACATCTGTGCTTCGTATGAAGCGTAGAATCCAATTCAAGGAATCATGTTTGCACGCGATATAAGCAGCAGGGATGTCCTGGTTTCTCGCAGCCGAAACGCAGTCAAACGCAGTCAAACGCAATCAAACGCAACTGTCTGAGTGCTCCAGTTGTTTCGCTCCCGGCTCTGGCCGCGAGCTCGATCGATTTTACAGCACGCTGGCCGGTGGGTACATACAACCTAACCAAGTAATGATACACGGCATGTTCCTTCACCCATGCTTTGCAGGAGCTCGATGTGTCACCGACGTTTCTTCCATCCAGCTCGTGCGGGTACGAAGTGAGTGCCGACGTTTGGAGTACGAATCCAATGAACGTGTAGCAATCCTTATCCAGCTTCTTTATTCTACAAAACACGTGTCCCGCTTCAAGAACACTTTCGCCCTCAAGCAACAGGCGGGACATTTAGTGGGCCTTGTCCACGAACGCATTGATGCTGCTTACAGACAGCACAACTGAAAAGGGTACACAGTTGTAACGGGGTGCCCGATCGAATAGAAGTTCAAAAAAAAAATTCGCCTACTTTCAACGGTAGGTCGCACTTCGTAAGCATTCATTGCGATACGCGAGACAGCCGCCGAAAACGACAAGTTGACCCGTACCCTCCGCCGCGTCAGTCCACGCCGCCGCGCTTCCGTGCAGCGACCGTTTCCCTGCTCGCCTGCAACCGGCTCACCGGCTCCCCGGAAGCATTCGTACGGTAGCCGATTTAGGAACTCGACTGGGTCGAGTAGCGAAACGAAACATTGGGTTAAAAGAAGCCTTAAACACCCGTAGTATTAAAAACGTGAAGACCGAGACACTCCATTCTTGACGCAGAGTGCCGGAAACGGTCACGTGATCCCTCATCCTACGTCACGACGATAGGCCCGTCAGGTGGCGCCACGCCATGTTCTCGGGGCTAATACAATCCGGTAGGTGAGAGGGCAGAGAGGAATCTCAAGAAAGCGTGCTGACAAACTCGGTTTCTGAATCGATCATGGATCTCTTATTTTCCGTGAAGCCTTCGGGCTAGTTAGCTGAAATGAAGTTTCTCCTTTTACCTTCAAGCGGCGTTAGATTTTCGAGGTCTCGACGAATGTTTCTTACCACAAGACGCGTGCATTCTTTACGATAATATGAAGGCAGTTACTTTCGACAAGGGCGTGGCCCTTCTAGTTAGAGTTTGTCGAAAACATCCACCAAGGTTATTTGTCCCTACCGTTAATAACATTGCGACTTTTTTTGTGGCCGTTGACACGAGAACGTTAATTGCCTGAGCGAAGGATTTTGAAATTATTCCTAGGAGGAGAAAATTTCCCCACTTTTTGGCGCGGCCTAGAAAATGGGACTTTATGTGTATTGAAGCTAAAAAAATAAACATAAAAAGTAACAATTGACGAGGAACGTAATGTGATAGATGATACGCTACAATAGCAACGTAAATTTTTTACTTGCTAGCTATTTAAAGAAGTAAAAGAGTACGTTATTGCCTCGCTTAAAAGGGTAAAAGATTTACAGTAACGTCACTACTTGTGACACGTTACTTCAAACACTGGCTTTCAGTTTAAATGCTTTTTAATATTTTTTTTCGGGCGTTTTCAGATAGGATCAAACGACCATGTCCAATCGACATTTCTGATTTTTAAGAAAAAAAAATATCTGCCTTCTGTACACCAGAAATTTGTTTCCGAACTCTTTTTGTTTTAAATATAAAGTTTATTTTCCGAAACAAGAATACCAAAGTTAATACCAATTACGTGCGCGTTTCGCGACTAGCGCGAAGTTGGCATTTTGAATAGCTATGAAACAAAAACTGATTTCGCTATGAGTTTAATAACTTTTGTGCAGGAATTGTACAGGGAATAGAACTAGTCAAATATATGTTATTGTTTACGAAGTGTAGTTGTGATAAAATATCAGAGACAAAGCTCATGCTTGTATAATTTAGAGCTTTCTAAACCTGCATCAAAATGTTCTGGAAACTTGAAATTCCTCAATGTGACTGGAAGACATATGATCAATATTCATAAAAGTTTTCACTCCAATTGAAAGGGCTCATCTGTTCCATAAAGTAATTAAAATGGAGCCAGGCTACTCATTTTCAATGTTTTGGAAATAGATTAAAGAAAGGCCAACTTGAACTTTGTTATATTTCTCACAAGTAAAGGTCCATAATAGGAGCTAGCAGGCCGTTTAATAAATCTTGCAATTTGTTAGTATTTCCCAATTTATGGGGCGTCAAATATTACCACACTAGCAGATTTGCCGTTATTGGCGTATAGAAAGATAAGACGACGATTTGAAGGAAGAGCAAGTGGTCAAAAGTATAGTAAGTATGTAAAGAGACAGTACTGTGTCAATATTGTGTTAATTAGAACTAGAGAGAAAAAAATATTACAGTGGAAAAGAAAATCCAAGCGCTTCACTCGTGAACAATAAAGACACGGCACCGATTTGTTTATTTTCTCAAACTTTTCCTTGTCTACAATGGCCGGTTTGGGAACGAAGTTGAGAGGCTCCGCTTACACCCATCTATAATTGAGTCGGGAATTCGGTGGTGGTAAATCGACACGCGAGGTAAAAAATCGGACTTCACGCTCCTGTGCGAGGGCGTGAAATAGAGGGCGCAAAGAAACTTGTCGGTTGAGACCTGTGAGATTCTTCGGGGGCCTTCATTTTCACATAAGTGCCCAAGGTAAGGGCGGTTCTTTCCTTAGCACCACCTGTGATGGCTCATGTGTGCCTACGGGTCGTCAGCTGCTTCTATGGCTCAACATTACATTTTGAAGCCCGTGTTTTGCGCTAATTACTTGAGAAGGCATAAGAAAATAAATTTTACCAGATAAAATTTCGAACCGTGATGGATCTGGACACTGTTTCGTTGAAGGCGCTTCTCTCTGAAAGAAGTGTACCCGTCCGAGAAGTGGACCTTGTGTGCGTGAACTGCTTCAGCTATTCAAAGTAGTCGACTGAGGGACCGTCGGACACATCGGGACCTGACGAAAGTTTTGTTCCAGAGCAAGCAGCCGTCGAAGAGTTGAACAGGTACGTGCTGTCTTCTGGAGTCTCACCTTTTAAACCACGTTAAGCTTTGAAAATGCACTTTACCCTTAATCAAACAAAAGCAGAGATCAATTGAGCATGTTCTAAGCAATACAATAAGACCAAGCACCGAGATACGAGCCTTGCAAACTCTGCAGTAGGCTGCAGTACCATCTCAGAATGGTTGAGCAAGCTCCAGTTGAAATTTGATTCCTGCTGCAACCCTTTATTTTATTTGTAAATCAAGAAATCAAGAAGAAAGGCTGAGAGTTTGGCCAATTCTTAACCCATTCACAAGGAGACGCGTGGTGAAACAGCAGGCAGCGGTGGACTATTACGCTAACGACATCAAGAATCCTCTATATTTTAATTACACTGTGAACAGAAACATACATAAGATCTGTACACCACTATAAATACCTCGGCATTACGTTTAATCGGAAATTGACTTGTAATCAACATGTTGAGCAAATTGTGAAGAAATCTAAATGTAAACTCTTGACGCTTAGGCGTACCCTTAGTTTTGCAGATACCGACGCAAAGACTAAAGCAAATAAAACACTAACTAGACCAATGCTGGAGTACGCTAACTCTGCTTTATGTCCCCACGTCAGGCACGTATCCAGGGGGAGGCCCATAAGGCCCGCCCCCCCCCCCCCGCCCCGCCGAAAGCTTTCATTTTGCTGGGACCTCCTCTCCCCCTCCCCTCATACAGCATTTTGTCATGGGCGGGCCCCCTCCGAAACAAAATCCTTGCTAGGTGCCTGCCCAACGTGGCAGACGGGTTGAGCAGAAATAAATACGTCCAAAAGCAAGCTTTTGGACGCATAAAATACAAGTCATGGGAGATTCGCTGGACTTGTTTGGTTTAGCTGATGAAACAGCACGTACAGGGAGATAACGAATGCCATGATGTCGCACTTTAACGCTGTTTGATTGGTCCCATTGGCTCGTAGAGTCGGCTGTAGCGTCGACTTCAGGTGAAACGAAGTTTGTCACCGCTTGTGTCAACCTTCACATCTCAGCAACGTGCACGCGCCGAGCTTCACCACTTCGCACCGGAGTGCTAGGAGCAGCGGCGGATCTGGACACTTGGCAAAAGTCGGCGAGAAATCCGGCGGCCGTGATTGGCCAGCGCAGCACTTGACCTTGGCACTGGCGGCTTTCTAGCTGACGTTTTAGCCAAGTGTCCAGATTAGGGCCCCTGAATGCAGGCTAGCGTATGACACGCACGGAATTTATGCTCAGGGTCATTGCAAACTAATATATAAGTACTAAAAAAGGTTGAGCCGAGAATGAGAGAAAAGAAAGACACGGGGATTATATTTGAATAAAAACTGTAGTTCATGTAGATGCCGTGCAGCTGTCGATCGAAAGAGCAGCGAACTTTGACTTAACTCTGGTTGCAGCGGTGCTAAACAGCAGTTTCACTTTGTGTTGGTTTTCCTAATCTATGTAGGTGTTTGTTTTTGCAGTTTATGATATTAGAGTTTCGAGTTGGTAGGTTCATAAAACTTGAGGGACACGTTTTAATTGATAGACGTGTAGCGGATATGCTAGCTCCTGCCAGCATATTACAGAATTTTTTTTACGAGAGAGAGAGAGAGAGAGAGAGAGAGAGAGAGAGGGATGGCATTTACGAAAGGGGAAAACGTCGGTCATTATGCGCATGTTCGGTGATGTGTCGCTGTCGATATACTTACAGGATAAATAAACGAATGCGTGTAAAATAGGAAGGGGATGGAGGCCTTATCCCTGCTGAAGGGTTGCGCTTTGATTTATGTTTAGACCATTTTTTATTACCCATGGTAAATGGAACCTACTCTGACCGGAGTCATTTTTCTAAAAAAAATGCTCTGTATTCCTTTTGCGTCCTATCTATTTTTCTCACAAATAGTTATAACTAACATGCTGCAGTGCAAAAAGGAACTTTCAATCATTATCATAGATGAACTAATTTATATATGCAATCACTTTTCAATTTTCAAGTGAACTGCTAACAGATGTTTGCATCTGCTCCAAAAGCAGTAGCGGCTCCTCTAAACCAATATTTTGCTTGCCTCAGAAGCTGCTACAAAATGAGAAGCGCCCCTTCTATCACTGAATAAGTCTGAATCAGACACACATCACTTTTCATTACTAAATGTTATATTATCCTCCTCCCTATCCTGATTTGATGCGCAAGAGGGCCTTAAGAGATCAATAAAATTAAATGATAGGCTCAGCTATTGTATGGGATTTTACATATTTACAAATTTCACTGGAGCATGTGCAGACGCTCGTGTCCATTGACTCTCAGCACGACCTCAAACTGGCTCCACACATCAAGGAGAAGCACCTGAACCCATCGCATTTTGACAAGATGGAGGTGGCGTCTGCTTATGTCCTCTTGAACCATGCAATTGGTGCCACTTTTAGGTATCTTATACAAGAAGAAATGATGGCCGAGGAAGCTTTAACAACGGCCTGGTTCGTGGTGCTAGTTTTCAAATGGTTTTCGATGATGACCTCGCGCACCATAAAACTGGCAATGAGGGAACTCAATCCTACCAAGCACGAAGAAGCTGTCAGTTTGCTCGAAGAAGTGTACATCTTTTCGAGGCTGTCGATTTACAAGCAAGGGCAGATGGAGTGCTTCACACAATCTTAGGCTGGCATGATGGTCACAATGAGGTCTGTCTTCAAGCTCCAAGAGCTGTACCTGCAAGAAAATAAATTCAAATTTATTTGCATGAGTCGTACAACACAGGACTGTCTGGAAAATCTTGTCAGCTTGATTCGCCAAAACAACAACAACAACAACAACAACAATCCTGCGCCCTGTGTTCTGGACATCAAAGCTTTTGCTCCCTGCAAATCTGGAAGCTCTGATGAAGACTCTGCAGAACATCTTCTCAGCTACATGAAGACAAAGCCACCACAGCCTCTCCACTCTGGTGAAGAAGGAAGACCAGTGGAGCTGTACAATGGAAAGTAATCACCGGCCGCAAGTCGGCAAGCCAGAGTGGAAAGGCTGCCGCCATCTATGAGCGACGGCCGCAACCAGACACGTGGCTTGCCACCGTCGCTCATAAATGGCGGTAGGTGTCCAGAGTTTGGTGTCGATATTTTTCTGCGGGGAACACGATCCTGGTGAAACTAGCCCTCTACAGCTCCGCTCTAAAAACTTCTGTATTCATTTACCCACGGCAAGTATAATGCTAACATTGAATAATATATCACTTTTTTTTATCAACCGGGTAGGTGAGGATCAATAATACCAGATCAATTAAGCAATAAATGTTTAAAACACAATGTTTACAAATATAAATTCTTTCCTCGGGCAATTCAAGATGAGAATTCACTGCCAAACGAAATTGTCACGCTTCAATAACTCACCAGTTCTTATAACGCACTTTATTACATATATGATCAGGTCGCATCTTGGGTCTTCGTTCATTGTGTTTCTATTCTAGAAACTTCTAGTCCTGATAGTGCTTTCAACTGAAGGCCGCAATAGGAATAAAATACAAAAAAAAATAATTGTTCTGGCTTACCTACGTACAGTTCTGCTAACATTTCGCGTATAGGCCCCCGCTGCGTGCAGTTCTACTTCGCCGCTTTTTTGTGTTGGTCAGCACTTGGCCATGGCACCAGTCTTTTTGATTTGTTTTGATTTCCGGATCAAACAGAGTGTTGCTGACTGAATAACATTTTGGCAGGAATTTGCTCAACCATTTTCAACAGTTACTACAGCCTTGTGAAGAGGTTGAAAGGCTCGTTTACTGTGCCATACGCTGCAGGGAGGCTTGCTCATATTTAGTTGCTCAAAACGTGCTCAATTTATTCATTCATTTGCTTGACGTAAGGCCTCCAACAGTGCGTTTTCAAAGCATAACGGTGTTTGAAAGGTGAGACTCATGAGGACTGCACGTACCTGTTCAGCTCTTCGGCGGCTGCTCGTTCGGAAACACAAGTTTCGTCAGGACCCAATATGTCCGACGATCCTTAAGTGAGCTACTTGCAACGGCTGAAGCAGTTCATGGACTCAACGTCCACTTCTCAGACGGGGAAACTAGCCCCACTGCATATGGCTGCCGTAGGGAGCCAGAGTAGCACCATTGCTTGATGCTCAAGTTTGCCGACAATCCGCGCTCCCTATTGGCTCATGGCGATCAAATGCATTGTTGTTGTATGGGCAGTCGTTGTTTTTGTAGCGTTTTGAGCGGCTGAAAGAGACCCAGATGCCAGGGTACTGCGCTTTTGGGTGCAGTAACCGGCTTGGGGCTGGCAAACAGCTGTTTTGTATCCCGGATGGCAAGAAAAACCGCAAATGACGACTTTTGCGGCTATCGCGGATCAGCAGAAAGGGCTTCACTCCCACCCCTTGTACTCAACTGTGCGAGGTAAGTTATATTATTGCTAAAATTTATGCAACAGTTTGAAGAACTGTATGAACACGAACTGCCATGTTCGTAGGATCATTTCGCCGAAGACCAGTTTTCTGAACACCGGAACGACGGCAAACGCAAGCTATCACGAAATGCCATGCCTTCGGTCTGTGCCAACAAGCCGAAGAAGCCGCCATGGAGGGCTCCTCTTTCACGAGTAAACGAGAAAAAAAGTATATTGTGTTCATATTATTTAAAAATTGGGCGTCAATCGACTGCTACTGTACAGGCCTGCCACTAGCTCGCCGTGAAATTCTCTCGTCTGAGTACTGTATTATGTTTTCTACGGGCACGAATGATACCTTATTGCATGTCACGTATTCACTATTGGCTTGTTTTATTCTGCATCTGTGGCTTGATTAGCGCGTGTTAGCTTGGAGTACATGGAACAAAAGTTTGCGCTGCAGAAGCCAGGGATCCTGTGCTCAATCTCCACCTCTTCCCATCTCGATCTGGATGAGCATCGTACCGGCACGCTTTCGAGTATCACTACTGCATGATGTACGTTACAGACCCCTGGCTAGCAGTCATCCTGCACTGGCTAAATTGCTCATCCAGCGCGGAGACCCGTTACCTCATTTTCGTGACTGGCCAACTTCAAGCTGTCTAAATACTAAATATACACCCACCCCAATTGTTATCTTCGACTTGAAATATAGTGCTAATATTCCTAAAAATATATGTGAACTCATTTAATTGCTGAAGGAGGTGACTGCATGTTCTCCAGTCAGCCTGCCAGTTGACTCCCGGGTAATTCATTCATTAATACAAGCTATGCTCACTAACTGAGACTCGGTATTTAGGGATATGCTGCGAGTTGGTAGTTGTTTCATACTACTAAGGTACACATTACATATATTTTTTCAAGAGCCCATGGAGCTGGTTAAGAGGTGTTGACAAGCGATGAGGTAATCCTCTTATATCTTTTTTTTAATGTGGGTACGTAGCTGATTTGTTTTATGGGTGCATCATTTTCTTTGCGTCTGTCAGAGGCCCGCAGTGCTGTCAGTGTTCCGACCATTCTGGAGAGTGACCTACCTGGAACCTTCTTTGCATTTTGGTGATGTGTTGCTAATCCTAAGAGCAACACACCAAGTAATTACCTTTTTCTATTGCCATAAATAGCTTCCCGCAGACGTTTCCACAAACATTGAGCAACACACTTGTGGCAACACTGAGGCATGTATATTAAGTGGCGTTGAGCTCGTAGACCTTTACTGAGAACAGTGAAAAACAAAATAGCCTATGATTGCTTGCTTACAGCTGTCATACTCAAGCACAGCAGATTTTCTTGCCTGTCAACTCTAGGTAGCCTTTTGTTATGTTCAATTGCCGAAAATGGGAGTCTGAACCTTGTCAAATGTTTGACATGTCTTAACCAGGAATTAACGGAAAAGGTGCTGGATTTGCAACGCAAACCTCAGAATGCACGAAAGCGGGTGGGTATAGTCAAGCAAGAAGTGCAGAAACTAAAGAATGACAAAAGACATATCACTGAGGACAAGGAGAGAATTTTAAATTATTTCAGGGCAGTCTGTATTAACGAGCTCATATATTATCCGTTCAAAGCTTCCAGGCTATCTTATTCTGCAGAATTTAATGCTAATTTCTATTAATTAACACGAAAAACCATGGTCACACAACAAAACAGATACCGTAAGTGAGCATAGGCACTCTTAGTGTTTTGAATTTCGAACAAGGTTTGCTCTCAGTTTGCTTTAACACCATTAAAGGCTCGTTCACAAGCTTGCGACTTAAAAGCGGAGAACCTAAGAACTGGTTTTTAAGCCTTTCGCGACGGCTTATGACCTGCTCCGCAGCAGCGCAGGCAGTCGTAAGCCGCTGCAAGAGGTTTAAAAAACCTGTCGTGTCGAAGGCGGTCGTAGCGTGTGAACTGGTCAGATACGCTTTGAGTTGCCATTTTGTCATACCAGCAAAGTGTGAACTGTTGGCTGTTCACCAGGCATCTCAAATTACAGCAGAAGCTTTTTCTTAACAGTCGGCAAGTCTGTTGAGAAGAAAGGCTCTTGTGCGTATGAAGTAAGAGCTGTTCTTGCTTTAATTCTGTCTAATCCGCTACCATGGGCACGATGAGAGGTGTGCTATGGTCGGACAGCACAATACAAATGGCTCGCCAGCTTCGCTGCGCTAGTGGTAGCAGAGGCTACAGTTATGTGCGAGGGAATTAGGTGCAACTCCCTAGTGAGCGAATTCTTCACCGAAAAATAGAAGACATCAAGTTCTTGCCAGGTATGGTGAAGGGAGCAAGCAGGAGATGGGCGATTGAAAACATTATATTTATGCGGTGTCTAGCTAGGTACTGATCCTCGTGAGCGTATAGCCCACGCTTGTCTTTTTCTCTTTCTCTATCCTTGAGACCGGACGCGCCTAGAGGTGCGTCGAATCTCTACACGGGTATTTTAATCACAGCAGCAACCAATGTTTTACTCCCCATGATATCATATTTGGTTTAACATATTTGCCACTTTACATTATTATCCTTAAAAAGAAATATTTTCAACAAAAGGTTCATGTCAATTCTGTAACCAAAAACAATATATATTTAGGTATCCTTAGGTGTCCTGACAAAACTCCTGCCATCATTGGCAAAAAATGTAGAGACAATGCACACTGAAGAGCGACATATAAAGACCTCCTCATGAACAAAATGCAGATAACAGGTATATTAAGGGCATGTGCTCCTTAATTTTATACACTGCATTATCTTTACTGCACAATCTACATATCTATTAATCGATGCCAACAAAATTTGTCCAAAATATTTTATGTGTACGTTTGCCATGTCAAATCAAAAAGAACATTTGGGGGTTCACCTGATAAACTAATGAAGCGCATTTGGCACGCCCCAGCGGTGGACTGATGACTAATCTAAACCACTGGGGAATTGTTTTACGTGAAAGTGAAATCTCGGTTACGCAGTCAAAAGGTTCAATAGAGGTCAGAAAGTCATTTGCATATTTTATATCAATAACTCAACTAAAGAGTTTAATTTCCTTTAATAGTTGTAGCTGCATTTATGGGGAGTGTTTAGTGCTCCTGACTTGGAGTCTGCAAATTTGTTTTGCATTTTGCATGTTAGTCCTAAATGTTTTGCCCACAGGTAGGCGCATACAGCAGAAGGAATTTAACCTTAAATGTATCAACTTTACTCTTTTATAGCTGAATGGAAGCCTTTGTAACAAATTTCGACAAGAAGAATGTTGTTTGTGGATGTCCTTCCCTGCTGTAGATATATTTCTTCTAATTAGTTGAAGCACTTCTGCTTGCCAACACTCTATTTTCTTTTGATTCATTCTTGCGTGTCTTTCGTTTTTGTAGGCTTGGACTGTGATAAATCATCCAAGAAAGTGCTCAGGTACTCTATGGTGAAACTTGGCCGTGGTGCCGCACAATCGGACCCGACCTATGCTCCTCACGCCCTGGTGTTCATGCTGTGGGGTATGTTGTCACGATGGAAACAAGTGATTGGCTACCAATTTATATCTATGTACACCCTCAACATCTCAGAGTACCATACAAACTACATACTATAACAATACAAACCACGGTGCTAGAGCAAACCCCCAGGCCATCCTGATATGCACGAAGAGATAATCATGATGCTATGCATTCTAATTATCTGCCATATTTTCCCATCAGGGTGTCTCCGAGCGTTAATCTTGTTGCGTGAGCACGTATCTTGGTTCATAACAGCCGCTAAAACGTTTCTACAGCCTTTCTTGAAGAAATTCGAGTTTAAGTTTAATATGTTTAACAACAACTCAACCGACTACGTAAGTTTTTTTGTTGTCATGAATGTGCATGTTATTATGATAGATGAATAGAGAAATGCACTCAATCCTTTTTTACACAACTATAAAAAGACATGCTTGCCTAAGATTCTGAATGCTTCATTTCAGTCTGTGCATTCTTTTGTAAGCTTATATTTGACATGCCTCAATCTAACATACAGCCAGAACACTCTACGTTTAGGCTATTTTGTTGCTATAAATCTGTTTTCTTTCTAAAGTACCACATCTGGGTAAAGAGCTTCGTGTATACTTTTTGTGTGGCAAACATTACTTGCCTGTGCCTGTTACTTGTTTCTGCAGTTTATTATATTAGAGTCTCGGGTTTGGTAGGTTTATACAACTCGGGGATGCGTTTTAATTGATAGACATGTAACGCATGTGCTAGTTCTTACTGGTGTTTTACAGAGATTTGTTTACGAGGCAGAAAGAAAGAGAGAAAGGTGTCATTTAAGAAAGAGGAAAACGTCGGTCATTATGCGCATGTGCGCTGTTGTGTCGCCGTCGATATACTTACAGGATAAATAAAATGAAAGCCGTTTACAACTCCCTGTAACGCCGGATTAGAGCGCAGCTCTTGAGGAGGAGGATGGAAAGGTACTGAGGAATAGGTGACTCCATGAGTTCACGTGGCTTCAGGGGGGTCACGTGACCTCAGGGGTTACGTGAAGGTAACTCTCATAACCCTCGTGACCCTCATGAGGGTAACCCCCTGACCCTTGTGAGAGTAAGCTTCGCAACCCTCGTGAGGGTAATCCTTTTGAGGGTAACTAATCCTGGCCACCCTCGTGAGGGTAACGCTCGTGACCCTCGTGAGGGCTACGAGGGTTTCTCTCACGAGGGCTACGAGGATTACCCACACGAGGATCACGAGGGTTACCCTCACGAGGGTAACCCTCATGTCGTCATTATGGGAAACTACCCATAATGAAACGCGCGGTCACGCCGTTGCATGCAACGCGCGGTTACACCGCTTGCATGCCACGCGTTGCATGCGCGTTGTATGCGCATTGCATGCAACGCGGGGTTTCTCCGCTTGCATGCAACGCGTTGCATGCAGGCTCAGCTTGCGCGTTGCATGCAACGCGCGGTTACGCCGACGGCGACGGCGACGCCGCTCAAGCCCGAAACGGGCGCCTAAGAGCTGCGCTCTAAAACTAATGAGTGTAACATATCGAGGGAATAAAGGCTTTATCCCAACTGAAGTGTTGCGCTATGATTTCTTTTTCGACCATGTTTTATTACCCATTGTAAATGGAACCTACTCTGACCAGAGCCTCATTTCTAAAAGGAGGCTCTGCATTCCTTTGCGTCCTGTCTATTTTTATCACAAAAAGTTATAAGTAACATCCCTCAGTGCAAAAAGGAACCGTCAATCATTATCATAGTGAACTAACTTAGATATGCTATCACTGTTCAATTTTCAAATGATGTGCAAACAGATGTTGGCATCTGCTTCAAAAGCGTCAGCGACTCCTCCAAACCAATATTTTGCTTGCCTCAACCTGCTACAAAATGGGAAATGCCCCTTCCATCACTGAATAAGTTTAAATCTAACACACATCACTTTGTATTACTAAATGTTATATTATCATCCACCTTAAGGTGGATGATAACTAACATCGTGTCCAATAAACACATATGAATCAAACAAGAGACATAAGAACATATAAGAACTATATAAGAACCATATACGAAGTATATAAGAACTATATAAGATATATAAGAACACACAAGCACCATATAAGAAACTTTTGAGAAGTTTCTTGTAACTTTCTTATAAGGTTCTTATATATCTTATATAGTTCTTATATAACCCTTCTGTAGTTCTCATATGCTTCTCATATGTTCTTATATATCTTGTATGATTCATATGTGTTTATTGGACAGGAGAAATTTCTTATACAAATGACTTTTTTCACTAGGGTTATCTTGATCTGGTGCGCAAGAGGGCCTTAAGAAAATTAATGTTAAATGGTACGCTCAGCTAATGTAAATTTGGAAATTGTACATATTTCCAAATTTCACTGGAGCATGTGCAGAGTCGCGTGTCCATCGACTATCAGCACGACCTCAAACTGGCTCTACATATCAAGAAGTACCTGAACCCATCGCATTTTGTCAAGATGGATGTGGGGTCGGCTTATGCCCGCTTGAACCTTGCAGTTGGTGCCATTTTTAAGTATCTTGTGCAAGAAGGAATCATGGGCGAGGAATCTTTAACAGCGGCCTGGTTCCTGGTACTAGTTTTCAAATGACTTTCGCTGATGACCTTGCGCACCATAAAACTGTCAATGAGTGAGTTCAATCCCACCAAGCACGAAGAAGCGGTCACTTTCCTCGAAGAAGTGCCCTGTGCTTTGGACTTCAAAGTGCCTCTTCGACTAAGAACACTCAGCCAGTTCAATGCTCCATGCAAGTATGGAAGCAATGACAAAGACCCTGCAGAACATCTTCTGAGCAACTGAAGAAAAAGCCACCACAGAAGAAAAGCTGAATCGATGAAGATTCCGAGCTTCCTTACTGTCTCTTAAAATCAATCTCTGGAGAAGAAAAAGGTATGCTGCACGAAATGTGAGAAAGATCACACTTTGTGTTCATCTTGCACAACATGCCTTGTAGGCTAGAACAACAAGAATAATTAAGAGCTGACGACCCTCAAGTCTCACACACAAGAAAAAAGAAAATAATTATTTTCTCATGGTTTTGGCTCCCTGCTTCACTTTACTGGAAAATGCAGAGGTATTCTTCGAGTGCAATCAGAAGAAACTAGTGACTTCACAGATATCAGTTGACCAATTCGGGGAGGAGTACCTGAACAGCCAGCCCAGCGACCTCCATCAGTGCGACTATATTTCAAAGAAACTAATTGGTGAACTTTTCCTGCTAAGGTTGCGGATTGCGCGGCGCAAAATTAATGCGAAACTGAATGCCACGAAGAGAAGCTCAAAGTGTGGAAGAAAATCTGTTCGGATGCATGAATCTGTAAGAGTGGTTTGGTAGCTCTTTAAATCTCTTAGATATATTACGTAAAAAATCAGCAGAACCCATCCTTTGGGAATGATTATCTACGTTAATGCGAATAGCATCAAACGGTGCGGAGTTATGCGCGTTCGTCAGGTGGCCGGCACACTCTAGATACGCCAGCCCACTCTTGAGGCGATTCTAAATTTGTTGACACTTTCACAGCCCTGCGCACGATCTCCGCAGCCCAGCACGTGCGTTTGTGTCACTTAGGAAGGCGAGCAAAGCACGCGCCATACGCACAAACACTCAAAATGGTACCGACCAGACTTTCTGGCGTCTCAGCTAGTCTCAACCAACGGTACTCTAAACGGTTGTTTATATCTTTACCATAGGACGCGCTTTACAGCGCTGTCACAGCTACCGGTGCGCGCGTTCCATGCACGAGGGCTCATTCCGCTCTCGTGAGGGTGAGCACGGCCGCTACATCACCCTCTCCCGAGCGCGGGAGAGGGTGAGCTAGGGGCCGTGCTAAGCCTCACGAGAGCGGAATGAGCCCTCGTGCATGGAACGCGCGCGATGGTAAAGATATAAACAAGTGTTTAGAGTGCGTTGAATGACTGCCTCCATAGCTCTGTGGTTAGCGCGTCTGCCTGCTGATCAAAGGGTCAACGGTTCGAATCCCGCCGGCGCCGGTCTTTTTTATTTATTTATCGACCCGCGGCGTAAGAGGTTAGATAGCCAGATAGATAGAATAGATACATAGACGAAGAGTGCGTGAAGTATCCAAAGAATGCTATTCGCATTAAAAGCACTTCTCTTACGCATAATCATGACTTGAGTGCTCGCATGACCTGTCATTAATATCACTATCCTGCAATGCTTGGAAATGCTCTCTTGCTTGAATTAACACCATGTTACTCACCCAATTTCTATTTTTCTCTTATATTTTGTGCTTTTTACTGAAGTATAGCTGCCTTGTGTGTTTTTATATTAAAAATGCCGGTGTTGGTGTTCTTTCCATGTGCACAGTTGTGCTGGAATTTCTCAAGCAATGCCCAATAATACATTTGAAGTTGAATGTTGGCAGAGTTGCCAGACAATTTTTCAGCTTCTGAAATGTTCCCTTGGTTCTTGTGTTTTCCCTATAAAGCTTTGTGAAATGTTTTTTAAGCGTTTTAGATGTCACGTACCAATCTGGAAATAAAATTGATGCTTTAGTGCAACATTGACGGAGCTTATACTACAGACGTTTGATGTCAAAAGTTTGCAAACTGTCTAGAAACAATGCCCACATATAAATGTAGTGTTTTCACTGACCGTGATCGAGGAAATGTGGATGCAGTTAATGGATGATTGAAAATTTTTTGCTGCAGTGTAAATCATAACAAGAGCTCCAAGTTGACAATAAATTTTGTTCAAGAGAATGTCAAAGCAAAATGTTAAGCCCCCTTGGATTATTGGAAAAAGGCATGCATTTTTCAATGCATCTGTGTGGCAGTGCAGTGTCGTCAATAATATTACCTTTCTAAGCTCACTTTTGTGAACTACAAGTGTTTGGGAAGCTAAAACAATTGTACAGTTCAGCTGATTAGAGATCAGTCAGAATTGACCGCGCTATATCAATCTCCAAAACAATAATTTACATTTTGTCCCCACTCGGGGTTAAAAAGTCTTGGCGTTTTTGGTTATGTATTCCTTCTATTCCCAAACGTTTTTAAAGTATTAAAATTTATTTTTTCAGGAAATTTGAATTATTTTGGGAGATAAAAGCTAATTCAAATTACAAATCAGAAGAACCAAAATTTGCAATTAGATGATGTTTTTTTCTTCATAAAAATTGTTTTCAAGTTTTGAAAATTTTCTTTATGATAATTGAGAGAACTGACGACTTGCCGAAAGTCTGTGTAAGCTGACTGAAACATGATTCGATGGAATTAAATTAAAAAATAATTTTGTGGTGCTGATTGATATCAGACCTCAAAATACTGGAAAAGCAATAGGAGCCACTCAGCAAGCAGAACTCAATAGCGCTATGATATACAAATAAGATTTGTACAATGACTCCCATCGAAATTTGGCGAGGACACAATCGTAATTAACGTTATGACCAATGTTGACGATGTTACAACTTCATTTTTGCCGGCTTCTGACTTTGGATCGAAAGTAAAAGAGAGTTATAGTCTACTATAGGAACGCCTTAAAATACTGATATCACTAGCAAGATACTCCGACAATTCGTGCTATTAACGCGACCTGCGCTTCAACATTCAATAACCAAATCCGCTCGCCAGCACCTAACAATTCTATTAGAAATGGAGAGTAAAAGAACTTGCGCTAAAGAAAAGGATCACCGAAACCGGCCTTTGTACTGACACGGCTTTCTTTGGTCCATCTCAACCGAGGGAAACTGGGGAAACTCCTCGAAAAGTTGAAGGCAGAACCGCAGGACTGCCGCCTACTCTCCGCAGAGCCCTCTGCGTCGTCCGCTACCGTAAGGTGATTTGGGCTGAAAACAAGACTTCTTCGCTCGCTCCGACCATAGCAAGTGCTGCAAATGATTTTAGAGGGCTTACTTATAATATTAAAAAAATAGTTTTCACAATATGAAAGGCCTAGATATTACGAAACAGCCGCTTTCTACTGAACCCAGTACATCCACCGTGAAAGAGTTGGAGCCTTTTTGGCATTCGCCGCTATTCGCCGAGAGGGGCGCTACGGTTGGCATTACACTGCTCCCTACGGGAGCATGTACAGTGGCGCTAGGTGAGATTTCCTTAAAGAACACATGCAAAGGAAAAAACATTTCTTTAAAACAGCTTAGATGGAAAAAGGATGTTATAAAACAATTTTACAACGATCAAAAAAATTAGAGCTATATTTACGGCGCTATACGAATTTGTAGTTGCTCCCGCGGCCGCCGCGGAAAAGTGGCCCTTATTCATCACGTGACTGGCCCTTATTTGTCATGTGGTGCTTGCGCTCTTTTGGAAGCTTCATTTGGCGTCCAAAAGTAACTTATTCATTTTTGTTTGAAGTATAACAAAAAACTAAGATTAATAAGTAACTTATAGAGCCCAAAAGAAACTCCTGAAAAAGTGCAAGCAGACGTGATAGACCCACTGATCTCTACTCTAGGGGCTGGATGGCGCTTAGCTGCTCTCCGAGCCTGGCGCAAGTGAAGCCACCGGAAGTTCGATGCTTGTCCCGGAAGTCGGGCGTGCGCTGGGCTTCCTAGTGCATTCAGTCGATATTTTGGACAATGCTCTTTTGTGTCTTTGATTGGGTTTTAATACTCCCGTTCTGGATCAAATCCCGAGGATGAGGCATTTGAACTTGGGACATCTTCACATCTTGATCAACTAGAATCTCAAAATGTTTACATTGAATGGCTTCCCGTGATACTTCTCGGGTTCGCATGCGCTGTTATTGCGCAGCAAGCAGGCTTTCTTGAGGGAACAAGCGAAAATCCAGCGCCCTGGACGCTTTTCCAACCAGCACTCCGACGGGTTCCAAAGCCTGCCAAGCGCTCACTTCCGGGACAAGCCGCTCACTTCCGGTGGCTTCATTCCTGTTTGCTCAATGCGCCATCCAGCCCCTCTAGTGGAGATCAGTGGATAGACCTAGTGCGCCGGTCAGATGACGGCGGCGGCGCCCCGAAGCAGTCGAACTTGTGCGGCGGCGGCGACAGCGGCGTGGAGAAACGCGTTGAAGCGGTGTCGCACAACGCTCTGCGCACGTCGATTGTGTGATTTTGCGGCGGCGGCGACGCAGCGCGGCGGCGCACAGGCCTACCACGTGACCAGCGGCGGTTCCCGGGGCGCCAACTACAAATTCGTTTTGCGCCGTAAATATAGCTCTAAATTTTGCTTTCTTCGCTGTAAATTCGTTTTATAATATTATTTTCCCATCTAGCTTGTTAAAAAAAGTTTTCTTCCTTTGCATGTGTGCTTTAAGGGAGAAGTGTCTTCACCTAAACAGTGTCCAGATTCATCACGCTTCGAAAATTCATTTGGTATAACCTTTTTGTTTATGCCTCTCCAAATAATTAGTGCAAAACACGCGCTTCGAACTGTAATGCTCAGTCATAGACACACATGAGCCGTGACAAGAGGTGCTCAGGAAGAAACCGTTCGTAGCCTGGGCACCAATTTGAAAACGAAGGCCTCCGCAGCATCTCACAGCTCTCATCCTCCTAGATTCTTTGCGCCTTCTATTTCACGCCGACTCACAGGGGCGGTGCCAATGTGATGCCTTTCGCACCGGAAATCCCGTTCCTTACTACACTTGTCAATTTGCTGCCGCCAAAATTCTGACTCCATAAACAAACAAGTGAAAGCAGAGCGTCTCAACTTCGTTCCCAAACCGGCCTTTGTAAACAAGAGAGAGGTTGGAGAATCAACAATTTGCTACAGTATCTTTTGTAGTTCGCGAAAGAAACGCCGGCATTTCGGATTCAACTGTAATCGTTTCTATATATACACTTCAGCCTTCGGATAAAGGACCAACAATGTATCGTCGCTGGCCGGTACAACCTTTGTCGTCGCGACGTAGAGCTCCAGCCCGGAGACAGGGGGTGGGTGTGGACGCCCATTCGTCGCGGCGGCCTGAGAGAAAACTAGGAAAACGACACTTCGGACCCTCCAAGATCATTTGGCTCCTTATGGGCTTGAACGACGAGGTGCTCCCCGACGGAACCCGACCATCAGGACGCCACAAGGCACAACCCGAAGGGGGCCACGTCGTTTGACTCACGCCGTTCTATGCGTGTTAGGACTGTGACGCTGCATGTTTATTTCGTCGCACGGTATTTTCTATTAGCAATTTTAGTTTTGTTTCGCGTTGCATCGGCACGATGTGCTTTTAAAGTGTGGATAATGCCACACGCTTTGCAGAACAAGCAACGCTCGGTCATGGACGCCCTAGAAGATTCGTGTTTATTCCTACTCGGGACGTAAGTTTTATTCTTTCGTCCTCCTTTCTTGTTCTCAAAAGTTTCTGTTCACTCTCACCCAGAACGCTCGTAGCTCGAACCTCCTGGGCCTAAGTTTTCAGAGTCCGACTCAAACAAGATAAGGAACTGTGCGTGACCTGTTTGAGTCAGTCTCGCTCTCGCTTGCTGTTACGCCGCCAAATCGCCGCCCGCTTTTCTGCTGCCTCGACGCTCGTTCTTTATTTTGTTTGGTACAAGTCCGCACATCAAATTTTAACTTTGAAACAGAATTTCCGCCGCTTCTGCTCCTGTCATTCGTGATATTACAAAGGTTGAAGTGTGAACTTTATACTATCTGAGTTGAATCCTTCTCATGGAGAGAAGCGAGGGAGAAATATTAATCGCAAACAATTGTCTGACAGTCTGCAAGGCGTGATAGTTTTTATGTTTATATAAGTTGCATTTACAAAGGTTAAAGTGTGACCTTTATAGTGTCTCAGTCATATTTATCCCAGAGAGAGGAGCGAGGGAGAACATATTCAAAACCGGAAATAATTTTGGGGCAGTCTGCAATGGAGTGATAGTTTTTATGTTTATATAAGTTGTACTTACAAAGGTTACAGTGTGAACTTTGTAGTGTCTGAACCGTATCCATCCGAGGGAGAGAAGCGAGGGAGAAAACATTCCTAACCGGAAACAACTCTCGGGCAGTCTGCAAGTCGTGATAGATTTTATGTTTATATAAGTTTTAATTACAAAGGTTAATGTGTGAAGTTTATACTGTCTGAACCGTATCCTGCCCAGAGAGAGACGCGAGGGAGAAAATATTCATAACTCGCAAACAATTCTCGGGCAGTCTGCAAGGCGTTCTATTTTTTATGTTGATATAAGTTGCATTTACAAAGCTTAAAGTGTGAACTTCATACTGTCTTAGCCGTATCCTTCTCATTGGGAGAAGCAAAGGAGGAAAATATTCCATCATTGAGAACAATTTTTAGGGTGGTCTGCAGCGCATGATGGTTTTTATGTTTATATACGTTGCACTTAAAAACCTTAAAGTGTGAACTTTATACTGTTTGGGCCGTATCCATCTCAGGGAAAGGAGGAAGATTAGAAAACATAATTGAAAATAAAATAGCCCTACGTCCAGAGCCGTACAGAAATAAACACACATACACACCAAATATTACTGCCTTGTTCGTCTGCTAGGACATTGTGGATATGGGCCACGAGGCCCCTCTAGCATAGCCACCTTGTCTGTCTCTTCGGGGGGGGGGGGGGGTGACCACTCATGAAAAAAATGATGTTCGGAACCGGAGTGCGAGAGAGTAGACGTGTTGCTGGCAGGATGGAAAGGTGTTTGGGTAATCGCAGAGTACGCGTGGAGTGTCGGGGCATCTCGAGTAATGAGCGCATGGGGGTTGGAGGAGAATCGGCCTATAGTCGGTTACATGTCAAAAGCTAGCGGCAAATGTCCTCAAGGGGAATCTTGTATTCCTCAATCGCGTCCCATCGTTTTCGTGACGTCACGCCCTACGCGAACCACTCTTGTTCTGGCAAACGAATATTTCCAACATGGCTGCCGGGCAGATTTTTTTACGGCTCCAGCGCCTTGCAACGATTATTCTGCTTTTCACCGCGGCTTTATACTTACCCGAGTGTACGTCGCTAAGTCGTAACCGCGTCCACTTTTATTCGCAATAGGTTATGCGGGATAGCGTGAGAATCCAGCGATAGCATTGCCATCGAAACATTCGCTGTGGGCTTTAGGCTTACCATCGTACGTCGGACATCGCCTGTTTCTTCGTCTGCCTCAGGTTGCTCCTCAACATCTTGACGGCATCGGCTTTTCTTCGTAGTGGTTCCCGTGGAGCGACGTTAAAACTCAGCGGTCACCAAACTCTTCTTTATAAGTATAGTGGGCTCTGTGGGATAGACATGAGTGAACCGCCAACACAGTGAGTGTCTTCACCCGATTTCGACTATATGTTGCTGGCGTGAATAAATAGTCTGTCTACTGAAATGACCCCTTCGCAGTAGTATGTATTCCTCTGGCAAACGTGGCGTCCTAACCAAGAAAAAAGAAAAAGTTGTCGACAAAACATAGCAAGATGTGTCAACAAAAAGAGTGTCGATGAAACGATCTGTTGATAAAACGTTGCAGTGTCGATGAAACAAACTGTCGGGGAAATGTTGTTTGACGAAACGAGTGCCACCACTGAAAAAGCCCGTTGCCGAGTCGCGTTACTTCAAAACCATCGAACTGGCATCATTTTAGATACACATTGCAAGACAAAATGAACTCTAAACAGAACACAAAAAGTAATGAATTTCACGTCCCTCTACTGTTAAAGTTCAGGACCTGGGATTGGATAAGGAGTAGCTGATTCGTCTCTATCAGGCAATTGAGTGTTTCTGCCCTGGACGAGAAGGACTTGTTATCGGCGATATTGGTACATAATTATGACGAGTACAGCGAGCGTGTGCTCGAGAGTTAAGGTTAACGAGACCCGTGGGGCTCCCTAAGGTGGTGGTCGGTTCGCACACCGACAGTGCGAACCGACCATCACCTTTCTGATCTCGTTACAAGCCTTACGACTTCAACCTGCAAAGGACTCTGCATGATTCGTCATATGGAATAACTTCTCAGCAGCCCATTCGACGGATCCTACGATTCCGCTCTAACAGAGGCGAACCACGTATCTGAGTGCGAGAAGGGACTCTAACTCGTGACTTGCACCTATTAAACCTCTGGGTCAACTGACGGGGGCACTACTGCAGGTCGTTTTCTGACTTTAGGTCGTTTTCTGACTTTAGTCGGCAGTCCTTTAGCCGATTTCTTCTGGATCGTTCCTACGAACCCCAGACTCTCTTCGACAACTCAGTCGCAAGATCTAAGCTGGTGAAGTAATTTTCGGCAGCTATTTTGTAACCCTTCTGCCGTGGAAGAAACTCGTACATACTAAGCGTGACGTCACCACCAACCCAAACAGGTAGTGTTGTTTCGCTTGGCCTTGGTAGACGTCGAACGGATACAAAAGCCAGACGAGCCGGCGCGCGACCCACAGATTTATGCCCCAGGGGTTGGGTTTCGCAGGCATGTATTGCTTCACGGGGCACCTCCAGTGAAGGAAATCATCATTGCGTCCACACTGTTCAGTTCTTCTTGCTCGACTGACTGGAGGCTTTCTTGTAGTGAATTGAACCCCGTTCTGAGTTTTCCAAGCTTTGTCACGTTTTGTGCTCTTCTGTGGCTTGATGGTTGTCAGTGAAGTGTATCAGTCTCATCAGCTTCTCAAATCTGTTCCGTGGCATCACATCAGCGACTATGGGAAACCTCATCCCATTTTCCCAGTAACATCGCACGCTGGGCATTTGCACAAGTCCCATCATCAGGTATATCCAAGAGGTGTTGCTCCAGTTCACTCCTGTGACGTTCAGTGAATGTCCAGTAAAGGGGGGGGGATCGGTGGCCGAGGGGGCTAGCACACACCAGCTCGGAGCACGTGGAGCGAAAGCTCGCGCTGCAGAGCCCAGGGATCCTGGACTCAATCCCCACCTCTGCCCGTTTCGATCTGGATGAGCATCGTACCGGCGTGCGGTCGTGTATCACTACTGCGTGGTGCACGTTAAAGACCCCAGGCTAGCGGTTGTACCGCACTGGCTAAATTGCTCATCTACAGCGAGTGACTCGTCGCAACTTTAAATGGCTGACCAACTACACGCTGTATAAATATCCCCACGACCCAATCTTTTAAAAATGCAAACCGAAATTTCTTTTAATTTGAGAAGTTGTCATAGCGCGCATGATACGGTGGGCATTAGAGAACCAGTTGTCAGTGGTGACCTTTCCCACATCTTCGTTGAGAAGCGTCCTCATGTCGACAATCTTGAACACGTCGTGTTTCAGACAAAAACAGCTTTCTTTATCTGGGCTCATATCAGTTCATTGGGACTGAACTCGCAGTGATAAGGCGGGAGCCTGACTACAGTATGGGCAGCCGTCTCAGCAGCATTGTCCACACGATGCTTTAGTTGTATGTGGCTTCACCAACGCCATAACGCCGAGGAGCTGCTTCTTCATTATCTTGGGGTTCCATGAAATGTTTTTAGACGTCAGCCCCTGTCAGATTTTGTCCCTGCTGGAACTTTTAGTCGGCACTGCTTCCAACCGCCGGGAATAATAAGAAGCGTAGCACGTGACGGTAACAATTCCAGTTGGCAGTTTGTCGAGGACACCGTCGACCACTTCTCGAAGCGGGCGCCATCGATTTCCTCATAGTAATCGCCAGTGTTTTGGCCACAAAATACGTCCATGCAGCAGTCGACGAAGCCGTCCTCATCGCCAATGGGGGTGACGATAAGGCGTCGGCCCTTCGCCGATGGCTGCTTGAGGCCCGTCGAGAGACCCACATGAAGGCGTCTTGAGACGAGGCCACGGTCGTGTCTACCCACACCCTTGAGACAGTTTGCCCTGCCGTCTACGTCTCGTCCAGCTAGAAGACCTTCCAACCATCTTGCCGGTGACGTGCGATCTTATGCAGGTACCTCTGCTGGCAGGGGACGATATCCTTTCTTTCAAACAGCCGCCAGTTTCGTTCCTTCTAGTCATGCTCGAATCCGATGTCGTTGAGAAGGCGACTCACAGTCTTCAACGAGGTAAGTTCAGCACTCGTGCAGAATTCGGCCGTTGCCTTTTTGACCATGGGGACCTCGTTCCGTCGAAAGAAACAGTGGACGCACTATCTCAGTGCGCACAACGTGAAATCACCGTACTTGACTTTGCGTCGTCTCTTGCCTTCACTTGCTGAGCACTTCCGAGAGTGTGTCAAAAAGGGTGTAGCACAATTGTCCCGCGTGCAGAAGTCCTGTCGCAAAAGCCCTGCGTTATTATCCCCACGTTTCGAAAACGCAGGGTTAAATTACGCCGCTCCGTATTCCCCACGTGCTAAAAGCCCCGTCTGCACCGCCCCCCTCCCATATTCCTCTTCGCGCTTCAACCAGCCATGTCCACGTGTTCACCTAAGATGTTGACGGTCTACAAAACGTCTCTTCAGTGATGCACTCTGCTGCCATGGAGGAAGTTCAGACTCAAAATTATAGACTTTATCTACATAGAGGGATACAAATATTTTTCAAATGGAACCGGTGCTTGTTGTTGTGATATAGATTGCTCCATGAGCTGCGAGTTTACAGTTTAGACAGGGCCACTTCGCTCGAACTGAGATCCGCGCGTGCTTCAAAGCCGACGAAAGCTTTGATTCAAGCTTGATAAAACGTGTCTTCAAATGTTTTGCCAGTGACTGACCTTTCTGTTTGTTTTCACTGTTAACGTCACAAAATGTGAATGTGCACAAGGCACGCCTGAAGAACGGAAAACTTTATCCAGTTATTTGTTTCTCGAGTCCCGGGTATAGCATGATTACGTTACACAAGCTCGCGTGCACACGTTACACAAGCTCGATGGATACACGTCATGGGCTTCGAAAACTGGGGCTTTTGAAAGCGGGGCAAAAAAGGCTGGGTGTTTGCCGCGGGGCATATGACACGGGGCTTTTGATATCGGGTGCATTCGTGCACCACCCGTCAAAAAGCTCTGCCTCGGTTGCTTTCACCCCCTTCCTGATCTCGAGTATGGCCCGTACACCAACGCCAAGCAGTTTGCTGACTTCGATGCAGGACTTCTCCAGAGTGAGGCCGGGCGACCCAGTCTTGGCGGGCGGTGCGTGTCGCACCTGAACGTACGCGTTCATTATCAGCTGCCGTGCAACTCGGTTGAGGCCATTGCCGCTCTTATGTTTCCTGTAGAGGCGCCTTGGTGTAAATTTCAAGGCTGCGCCAGACCCTCTTGACGAAGAAGAATCGGAGAAACGTGGAGAAAGTGGAGACCACCACTCTCCACGTTAGGGTTTCTAACAGAAAACAAAGGGCACCTTTAGATTTGTCAGAACCGGAAACGCAGGGGTCTTCGAAACCCGTAACGCAGCGTGTCACAGAGATCCAACCTCGTTGTGGAGATCAGTGAGTTTGTGATAGCCAGGAATTTCAAATATTTTTATTAACGGACACGTTTCATGGCCACTAAAGCTGTCTTTTTACGTCAATCATTCGGAGTAATTAATGTAGGGGCCTAAATACACCATCTGCCCCGTCTAGGTGGCGGAAGCTGCCGCCCGTTGCAAGGTCTCTAGCCAATATATATCCATTGGAGCAAAAGGGGCGTTTTCAGCGAACTATTTTCTCGACTGCGGAGGCGTGTGAAGCGGGCGCATCACGCTTGTGTGGAGGAACTTCCGCTACCTTCTTAACTAGTAACCGACTATAGATAGTGAATGATGTGAGGGGTGGGAGGCTGTCTGTCTGGGCTTGCCGGACAAGAGAGGCATCCTGATGGGGGTATAAGTTTGGAGAGAGATGCAAGTAAGCGGGAGCCATCCAGAAGCTCTAGAAGGGTTCTGCTGCGATGAGCTCGTCCCTGACGTGCTATGGTCGGGGGGTGGTAGCGGTCAGGCCATTAGGTGCACGAGTCTCCCGGGGGAATTGCAGCACGGGAGGGTCGGTCATCCAATTTGTTGCCCGGCACTCCGGCGCAGCCTGGAACCAATCGCATTTCGAAGCCTTCGGCACGCAATGTGGGGCTTATCGTTCACCGTTTGCCAAGTTACAACGAGACAGGGTATAACCGTGCGCTCTCACTCTGCTGGCGCCGCCTGGCTGTTACCGGCTGGCTGTTCAAAGCGTCACGGCGTTATCGTCAGCATCCCTGAGCCAGCTTAGTGCAAGCGAGGGTCATCTGACTCCGCCAACGACGTCACTTTTGATAGTTTATTCATTTCATTTCATTTATTTACCTTGAGGACCCGTTTCCGGGTATTACACAAGGGTGGGTAAGTTAAAAGACACTTGTTTAAACACAAAAATAAATATCACAAAAAAAAACATGGTACAAATGTTAAATGGCAATAACAGGTTAACAAATCACTATACAAATTTATAACTCGTTAATTTCAACCAAAAAAGCACTGACAAGTTCACAAAACTTAGATGTGTTAATTTCTAGTACAACGTCGTTGGGTAATGAATTCCAATCATCAATAGCAAGAGGTAGCATGGAATTTGCGAAAAACAAGGATGAAGTGCGGATGAATTTGATTTTACACACGTTGTCAACTCTAGCGGAAATTCGATCTGGGACGCTGAGAAGGGCCATTTTCATCTGCGGATTGTGATAGTATATTTTATGAAGAAGGGCAAGTCGGGAGAGCCTTCGACGAAGAGAAAGTGTTTGGAGATCAGACCGATTACGAAGTGAAGTGATACTAGTGTAGGAGGAGTAGTCGGAGTGAATGTACCTTAGTGCTCTGTTTTGGATTTTTTCTAGTTCGTTAGAGAGATAATTTTGAAATGGTGACCAAATGGATGATGCGTATTCCATTTGGGAACGAACCAGGGTTGTGTAGGCTAGCCTTTTAATTTCGGGTGAACAGAGTCTGAGGTTACGTTTTAAGTATCCAAGTGTGCGGTTAGCTTTTAGGGCAACTTCGTTAACGTGGATGTTCCATGCGAGATCGCTGGTGAGGTGAAGTCCTAGGTACTTATATGATGTGCAGTGGCCAATGTTATTGATACCTAGTTGGTAAGAAAAAGTAGACGAGGTGGTTCGACGAGTGAATGTTAGCAACTTGCACTTTTCCATGTTTAGGCTCATCTGCCAATCGTTACACCACTGTTCAATTATATTAAGGTCATTTTGAAGTATTCTATGGTCATCTGGTGTTTTGATAGCTCTGTAAATGACGCAGTCGTCTGCGAAGAGACGCACGGGGGATGATAGAAGCTTTGTTAAGTCATTGATGTATGCTAAGAATAATAATGGGCCTAGTACGGTTCCCTGTGGGACGCCTGAGGTGACAGGGGACCTGCATGACATTTTGTTATTGATGACTGTATAATGCGTACGATTTCTCTCTCGCGCTTTCCTGCGCTTGGCGCTACGTCGAAATTTTAATTTGCGATTACGACGCTTCTGCTATTAAGTTCGAAAGAACATTTAGGAAATAATTTTAAGGTGCGTACATTATTACTTTGTCTTTTTTTTAAATTCAGATATCTCTTCGGTATTCATTGATAATACCACTTTGAAATATGTGTGCTACCTACACTTTGTTTCACGATATCTGGAGGAAAACAAACCCTACAGCTCTCTTGAACCAATCAGAGCGATGGAGTGTACGCATGTTTTAACCCTCCGCAGTATGAGAGCACTCCAATGATATGTTGTCTCTTGTTCCTCTCTGACGCGAAGGGTGACTCACTGGGCTGTAGCAACACCGCCTAGAAGACAAGGCCGTAGTGCTGACATGTGTCACCAGAGAAGGGCAATGCCGGACAGTGATTGAAACGAGTGCTGCGTGAGCGGTCGGCTTCAATTCCTTTGACGCAATCGTCGTGTCCCATCTGTGCCCAGCGTTGGCCTTCGCTGATGACGTCATCTCATTCAGTACTACGGCCTTATTATACAGGAGGTGTTGACTGTTGCCTTCGCCGTTTGCCAAGTTATGCAGAAATCGAGTACAGTAGCTAAAGCGCCAATATTTTTGAAGGCATAAAAGTTTGAGCATTTACTCGGAGCGTGCATTAGAAAAGAATGCTGTGTAAGTATTTAGTATGGACTCGGCTGATCGCGTGTTAATCTCAACTGGCGCGTCAACGTTCGGCGCTCGCTCACTAAAAAAAAAAAAAAATGATCATTAATGTCCTTTGATGGTTTTTTTTTTTTTTTGAAGGGCCTATTAGCCCCGAGAACATGGCGTGGCGCCACCTGACGGGCCTATCGTCGTGACGTAGGATGGAGGATCACGTGACCGTTTCCTGCACTCTGCGTCAAGGGTGGAGTGCCTCGGTCTTCACTTTTTTAATACTACGGGTGTTTAAGGCTTCTTTTAACCCAATGTTTCGTTTCACTACTCGACCCAGTCGAGTTCCTAAATCGGCTACCGTACGAATGCTTCCGGGGAGCTGGTAGCCGGTTGCAGGCGAGCAGGGAAACGGTCGCTGCACGGAAGCGCGGCGGCGTGGACTAGAGGGCACGGGTCAACTTGTCGTTTACGGCGGCTGTCTCGTGCAGCGCAGTGAATGCTTACGAAGTGCGACCTACCGTTGAATGTAGGCGAATTTGTTTTTAACTTCTATTCGACCGGGCACCCCGTTACAACTGTGTACCCCTTTTCAGTTGCGCTGTCTGTGAGCAGCATCAATGCGTTCGTGGACAAGGCCCACTAAATATCCCGGCTGTTGCTTGAGGGCGAAAGTGTTCTTGAAACGTGACACGTGTTCTGTAGAATCAAGAAGCTCGATAAGGATTGCTACACGTTCATGGGATTCGTACTCCAAACGTCGGCACTCACTTCGTACCCGCACGAGCTGGATGGAAGAAACGTCGGTGACACATCGTGCTCCTGCAAAGCATGAGTGAAGGAACATGCAGTGTATAGTTACTTGGTTGGGTTGTATGTACCCACCGGCCGGCGTGCTGTGAAATCGATCGAGGAGCTCGCGGCCAGAGCCGGCGACGAAATAACTGGAGCTCTCTTAATTCAGACAGTTGCGTTTGACTGCGTTTCGGCTGTGAGAAACTAGGCACATCCCTGCTGCTTATATCGCGTACCAAGATGATTCCTGAATTGGATTCCACGCTTCATACGAAGCACAGATGTGCCGGTGTCTCGCTTTCAGTTCTCAACGCAACGCAGTAAAACGCACTCATGAACGCAAGTGTCTCAACCGGCCTTTAGAGATTGCGATTTGCGATGAACGGTGAAGTGAAGCGCCTTTTTCCAAATATAATCGGTCGTCTCCCGTTGTTCTCGTGGCTCAGGAATAAAGAAAACAAATTCCCGTGGCTCAGTGGTAACATGCCTCGCTTTCCAAGTCGCGAGTCGCAAAATCAATACGGTGCAACCAACTTTTTTTTTTACGTTTTTGAAGCACATGTTTTGTAACTTTTCTGCGATGTCGGAATTTTCGAGCGACGAATATTAAAGCCTGTTGATAACATTTAATTTCATAAACTAATATCAGATCATCCAAAGGCCACCGGCAGTTGTTCGTGTACAGCATTGCTATTTTTCTTTTTCCGTAAAGAAAGATTATGCAAATATTCCTGTAGCTAGGTGTATTAGAGTTGTAAAATTGTTTTGTTTGGGCCCCTACAAGTTAAGCAGATAGGTTACAAAAAGAAAAATATTACTTGCTAATACGAGTGAAGCTACTTGCATCAGCAATCTTTGAAGTAAAATAAATGAAGCCACATAACATTCTCCCATTTATGCAGCTGCTGATTACTTAAATACCACTAAGCTGTGAGTGAAGTTTGCATTAAAATAGTCAGTGAAATTTTATGGCCTGTTACCCTCTGTAAATTACTGTTTCAAGTCTATTAGCACTCAGCTCTACTTGCATTGCGTGCCGCCAACTTGTACATACATTTTTAACCCCATTGTTCAAATAATATTGAAGCTGTATGAGAAAGGTACTGCTACGCAGGGTGAGAGTGTGTTCACATTTTATGAATCATACTGGAATGCTTCTCCTTGGGGTAGATGTGGAAGCTGATATTTGGGTCGGTCGCGTAACTGCGGCATTGCGGCGCCGAACAGTACTTTACCATTGCTCCCTGAGCTCGAAAGCTGCCGAAGCCGATCCACGCGTGTACTGATCGGGCTAAAACACAGAAAAAATGCGAAAGTACCGAGCGAACGGTTTTCGAAGGCCCCGACCAAAGCAAGGCGGAATAGCTGGCCTTATCACGTGATCCTCCATCCTACGTCACGGTCGAGCGATCGCAGCGCTCCAATCGGTCCCGCTCGGGGCCAAATATGAAAAGCCCTGTTGCACCGGGTGTTTCTGCGAAGGCTTTAGAAAAATCCTGAAACTTGGGTTGTTGAGAGAAAAAAAAAAAAAAAAACTTTTCGGGGACAAACTGCCGGACAGGACTGGCGTCAAGGTTTGCAAAAAAACAACAACATAATAACGAGCAAAGTGATTACCTAAAATTTACTAATTAACTTTCTAATTGGTGATAACGAACATATGGTTTCGATTAGAAACTTGTTGAGGGTCATCTAAAACCCCCGATCAGTCAATTTTTGGGGCTACTTGAAGCACGTTAGGAGAACGGGGTTGCTTTAAAGTTATCACTTTTGCAGGCGACGCAAGGTGGGAATCTGAAAACGCGGATGATGGTATCGTCCAGGGTGTAAGACAGACAGGTGGGGAAACGGCCTATAGAAGCCTGCCGCAGCGCCGTGACCGGATTGTGTACTCGTCTGCTTGCGGGTACCCACGATCAGGGATTTCCCCAGACCCCCCCCCCCCCCACGTTTTCCTGGACTTAAATCTAAAAAAAATAAATTCTTTTTTCAGGTTAAGTAGAAAACACCACCTCTCAAGTGTATATATAGAGAAAGGGAAACATACATTACGGGTATGAGCATTTGGTTAATAGACGTCTGTAATTTAGCTAGTGGACTAAAAAAAGAATCAGTTTTATATTTTATCTAGCCTCGCCTCACCTCGCCTCGCCTCGCCTCGCATCCCCCCCCCCCCCCCCCCGAGCCATTGGGACACCCCCCCCCCCTTGATTAGAATCCTGGGAAAACCCCTGCCCCCGATTTTCGACAGATGGCGCTGCTGCGAGAAGAAAAAATCGGAATTGGATTTGCATGGAACTCTATGGGAGAGTGCGCAAAATAAACCGAGAGCACGACAGTCTTCCATTGAAAATCTACGAGAAACCTTCTCCGTCAGTTTAGCCGGTCGCCACCGGTCGCCCACCCGGGGTGACAGTTCGCGGTGCTCCACATAGATGGCGCCACAGAAAAAGAGAAAACCGAGGGGGACACAATCCGGTCGCTCATTTGGCTCTCGTTTCCCACTTGTCTATCTTACACCCTGGTATCGTCCGTGTTTTCGCATCGCCGGCCTTGCGCGTGCACCACGAGTGGTAACTTTAGCGCAGCCCCGTGCTCCCCTATGTGCATGAAGTAGTCCTAAAGTTGACTGATTTAGGGATTCACGATGAATCTCAAAAAGTTTCTTATTGAAACCATTTGCTTATTTTCACAAATTTAAAAGATAGTAGTAAACCCTAAGTAATGGTTACGGTAATCAGTATGTTCTTTTGCGATCCTTTCGTCTACCGTGGCTAACAATTTGTGCCCGAGACGAGTTGCTTTTCTTTCCTTTTTTTCCCCCAAGCACGCCTTTTTAATGAATGTTTGAGTCTTCGCTGGAACACCCGGTATAACAATGTCTATATTCAAAATGAAAAACGCTTTCAAACTAAAATGTTTGTGTTTCTGCAATGTTCAAAGATATGTTCTGTGATTAACAAGTTTCGGAAAAAATGATTACTTGCCAGTGTAATATCTACGTTTTCAGTAGTGCTTCTGTTTTGTGCTACTTAATGTAAAACTGCTATGATGTTAGCATCAAGTTTATATAGATTTAAATCGCATCTCTCCATTTTCGACGAGGGCCCTTGGAGGAGATAAACACATGACGTTTGCACGTCACTGGGACTCGTTCTTGTACGCATCCGATGTTCAGGAGAGGGGAGGGAACGCAGCTCTCAAGCAACAAGTCTGCGTACGCTGCCGGCCTTGTTTGTTATATTTATATCGTCCTCGAAAGCTCCACTGCATGCAACGAACACGATTCTGGTTGGTGTTTACTTTGTGGGAGTGAAGGCTGGAATATACATAATTACGAGTTCGGACAAGGGAGATTTAGCCATGTCTGCTGTTTGACCCCCTAATCCCGCATAAAAGAGGAATGCCAAGTTCATTAGTGCTCGAGCAGGCTCCTCTCTGCCAAAAATCGTGAGGTTGTTTGAGGGCACACATCTTTATGGGAGAGGATAGAGGATATGATGGTAGATGTATAAGCAGCACAGCGTTTCACATATACAGGCAAGGATTGATTCCGGAGCGTGAGATCACACAGCTGAACTATCCTCTATTTGAGGCAGCACCAGGGCAAAAGCTGAAACAAAAAAATTACAACCGAAAATTCCACTGACAGTTCCCCGACACGAGAAGTTAAACTAGAAATGAGAGCGGCATGCATGCAGACGAGAGTCTGACGGTCACTTTTATCTTAATAATCGTCTTCTTTTCCTGCGTTTCGGGAGTACTTCAGTGTGGCTGGCCTCCGCTTTTGCTATCACCGACTTCGGCTTGGCACTGCATTTATTAAATGGGCATGTGGTTTCGGCACACGGTTATATGTGTTTTTTAATGCATGAACAAGCAAAAGTGATGATAACTACAAACACGCACTGTAGCAGAACGTGGTAGCCGCAGCCCACACTCGGCATAGTTCTCAAGTATGATCAGGCCGAGTCAGGTAGCAGTAGCAACAAACTCTTGTCCGCAAGCTATTTCCTTGCTAGTTGAACTTCTTCAATGGGACAGAATCCCCGGTATGTTTCGGTAATTTATTGGAACTTTTAGTTTATGCTGATACTGCAAGTAATGTTTAGATTTTGTGTCGTATGTGCAGCATGTAATGAAGGTAGGCATATTATGCTCGTACGCTTTTGCAGTAAACCTGAAAGCAAGCTTAGCATTTAGTCAATATGGTATGAAGCAGCGTTGTGTGATTGAGATTGTAGGGCGCTGTCGAAGCAGTTTGTTATCGATAGAACAGTGTAACACACACTAGCCTCCCAAGTACTCTTGAATATCTTGGCACGTGCCGGATGACTGGAGAGATTGTAGACGAGAGAGATAATTTGCATATAGGGAATACACACAGACCATCAGTACTCTGTGCATTGCTGTTGTGGACTGAAAAAAAAAGTGTAACATCTTGAATTTGTACAATTGAAGTTTTTAATGTTCACTCAGTTTAATCTAGCTGCTTTACTTTAAAAATTTTGAATTAAAAAATATTTTTTTCTCGATATTTGGGCAATTGTCACAGGCCGCGTATTCGAATGCTTCGCTTGGCTCAGATGCCTTTCCGAGAAAAAAATAAAACTTTACACGATTGTTCAAATTCTAATTAGAGAGCAAAATGGTAATAAAACTGCGTTTTTGATTTCATTTATTTTATTCTGTTTAAAATTCGAGACCTAGCACGTTTAACAATTACTTACCTGGTTACGTTCAATGTCATGGTATAAATTATATATCAAAAGAATGCTTAAACAATACATCTTATCGAAAACAATGTTATGTCCGGAAAAATATATTTTAGAGAAAAACGCCTTTGAATACGAAGAGAATCTCTAGAAATACAAACTTCGACATTCATTTTTTTTAAACAATACATTTTTTATATTTTCCTCTGCCCTACGAAGATTCGAAATATTCCTAAACGCGCCGTGTGTATGAAAACAGTAGTGACGCGCTGGTTCGAAACAGTCACACTTCCATCGCCGACGCCGGATGCTCGCTACCTTCTGTTTTAGTTTCTATACACCAGTTGGCCTCATTAAGCTTTTATTTTCAGTCTTGTGTATTTCTCAACCGTTTTTATTCATAACGATATATGGTTTGTATGTATAAATTTGTACACTTAAACACAACAAATTCCAGTTTTATACCAAAATACAAAGCTTGGTAGGTTGTTTAAAACGTTTTAAATAGCGCACGAGATTTAAATAAAATTGCGTCACAGAACTAGCGTCGCAGTTCGCTAGCAAGTAGTCATGCGAATTCGTTTCTTTTATTTCAAATTTTGCTCTAGATTTTTGAGTTGTTTCTAAAGGCGGGTTTACACAGCACTGTTTTCGTACGTACTCTTACGTTACGTAAAAGTCACCGAAACATACGCGTCTCGAATGTAGCGTGCTAGGCCACCTCCTCTAACTAGTAGCCACGCTTAACACTAAGAAGATATATCCCGGTGACTTGTACGTAGGCTTTTGTAACGTAACCTAACTTTAGCAAACAGTTATGTTAACCAGCCTTAAAGCTAAAAAGTATTAGACACAAAGGCTACCTTGGTGGAAGCGACATGAATAGATGTTACTTAACACATTCAACAACTTTCGAATTAAAACATTTGCGTACAAATTAGTGTTTAATAAAGTTCAGAAATTAATTTGCGTTAATAGCTAGTGTGACCCATCGCAAAATGTATACATTGCTCAGTAGGATTGTGAACAATACTGCTCTGGTTCCACACGCGTAGCGTGCACCAGCTTTGTTAAGCTGGTGTATGTGCCTATGAATGTTCTAAACCAAACGATATAACAAAGCTGACTAAAGAGCATGTATCTTGGCCAATAAAGACTTTGCATTTCTATAGTAGCAAGCTGTCCGAAGAATTCACCTTCTCCCTGTTTTAACGACTGCCGTGATGAACTGAACGGAAAAGGATGTGGGATCGCATTTGCTTTTCTAAAATTGAACGGAAATATCTGTCCTTTGTGAAAGTTCATGTGCACGCCAGTACATGAAAAAGTAGCACAGCATCCTTCAGTACTGAACAGGAACTACCAGCTTGAAGGTAGTTCAGCGCAACCAACGCGAATCTCTGGTCGCCTGGACGAAGCGGCGCCACGGCTGCACAGTTCAAACACGACCTACGCAATTCCCGTAGCCAAATTCTGTATCCACGTGGTCTCCCGCAATATGAAAGACCCACTGGGAGCGCGTGGCCGAGACGGCTGTGGGCGGGGTCGCTGTGCGCGCGTAAGGCGGTTCCATTCTGCTTTAAGGGGAGGGCACACTGCGCTCAGCAGGGCGTGGACACGCTGAAAAGATCTTCTCTTTGGGTTCAGCGAAAGAGCGCCCTTCATTGGTGTCATGCCCAAACATGAGGTCCACGAAAGGTTGAAGGCATACTAGTCATCACTACTTTTATTACGTGTTTCTTTTGTAAAATGTGAAAACAGGCACTGCACAATAAACATAACTTAAAAGCTATGCCAGAGTTATATTTGCCCGATAGTGGCGACCTCCGAAGGTCGCTGGAGTCACGAATACAAAAGGGTACAACCATTATTTCAAAACTAAAAAAGAACCCTGTCAAGCGGGGTCTAAACCCAGTTCTCTCCCGCATGGCAGCCGCGTGAATTTCTAACTCCGCCACATACGTGGCAATGTAATTCCAGAACTAAGAGAAACTGCTCGTATTATGACACACCATTGAGCAACAAACCTATAGCGTATTAAGGCAGGTGAGCATCGTGTAAGCTCAAGTCCAGACGCCGCCGACGCTAACGAGCTGATGCGACTTGTCGGACCCGGTCTAAAGTGCACCATCTGAGGTTCGTCATGTTTCTCTAAGTTTTCTATCATCGCTAAACCAATCAAACCAGAAAAGGCCCAATGACTTGCGCTTTCGACGTTGCTCAATTGTTCCCGTTTCACTTAGTTCGTAGCGTGGCTGCGGCTGAACTCGAAGTGAAACGAAGTATAGATTCTTTTTAGCGCTTATCACCCAGGCGAGAAATGCCGAGTCACTGAGCTGTGGACGCATGCACGTAGTCTTTGTATTCTGCAGTGGAGAGCAACTGCCCACGCACAGAACGCGTTCGACAGCCCAGCAGAAGAAGATGGCAGCGCGAGAAGGCGATTATTGGAGAGGTCTATGGGAGGTATTTATAGGCAACCTGCAATGCTGTTTGGTTTGGTGCTATCTAGCGACTGAAGCAAGAAACAGTCGGTGTGCCTGGGAGTGGCGGCTGCACTGTTCAAGCGGGAGCTATTACTCTGGTGACGCCGCTTAGCCAAGTGTCCGAAGCAAGATACTGGGTATGCCAGGAAGCCGTGATCGCACAACACGCCAGTACGGTGGAAGCTACGGCCCTGGCGGGTCAATCAGAACGTGATTACGTGTCACCGGAGTGGATTTTTACTGCGAAGAATTATCAGGCTTTTCGCTGCGTCATGCTTCAGTATGTGTGCGTTGCGCTCGTATACGTAGCGCATATCAAAACCGTAGGCACGCAATGTGGAGCTCATCGTTCACCCTTTGCAGAGTTACGAGACAGGGTACAACGGTGGGCTCTGCTGGCGCCGCCTGGCTATTGCCGTCCGGCTATTATAAAATACGAAACAGGAAAGCGAATACGACGGCCCGAACAAAACGTTTGTGCATGCCCGTTGTTTTAGTTTGCCCATTTCTTATTTTCTAACGGTAGATAACTCGGCAATTCCTAACGTTATGCACTAGGGAGACATATTTGTCGGAAATTTACGAGACGTAAGCAATTTCGTAGGCTCCGCTCTGTTTCAGTCTCGAAAAATCCCTTCTATAACCGAACAAGAAATAGGAACACATCATAAAAGAGATAGCTTAATAATGAGATGCAGGACCACTACAACATTCCAATACAAAAAGAAAATGAGCGTTACCGCAGACGACACGCTAACAAACCGGATCGTCATAGATTCCTCAGAGGTTTAACCGGTGACTTTACAATGATACCTTGTAGTATTCCGAGTTTAGCAAAGTTTAGCGGTCGTACGGGCATGTTTGAACGAGAGAAGCGCGTGCCCCACTCGCAGTGGCGCCTGCTCAGCTCGTGCTAATATCGCTTTAGAACAGTTGACCCTGGGATTTGGAATAAAGAAGTCAGGCAGTCACTGGCGTCCTTTCTCGCCCTCGGCGGGGCCCGCGAGGACGCGGGCCCCCGCCGCTACCGGGTCCCCTTCGAGGATAAACCCGACGCTCACTCCCCGGCCATGACGACGCCTGCAGCAGCAACTGCCGCTCCTTTCCCGACTTTGACAAGGCAAGACATCGCCACCACCGGTATTCAAGGCCATTCATGCAGCCCTGCGCCGGTACCCAACATCACCTCTTGGACCACCACCTCACTGCTAACATCGGCCACCTCCAAAAAATATAAAATACCTGCTCAGGGACCAAATAACACGATGTAGGAAAAGCTCGTAATTGAAATGTTTATTAAACCGGAAGTTATACGAGACATATTTAATAACGCTGAATATTAAACTCCATGCTAAGGGCTTTATTAAAAGCTGCTAAAATTGACAAATATATTTGCGATAGGGACCTTCACAGGGCGTAAGAGACTACCTGCTCTTTTTCAGGAGCGCAAAGCTTAGGCCCACCAGACGAAGACACCAGCAGCCACGATGATAATGCATGTCAAGATGGACACCTGTAGAACAGTAGCTGTTCCCACGTATTTCTCCACTGAAAAAGAGAAGGTAGAGAAGAATGAAAATGTGAAGTATGAATCGAAGGATCATAGTATGCAATTACTATGCAGATCTTGGCCTACGACCACAACAAGATACATATCAAAACGATTCTATTCTTTAGAAAAACAATTGGCCAAACTTGTTCTCGCTTAAAATGAGAAACCGCCGAGCCATGACTATCGTGATTATTGGAAGTCTTGCCAGGTTTCGGTTTACCGGCACGCTTGCGCATGACGGTTAGCACAGTGGCATTATAAGTTTAAGTCTTAGTTTGCTGAAAGTTCGAAAAAGTGAAACAAAAAACGAAAACATTATGCCTGTAACGGCTGTGCTATGCTGTGTTAATGGAGCGCTGATACTTGGTTACTTGGTACCCGGTATTCGACCAAGTCTTTGCTTGAACATGAGCCGGCGGAGCAAATCTTAAAGGAGGGCTACACAAGTACAGCCCCTTGCGAAAGAAACGCGAACGTCGGAACGAATTTAATACTCGTATAATTTCTATTAAATCCATCTGCAACTGTGTCAGCCATGGGGTGATGCAACTTGGAAGTAATCAAAAGAAGTTAACGATTCAAACAATATAACGAAGGTTGGGCGAAAGGTGAAACAAAGAACTGTTCCGTCACGTCATTTGATTGGAGTTAGGTTTGTGGCCTTATAGGGATTCGAGGATAGAAACACAGTAGCCGAGTTAGACTTTCTTTTTCCTGCCTTTTACTACCAAGTTTTTCATCTTTTATCACAGTTTCGGGTAAGTTTCAACATCAACTCTTGCCCTCGGCGTGTCAGTCAACGGGCGTCAGCGGAAGTTCTCGGGCAGCCTGTGATGCACTTCGGGAGAAGTGATGGCACCAAGTGGGACACTACTTTGTCAAATAAAATTCGCGTCCATTTCCTTCAGTCCTCCACCATGTTCGGATCTAATTGAGAAGTTGACAACGCGGCATGCGGTCTTCGAATGCCGGGTGAGGACACAAAAAAGCTAATCAAAGACCAAGCTTTGATCGATATTGCAGCAAGTGTGACTGATGAAAACTTATTTTTGGGTGACATAACGGTACATTTCAAACGCCCATGCTGGGTTGCCAATGGTACGAGGGCGCGGCGATTAGCGCCTTATGTTGTGGTAATCTTAAACCAATCGGCCCGAATTCTGTTCACTAAAAGGGCCGGCCACTTGACACCTTCACTACTCTGCTTGCGCACCGCAGGCTACGCGAGAGCTTCAAGCGACAACCGTTAAGTGACGCGACGAGAGCGAGAGGCTGTCGCATCTTCGTTTGCGATTCTCCCGTTCGGTACCGTATACGTATCTCTGGAGCGCCCCCACTTTCGGGAGGAGAAAGCTTTACAGGCAGAATCTTTTAGCAAATATTTATGTTACTGTTTTGGCTAACTGTACTGTGCTCAATACCATGTCCTAGGTCTTCGGCATTCACGTGTCCGTTAGTATTCTCAAGGTTGACCTCGACATATTTCCCGTTTTTTGTCATTTTGCACACAAACGGATAGTGGACGCTCCCTCTTTATAACTATGCCGTGGACTTTCCTATTTTATCCGAAAATGTTTGACGAGTATCCGTTGGTGTTAAAAATACAAAATCCGTTCAATAAAGTCAGAACGACAACGAGATGGTGGAGATTACTAGACATTTCTCAACCCCGGGACTGCAGGAAGCGATAACTACACAAGCATACAACGTCTATGTAGAAAGGAATAGGATGGGACAAATAATAAAAAGGGGGAAAAGTTTGCATCTTGTAGAATCAATGAACAGAAAATCAGAACGCAAAAGGAGCTGGAGAAAATTACTAGACGTAACTCAAACCTGAGACTGCAGGAACCAATGACGACACAAACACACAAAGTCTCTAAAACTAGAGACTGTTCGTGTCGTTATTGCTTCCTGCAGTCCGAGTTTTATCTCTAGATAGAACTATTTCTGTCGCAACTGGACCCTCTTAGATCTAAACCTAATTATCTATGATAATTATTTTTCCTCATAATCGTTTCTTGCGTCCGTCCGAAGCAAATAAACGAAATAAACCAACCTCATAAAAAAAAGAATTGGCCGATTTTTAAGTTAACAAACACCGGAAACTCTGCGGCCTACTTGTAACTAATCAAGTGTAGTATTTAGAGAAAGTATGCACCAAAGAAGTGCTGTCCACAACAGGCAAGTCTAAACTGAAATGTGGTTGGATCACGGGAGAAGTTTGTATTCGTGCCGACCACCGCCGGTTTATTGCGCTATACGTGCTGCCACAAAACATACTACTAGATCGATTAATATCGAGAACACTGGCTAAACATTATCTGCGGGTAAACAACTTCAATTTAATAGAACATTAGGGTGGCTGGCCTTCTAGGAAAGCAAACTACAGAAACAAGGATTCTAAGATGGGACAAAATAAAATTATAGACATACCGTGGGCAGTGTCCCACCGACCATCTCGTCCTTGATTTGTTCGTCCAGCCACTTTTCCAAGGGTTTGAAGTACCTTCTCATGGAGTTAGCGGACATCTGGCTTGTTCCGGCCAATATTTCCAAGACCTCTGGCCACGGCTTGCTTTTACCAAGGGATAATCCACTCCTGGATTGTGAAAATAGAGATAGATCACATAATACATGTACCCCGATGAAGTTAGAGTTGCCTTAAAACTTCGGGTACAGAAACATATAGAATGTTTTTAATCAGTATTTGTTATAAGCAAGTATGCATCACAGTATAGTAAACAATGCTTTGAGACTCACAAGAATAAAAGCGATAAGAGAGAAGTCAAATCGACGAACAGAAACGCAACGACTCAAATTAAGTTTAATGAAAGCAACAAGAACGCCACAAACCACAGCAAACGCCATACTAAGCACCACCATACTCACGCACACTCTTCAAATGACTCAAGAATCGCCAACTCCGAGCAATAAAAGACAACCTGATATAATGGTTGTTGATGGGCTTCAACTTTCAGTTTAAGCGCTTTGTTTGCTTCTCAGTTGTACGGTGCTCCTTTAAGCTTTTATTTTTTCCAGATGTGGTATGGCAACTAGCACGGCTACAGGTTTCAAGTAATAGTGAACTTTAGGAGAGCAAACGCCTTGTTGTAGCTGCACAGTGAGACTAAAAGATACATGCAATCAAGTTCACCATAGGAAAATCAGGTTGGCTTGCTAAGGAATAAGCAGGAAGCAACAGGGTTCTAGGTGAGTGTTCATGCCATGCATTGTAAGCAATTCCACGTGTAGTGAGCAACTAGCCCGAAAGGGAAGAGGACGAAGAAAGCTCAAGCCCGGATCCCGAACTGCAATAACCGCTTCGATGAACCGTGACGACCACTTTTTATTTAATAAAAATGTTTATGTAATCTAGTGGATATATATTTGTGACCTGTACTGAGTGACATCCACTCCTCAGCAGCTTTCTGACTTTAAACGTTTAGTGAACTATTCATATTTTGTCACCTTCTCTCAAAATGAATGTTCAAGGCGACAGCACTTCAACGGGAACGCCGACTACGATTGCAACGACTACAGCTCAAATGAAGTTCCCGGAATTCTGGTCATCCAATTAAAAACTTTGGTTTCTAACAGTCGAGTAAATATTTCGAAAGCGTTGAATCACATCATTGCCCAATGAACTACGACACTGTGCTACCATGAATTCAGGGGCGGATCCATAACTCCGTTTTATTTTTTTTTTTTTTTTTTGGGGGGGGGGGCGAAAAATTGGAAAGGATACTATTCTCCTATTCTTTCTTGTGCAAGGGGGTCCACCCATGTCAAATTGCCCTACGAGAAGGGGGAGGGTCGACTTTGTTTGGGGGGGGGGGGCGGCCGCCCCCGTCGCCCCCCTTGAATCCGCCACTGCCTGAACCACCTAATCTGCCGCACACCTCCGGAGACTTACTCGTCTAGCTACTCCAGGCTGAACTGCGAAACTCGTCCGGTTTTTCACTCTTTTCTAATTTAGTAGTCGAAAATGAAATCAAATCGCTTACTCACTATGCTTCCTCGCTTGAGGGGAATATTGTTGTGAGCGACCAGCCGAAAAGGAAGAGGACGAGCTCGAGTTCGGCTCCCGTACGGCAAGATCCGCGTTGATCGACCGATCAGACCCCTTTTTATCTATTAACAATGCTTATGTAGTCCAGTTGGCTACACACGTATATCGAGTTCAAGAATTTTCTAAGCGACACTGTTAAAACTTCCAGCATTAAAGTCTGGCGAAGTGAACCACGATATATATGACGAAGCTCTGACAACTGTTAGCCGAGGTGCCCCCTATTGCGGAGAATAAGCAACCGTAGGCAAATAGCAGTTAAATTTCCCATCGAAAGTGTCTTGAACGCAAAAGCGATAACTCACTTTAGGATATGTCCGGCGAGTTCGTGTCCGTGAATGTCGCAGTCGTGGAAAGGATTGTCGTCGTCGATCTTGTTGGTCTTGGAGCAAAGGTATTCGTGAACTTGGAACTGAAGTATGAAAGACACGAAATAGCTGCAAAGAGCACGAGAGGAAATTAGAACAATACCACAGAAGGCACACATGAATAAAACATTGAGAGAAACGTACCTAATATACGGGGCGTTAATAGCAACGTGGTACTTTGCTCCGGGATCGAAGTAGGTTTCCGTCCTCGTCAACGGCGGCGAGACTCCTTGATACTTAATCCTACAAACATAAACATAATCCAATATGCAGAGCAGTGGAAGGCACACGTTTTGCTCACAGTCGAAGTACATCGGCAGAGCAGTTAAGAGCAACACTGAAATGAACTTCGGAATTGTTAAAACATGTGACGAAGATGTATTGATGTCTGTCAAACAATTTTGACACTGAGGAATACTCTGAGCGTTACACACAACTGTGGTTGACAGGGCAGAAAGTAATCCGGTGGAGATGCGGTGCTCGTGTCGTGTTCTCCGCGAGAAAATGTTGCGGCGAACTGGCAAGATTCCTTCAAGTTACAGTGACTGGGGAACATACCGAACGATGTTTAATGTTAACATCGCCTGCGTATTAGTTGCACTACCATAAAAAAAATACAGGACACTTTCTCATAATTTGATAGAAAAATACCCTCATTGATAGGTCTTCGCAGAGAAGTGGGCGGACACATTCTAGGGTACGAGACTCACGCGTCTAACAAAAAAGCTATATAAAATAAAACCTGGATTCTGGTTGAAATTTGAGCTAGTTTGAATAGACCTATTGCTGTCTTACCCAAGCATCAAGGAGAATGCAGGGATTGGTGTTCCACGCGCCGCACGTGCTGGCCTCAGCAGTAGTAACTTTTCCAAAGCAAAAACCTATAAGCAAATGGCATCTTGCACGCGCGTTCGTCAATGCTTTCTTTTGGTTATTTACTTCGAATCTTTTATACAGGAAAGGCGTGCGCGTGTGGCGCGTGGAACACCAATCCCTGCATTCTCCTTTATGCTTGGGTAAGACAGCAAATGGTCTATTGGGTGGAGCAAAGCATTTTTTCTCGTAAAGGGTCTGTTAAGGCACGTTTATCTCCAACGTAACGTCGACGGGCGCGGCGTAGCGTAGCGCGCGCAGATATTGATTGGCCACAGCCTCGAGTTTTAGGTTGCCGGCCAATGAAAGGCGCGCGTTCTGCGCTACGCCGCGTTCACCGCTCAACGTCGGAGTATATACAGCCCTTGATACTCCGACGTAACGCGCGCGCAGCGAACGCTGGCCGAAGTCGGTTACGTCACGTCAGTCACGCCACGCGCGTCAAAGTTCGCCCTCTCTATACTCCGGCGACCCTAGCGACTCCCGCGGCGCGCGTCGGTGGGCCGCCAGCGAGGCGCATGCGCAGAATCTGGCTACGAGGGCGCGTTTCCTGCGCGAGTGCGCCATTTCCGGTTTCTTTTCGTTTCGAATAGCAGACGAGAATCCTCGCGCCTCTTGAGCGCCAATATGGCGTGGACGTACCTTGCACGACGAAAACTCGCGCTTGCACTGTTGGTGCACCGCCTGCGCCGCAAGCGTAGGCAGTCGATGTACATACGGTACATCTTTGACAAGCGCACGGTCTACGGTACTCAAGCTTCCTCGTGTCGTAGACACACGGGTGAGGACGAATTCCCTCGACCAGCTTCGCGACGACCGAGTCCGATTCTTCAAACATGGCTCCCGTCGTCTCGTCTGCTATTGCTCGTATTTGCTGCGCGTCCCGCGCGAGGGCTGCCGGGAGCCAGCGCGTGATGCATCCTGGTCCGGCGTCGCCGGCGCGGCCGGCGCGGAATACGGCATGCTCCATTTTGGCGTCGAGACGGTCAGACCGTCGAACGCCGCCGGTCGCGTCGGTTACGCCAAGACGCCGGAGTATAGAGCGTCGGGTTTACGCCGACGTGACGTCGCTGTGACGCGCTCGCACGCGCGCACGCGTTACGTCGGAGTATAACAGAGCCTTAAGAGTGGCATAAAAGCGCCGACAAAAAATTTGGCAGTGACCTTTACATTCAAAGTCATATAAAACATGAAATGTATTAGAGATTTGGCGGGAACATTCTCGTGTCCCGGGACGCATATTTTCCTGCTAAATTTAGCGGGGAAACGGAAATTATGTTTTGGCCATAAGAGGTAAATTTTTCCGCTAAATTTAGCGAGGCAACTGAGTTGACGTATAGGTCACGTGCGGTAAATTTCTCTAAAGTGGTATAGGTCACGCGACGCCAGGTGACGCCAGGTGACGCCAGGTGACGCCACCTTCCCCGTTAAATTTAGCGGAAAATGCACGGACGGACGAATGGACAGACGGACAACTTTTTTAGATTAAGGGGTAGCCTTAAAATGCATTTATGTCATGCTTAAATTTTCGAGTTCCTACACATATGAGCTCATTTGTTCTGCCGCTTGGAAAAGAAACCTGGAACTGGTCACATATGCCACTTTATATAATCCCCACCACATTTCGAATACAGAAGCTGGCGAAAATATACCGAAGCCACTTTTGGAAGAGAGAGGTTTGTTTTTTTCTGCGCGGGTATTATAGCCTTAAAAGGCTAAACCAACCCACGAAAAGAGAACTACAAATTGTATCGTCAGATATAAACTATGACGGAAGCTTTTTTCTTAAGAGTGAAACTGAAATCAGCAATGAAGATGAGAACGGTTGGATTAATGTTTACGACAAGCATAGCTCAATAACATATCACAGGCAGACGCCGGTCAGAAAAATGAAGCAAGAGTTTGTGCCTGGTGCCCTACAGGTAAATGGAGCATATGCACCTCACCTGTATTCCCAAAACTTTTTGTTCATCTCTTCGAATGGGGTCTCGCCTGTGAAGACGGACCAACGCCATTTCTCCAGCACGTAACCGTAAGGGAGGAAAGCTATCTTGTCCAGAGCAGTCTGAAGCAGAGCATCAATTGGGTCTGAAACGGCGGCAAAAAATAATAAACTAAAATATTGAGCGAAAAATCCAAACTAAAAGCGCCATGAAAAAAAGTCAAAACTAAAACGACGTATTGTAATTACAATTTCTTTTAAAGAATAAAGGATGGACAAAGCTCTTTCTCCGACTCAACAGAGATGAACTACTCAAATAAAAGTCAAAGGACTAGAGATTTACAAAGCACACTCACCAATGTATTCGAAGCCCAGCAAGCCCAGGTGACGGTAGCGACTGATCGTTGACACAGAAAGGGCGATCAGGTCTCCAACCATCTCGTCGAACGCTGGAATGCGAAGTTATTCCCATCACCCGAGATAAATATTTGAGCAGAGAGCAGAATGACAAAAGACGGCTACCTTCGTTGGCGCCAGCCTGGAAGGACGGATGCAGGTGACTGTAAAGCATATAGTAGACAACGTGGCCCATCTCGTGATGAGCGTTCAGGAGGTCCAATAATCTTGGTTCAGTGCACATCTTGATTCTGAATACACATATAGGGAAGCAAAGAACAATCACAGTGAAAATGGCGCAACATTTGTTACACTGAATAAGGCACGACCTCATAGAGAAAATAAAAACATCCTGGTTCCCGTGTAGAAAGAGCGCGCAGAAACTTATTTCTGTCGATGCGTTACTTTTTTAGGGCTCATGAAATGAATAAGGAACTGAGGAATTTTCACTTATCGAGTTTTATAACTAATCTAATTTCAGATGTAAAAAATGGTGAGAGGCAAAACACTGTTCGGTTGACGAGAAAGAAAACATTTAATTTTTCTAAAAGTGTGTCTAGTGAAACAAGCATTATAAATATGCTACTAGACAAAACAAGTCATTTTAATATTTACATCGATGCATATTAATGTCTGCACACATAAATGCTTTCCGTACACCACGTTCAGAATTAAGCGGTAAAAAAAAAATGTTGATGGCTGCTTTTTACTAAGCAATCCAATTGCTTAGGACTAAAATAATTGGCGTAGTAATCGCACAGTAATACCTTAACTTCAGAATTTTTTTTTTGGATGATGTAGTTATTTGTAGATAGAACAGTAACATATTTGTGGGAGAGTTGAGAGCGGTGTTTTCTTGAATTCTATTCAATAAACACACGAGATCTTGCGAACACACTTTCGAAACTCTCATGCAACGAATTGATATTTATATCACCACAAAATTCAATGATTAATAGTTTTGAAAATTTCAGTATTCCCCAAAAAGGCATTGAAATTCACCAAAAACATTTTGCAAATGTCTGAATAAAACACATGTGCCACAAAAAGAACATTTCTAGCAAAATATTCTAACATTGTGTAAGAAAATAGATACGAAATAAAAGCCGCAATCATCACACAAAGAAGACAATAGTCGTAACAACTTCTCTTTGAAGAACACGTTCAATTATAATTTTCAAGGAAACCTATTTTGATGGTGAGTAATATTGGTACAGGGTGTTTTTTACTACGTGAACACATCATAAACAAAGGACAAAGAGTAGGGCTGGAGACACGGAGCGCTAAAAACAACTAAAGTTTATTTGACAAAAAAAAAAAACAAAAAAAAAAACATGAACATATACACACTCTGGATTATAGTGTGAATATATGTACATGTTTCCAAATGAAATGCAGTTCTTACTACCGTGCCCACTCCTACTCTTCGACCTTTTTTTTAGCGCCTTAACCTAGTGACATGCAACAACCACCTTTTTCTATTTTTAGGCTTTAACGATTTGTTTCAGAAAAGCCGCGAAATCTACATTATCAAAGTGAAGTTAACTAAACCTTGGCATTTTTAATTAGTGATAATGAACACGTGGTTCAATTTAGAAGCTTGCTCAGCATAATCGAAAACCATTAAATGAGTACTTTATAGAAAGACTGAACACGCAGGAAGCGCAGCATTGCGCTATAGTTTCCACTCGTGCAACAGGCAAAAGACTGGCGGCGAGAAAACACAGATGAGAAGAGATGAACTGCACGGGTAGTTTATTGCACCGGTAGCCTCCTTCGTGGTTCACGAGTGGTAACTTCAGCTCTCCACCGTGCTTCCCAAGCGCCCAAGTATTTCTAAAATTGAACGATTTTGTAGCTTTCGATGACGCTCAGCAAGTTTCGAGTTGAAACCCTCTGCATACTTGATCTAAAAAGTTAATTTACATTTTCTAGTTAACCAACTTATTGTGACAATGAGCCCCCTGTATTATGTTCCCCTCGCAGTGTTGTAGGTGTTACCGAAAAGAAAAAGTAACGAAATACATTACTCCTTACTTGCGAATAAAACGAGCGCGTAACCATTACTGATCAAAAGTAACGCGTGTTGCTTTTGCGCAACTCTATAATATGACGATAACAGCGGTTTTCGAGAATGGGACGAAGGGTGTAGGCGTTGTGGTTTTTCTAAAGTGGGGCGTTTTGACTTTGAAGATGATAGGCAAAGTTTAAAAGGCACGTGGAGTGAGTGCTATAATTAATGACTTGGCGCATGTATTTCGGTTCAGCTTGAATCCGGACGCAGCCGGCGCTACGAACTAATGGGGATCAATCAAAAAGCATCAAAAGCGCAAGTCATTCAGCTTTTTTTGTTTGTGATTAGTTCAGCAATGATAGAACAGATATAAAAACATGGCGAGCACCATGATGGCGCCCTTTTAACGTTGTCCGATTGGTTCCATCAGCTCGTAGCTGCGTTTGGCTTAAAGACCAACGACCAGGGGCCCTAAGCTGGACAGTTGGCGGAAACGCCGGCGAGAAATCTGGAGGCCGCGATTGGCCAACGCCGCACTTGACCTTGGCGCCGGCCAATCATAGCCGCCGAATTTCTCGCCGACTTTTTCGCCAAGTGTCCAGATTAGGGCCCCAGTTCGCGCTTTCCACTTTTCCCTTGCTTCCTCCTCTCACCCCTTCTACCCTGTCCACCGCTGCCGGTTTCCTCCTCCCCATGGTGAGGGGGATCTTCTGCCTTGCAGAATCTAGAGTCAACTCGTCGGCCTTTAAGTTAAACCGAAGTATAGAAAGAAAGAAAAAAATAATGACTTTCAAGTTTTGGGAAGGAACGTGCAACTTAACTGCATTACCCGGTACTTGGAATAGCTAACGTAATCACGTTACCCGTCACTGTTTCGAAAACGTAATGAGTATGTTACTACGTTACTGAAAAGCCTAACGCGTTACCGGTAACGCCATACTTGTAATGCGGTACCGCAAACACTGATCGCTGACCATAAAGTGAATAGGTGTAGCGTCACGGCTTTTATAAAATAAATTTGTAAAGCCTAAGAAACTGCCTGTGCATTGCGACGGTTGAAGTTTAACGTCATGTCCGTTTAAAAAGTTCGTGAATATGAGCTGAAGCCAACTGAAGAAACATTAGAGAAAGAGTGCGACCAAGAGCTATTTTGATCTCAAGAAGCGCAGGAACCTACTTTCGCTCTCCAAGAACATACCTGTAATCATCCCCATCGCTGAAATCAACCGACGCAGGGTGGCAGACGATGTTTCGGTCGGCCGGCTGGGACAGAATAGACTTGTTCCAGAACGTTGGCGTCATGGGACTTAGCCCGATGCTGACGAAAAACTCTTCCGCAGTCTCAAAGATCCTCTGGGCGTCCCATTTCTGCGGCAAAAAGGAACATCGGCAATAACGTGCCTGATCGAAATTGTGTTTTAAGCAAACCGTGTGAATGTTTAAAGGCCGTAGTCCGGCGATTCTTCAAGTTGCCCAAACTAACAATGTTTGATTAATAACCAGCATTTACTCTTTACGGCATGCTATCCAGAATCTGTTTAGAATAGTTATTGTGAAATCCATACATGATGGTGATGCCGATACTGACATTAAACACACCTGTGGTTTTTAGTGCATTACGTTACTGGCAGAGAAGCTAGCAGGTTGACATCAGTACAGGAGAGAGTTTTCAAAGCATTCATTCCACACAGTCAAAACGTTTGATGATAATTTGAGACCAAACAACTGCCCATAGAGTGAACCACTACCTGTCGCTAGTGACACGTTTTAATTGTTGCCAGTAAAGAATTTGCAAATCGAAAAAAAAAGTAAAAAATGATTAAATACATTCGCAAAAAAAAAAAAATCTCAATCGTTGGGTTGCTAGTTTCGGGATGTTAGGTGGGTGTGTTTAAACACTTTTGAGGCAAATCGGGGAACATGTAAGAAACGCAGCAGTGTACCTCTTAAAGTCTATTTTTATTATTTGCTAACTTAGTGAACCATAGACAGTGTCAACCTTCAAGCCAAGAAGAAATAGGTGCGAATTGTAGACGAAACGTTCGGAAGATTATTTTTGTGCACGCACCATGAAACAGAGATTTGAGTCACTTTCAAAAGTTTCCGCCATCTAATAGATGCTGGGCCCTTCATCTGAGGCCGCCATATTCTGCAAAGGTGTTCCGAGCATGCATTGGTCCCGAGCGCTGCATATCTTCCCAGTGACCTCGGGCCCAATCAAAGGTTCTGCGCTGTGAGCGAGACCCAGCAACTGGTAAAAGGCAACCTTTTTTTTTTCTTAAAGGTATTGTAAACTATTTTTGACACTCCACTGATGTGTACGAGATACCGTCTGGTAAGTAAATCTTGAACGTTTATTTCAATTTCTGTCATACATACCTGAAATTCCATCTCGCGCGTAATATCGATGGGAGTGCCATTCCTAAGAGTGGTGTACAGGTTTCCCCACTGTTGAGACCACATGTCGCCTGAAACAAAAACAAAAGAGTGCTTACCCTCAGGAAGAGACAAATCGAGTGCAACTGTCATACCAAGAAGATGCGCAGGAATCGTGCCATCCTCCGGCATCCTACCAGGGTAGATGGCTCGCAGTTTCATACGCACGTAAGCGTGGAGCTTTTTGTAGAGGGGCGACAGTTCTTCGAAGATTCCGTCGATCACTTCCGTAAAATTATTCATGGCGTAGCTCTTCAACCACTTCTCCTTGATGTTTCCATAACCTGGATCCGATCCCAGAAGAAAGAACAGCAGGTATTGAATTGAAGTGAATTTATAGAGTGGCAATATGTCGGTTACAGATCCGAACAGCAGAAAGCTTTGTGCATTACAGCAGCTTCGCGTTCTAAAGGAACCACGAAAACTCTGCAGATTTGGGGGGAGGGGGGGGGGGGCGAGTGAGATTCGGTAGGCCTATGAATAGGCGAACGAATGGGCACTACGGGGTTATGGCTTCCTACCGCACGAACATCTAGGTTTTAAAGCAAACCGCGCAGTATGCCTTTCTCTTTGTGAGAACCTTAATGTGTTGAACGTGCACATTTACTCCGAAATTGAGTTGGTACATCCTATATGTGAACATAACCCTTTTCCTTTTTTGTATTTTTCCGTTTTTCCCCTTGTCGTCGCTCATTTTCTGGGCCACTAAATCCACCATGAATGTTCATTTTGAAGCTATACTGGGATGTTTTAGAAACGAACGGAATCATTTGCTCTGAATACGCCATTCTCTTTGTGGCGGTTAATATGACAATATCGGACATTGTTATACTCAAATTTTCTGCTGAGTTGAATATCTGTATGACACTTAGTAGCATTTATTTTATGTTTTGACTGAGAAACTCAAGAAAAATACTGAGAAACTGAAGAAAAATATAACTGGTGGTAACAAAACAAGTAGCAACATTTGTCCCTGAAGTCTTATGATAAGGTTTCCTTGTTTTCCGAGTTTATTTTTCGTGGATTTCGAACGGTAGTTTGCAGAACATATTTTCTTACGAAAATTCGTTATTTTTGACAGAGTCCAGATTCTTCGGAATTCAGTTTAAATCGCAAAGTTTTATTTAAAAAGAGAAATTCGTGTGTAAAAGTGCGCTAGATTCAAATGAACGCTTTCGTATTCTATGACAATTCAGCTGGATCTGGTGTTGGCGGTGTAGTTGATTTAAGCATAAATTATTTGATTTATATCAGCACAATTTGATTTAATTCACCAACTGTATTATCAATCACAATACTCGTCTTCAACTCAAGAAACAAGGAAGATTTGCTCATTTTCACTCGCCGCGCGAAGTAGTCCTGAGTAGATGTGGGTTTCGGGGCGTTTAAGGCATGTGCATCTTGTTAAGATGGCATAAAAAATGCGCCTAAACATCTTATTCCTCTACATAAGAAAAAATGAGTACTGCTCTCTTAAGAGCCGGACTTTTTTTTTTTTACTTTGGTCTTCGAGGTGCAGACGAGTATTCTTGAAAATAATAAATCCGTCCGATCACTGATACAAGTACGGAAGAAATGCGTACTGTAAATTTAAAGTGCAGTCTAATTACTTTTTTTTACTCACGTAAACCCCGCCAACCTAGAATAAAAGCAGCCCGATTTTTTTAGAATGAAAAAGCTGCAGTGTTTTGCATTACGATTGCCTTGAAATGTGACGTTTTCCTTGTATTGGTTTGGAACTGTTTGCGTTCCGATTTTCTTGCAATAGAATATCACGCAACTGACGAACGAAGTGGAAAGTAGAAAACGCGATCAACACTGATTTGCTCAGATGAGTAACGCTTTTTGCTTACTCTCAGTAAGATCTAAATATGTATTGCTCGATGATTATTTGATTTAAATTCAAACCCACTGCTAATAAAAAAACATCAAACGCTAAAGTAAACAATATTTTGAAAATTATTTGTGCAGAAAAGATTCGATTATGTCATAATTAAAAAAAGGCATGATTTATATCACGATTTAGTTAAGGATTTGTATAAAAGTTTTAAGGAATCATTTTAACCAGCTTTATTTTTATTATCTAACCTGGCCACGTGTGACCTATAATCTGGTCTTCTACTTCGAAGGATGGTTGCCAGATAGCACTCTAAAATGTTCTTAGTTCTTTCAAAAAAAAAAAAAAGACTGTTCCCAAATTGCAATGAATTCAGACACAAAATTAACTATTGGCATATGTAGACCGAATGTTAGCACGGACGGCGTACAACTAATGAAAAAATGGGCACAATATTCTGAAGATACAGTAACCGGTCGCTCGCATACTCGCTCCCTAATTTAAGCTTTTCTTCAAAAGCATTAGGCTTTCATAGCGCTGCTGTGTCGTGTTTCGCTTCAAGCGTAAGTTGGCCTTAGAACTAGCAGGTTATATTTCGTTGTTTTGGGGATATCAGTACACATGAACGTCCCTTACATTACTTACCTTCGGCTCACTGAAACCAGCCTATTCAGCGAGTCTGTTTTCGAGTGCGCTTCTGTACCTGAGCTATTACGTACCTTCGGAAATGGCAGATTCGTTCGCGAGCTTGATGTAGGGAATGAAGAGATCCTTTTCTCGCCAGCCCACAGAGTTGTGCCACGCTGACCATGCTTCCATCAGAAGGTCGTAATCTCCTACTTCGCGCATTATGGCTGCGAGTCCTATGAAAAAAAAAAAGAATACTCCACTAAAACTGAGCTATGGAATAGCTCTGGAATGCGAGAGGCTGCGAGGACCAACAATTAAAATATAGAAGAGCAGGAGCATTCTTGGGATATTTTAAAGTCCTCTGATGAAGGTAGGAACATCGGAGGAAAAAATAAGTGCCGACACCCATATTATCAGTAAACTGTAAGTCACTCTCAAACAGGAACGTGCTTGAACTTAGGGGAGTCGTAAAGGCTCGGGCGTTCCAACACATTTGCCAATTATTACGGTCAAGCTCTTGAAATTAGGTGTTGTCACGCGCATCGATCCTTTGCACGGGCGAACGTGGCATAATACACTGCACTCTTTGTTACCAACTGTGCACACTTAATGTATTCTGCCCCCCACTGTCGGCGAGGATAAGTCATTGGCGCCCTTTCGAATCCTACTTCCAAAGGGTACTGGCCAGTAACAAATTGTACTGCTTATGTTGGTGTCCCCATTGAACACGTTCCTCCACGCTCCGTTTTCATGACATCCGTTTGCTACTATCAGTAAAGCGAAAGACTCGGCGATGACTCGATCGAGCGAGCAGTGTCGCGCAGTGCCCAAACCGTCGGGTCGCAAAACGGGTGACGGACGCAGTGCTTATGCTCCTTTCTTCTTCAGGACCGCACCTAAGTAACTTGCAGTCAAAATACGTGGCCGATTCGTAACTGCGAGAGTCACTTCACATACGGTATATGAAGCACAAAGTGTATAAATATCTCTGCTTTAACGTTCGGCGACTGTGCATCGCATGCGGTTTCGTCTAATGCGCCTCGTGCAAATTTATTTTCAGCAGCTCTATAATCGTAAACAATCTTTTTCTATCCTCCGGTTCACACGAATTCTGAGCGTAGCCGACACTTACCATTCGATAGTCGGTCAAGCAGCGCCAAAAGTACGTTTGCACCAAGCGGCTAAAGCAATCACAAAAAAAACCCCGCAGAATCACGCAAATTCATTATGCGCGATTGGTTTAGCCTTGACAATGTACATTTGGTCTTGTTTGATTGATTGATTCTACCGGAATTTATCGTTGGCTACGATCCCATAGAACCACTCCGTCTCCTGGCATGAAACAAAGTGTAGGAGAAATGCAGACGCCCAGAAACACTTGCAAAAAACAAAAATGTAAAAAAAAGAAATTGAGTAATGATTGACAGGTACTCACCAGGTTCAATCTTTAGTCTTTCACTAAAATCAACACGAACTTCAGTTTCGCTGTAAATAGCTTCCATTTCAGCGCTGAGTTCATCCATCTGCAGACAATATATGTATATATATTTTCGGTAAATGAAGAGCCAAATTAGTGAAGCCAAGTAGTTCTAGGGTAAAAACATGATACCTTTCTCGATTTCTCTGTGCTGAAAGAGCCATTGCCCAGTGGTGCACTTTCTTGAAATAGCCTTTTCAACGTTGCGTTCTTGAAGTCTCTCCACGCGAAACGGCGCAGCGTCTTGGATATTTCACTGTGGAGCTTCGAGACTTCGTTAAACACCATATTCTGCAGCAGAAAACAAACACAAGTAAAAGGTGCATTCATCACAGAGTAAACAAAATATAAACTATGGAGTTACTTATCTTATTTTTTTAAGAGCGTATACAAATAATTTCGAAAGGAGTATGTTTCAAGAGATGAAAAAACTCGAAATAAAAACAGTCTCGGAGACACACTCGAATATTTAAACCAGCAACTACGTGATTTAAGACTTAGTCCGACTTAGCACACAAAGCCTCTCAGCTAACTCCCATCAATGCATACCAAGGTTGCCACCTGTATAAATGACGAAATCATTTTTTTTTGTGTTTGTTTTAGGTTAAGTCGGAGTAAACATTTTGACCAGGAATTCTCCAGGCTTTTAGGACATTTTTACATAGCGACAATTATTCATTTCAGTATGATACGGAGAAAACTTTGCTCGGTATGGTATATTGAAAATCGCAAACGAGATTTGAATTAATGACACTAAAGTAATTTGAGTATCGTCGTCAGCCTCTACTATTGATTACAGTAGAACGGTGTTGTCCTAAAAGGTTAAAACTGAATGTTTTTTTTTTTTTTGCTCGGCGCTTTCTATGATCTTTGCTGGAGGTTTTTTAATTGTGGCTCGGATTGAGGATGCTATCGAGTCAAGCTAACCCAGCATTAGGAAAGGGTCGCAGCCGCGTTTTAATAAAATTAGCAAAAACACTCGGGGTACATTTACTATGTTACAGATACCATACACCGAAAATCTTAGCTTGCCTCTAATTCTGGGTTCGCGGAAGAAGTGAGAGGATTATGTGGGGTTAATATTTGACAGTACTGATCTTTAAAGTCGACATTAAATTGGATCATGAATTAAGTATTCATTTACACGCTACATTTTAACAGCCCTTCGCAACAGGCAGCAGCCTAGAAGGTATAAAAAAGTGGGTACGGTAATAAAAAAATGAGAAAAAACAACTGCGGTAACAGGCTGGATTCACGTGACTGTTACATGTCATGTCTGTTGTATTTGTACCCAGTAGCGGGATGCACGTGGTTGATACTAGTGTGATAACACTGTATTGATAGTAGATAACACCCTGGAAGGCCGTGTTTTGTTTGATTGCAGCTGTAGCAGCCGAGCGTCATTATTAAACTGGTCTCTTTCCCAACCCGGGTCCCCTGTCTAACAATGGAGTAACAATGTAGACGAGGATATAACGAAGCTGCTGGGTGCAAACAATACGAGCCGCAGTACGAGGCACCATGGACAGCGTCACGGGAGCGTCAGCCAGCGTCACTTAACCGCTCATCGTGCGGTTGACCGAATTCTGCCCCGCCACAGGTAACTTGGAGGTCTACCTCAAGCGGTTTGAAGCTTTTGCAAGAGTAAAAAATTTCGCCGAACAGCGCAAAACAGGCGTTTTCATCACAGTACTGGGTGACGAGGCCTACATGACCCCGTGAAACCTGGTCTTGTCGGAGACGTCAGAGAAGAAAATGATCAGCATATAAGATGGGTGCTTCTTACGCATTACAAGCTGAAGCGTTTTATTGTGAGGGAGTAGTACAGCCTTTACAAACGTACCGAAGGAAGCCAAGAGCCTATCGACGAGTTCATAATGCAGCTGAAACGACTGGCAACGAACTGCCCGTTTGGTGCATTTTTAGCGAAGCGCAGCGAGACCAGCATGTCATGGGTGTGCATACAGCTAGTGGATTCGACGCAAGCTGCTAACCATAGAAGACGGCAACACACCGACATGAAAAAGTGTGCGTCATCGCCACATAGATGGAGGCGACGGAGGGACACGCCAGGGAGATGGTTCCGGCGGAAACCCATTCACGACAGCCAGACGTAGACGCCAAATGGCAACGCAGCGACAAGCTTCGAAGGTAGACAGCGGGTCCACGGAAACAAACACCTGCCAAGGACCTACAGCCGTCGTGCTCCAGGTGTGGTCACCAACATCAACATCGGGACTGCCGGCACAGTGAGGCAAGGTGCTTTAACTGCTCGAAATCGGGACACTTAGCGTCTGTAAAGTTGGGCGATGCCGCGTTTTTGTTTCATTTTGTCTATTTTGTTAGTGGCCACGCGACCTCCACGAGTTCGCCTTGAAGCGAGGCATGTCGGACGTGCCCCTTAGGACGAGGCATGTGGGACGTTCGGCTTCATTTAGCTGCCGTTTTGCGTGGCTTTTTGAGCGGCTTCAAAGCTGGGATGCCTCAGGTCGCGGCTTCACTTCACTCCATTGGGAGGGGGAATTTAGCTGCCGTTTTGCGCGGCTGATGACGTCGGCTCGCTCCATAGGACAGTCAATGCTTTCGGATTGAAAAGGATGAAGTGCTATGAGCAGTGGTGGACATGACATTGCGCGGCTGGCCTAACGAAACGTATGAGAAGTTCCGGCCATACTTCAGCCGTCGTCACGAGCTTTCTATCGAGCAAGGCTGTTTGTTGTGTAACACTCGAGTCGTCATTCCAGTTTTCAAGGCCAAGCGTGATTTCCCTGATGCACGACGAGCATCCAGATATTGTTAAAAAAAGCTTTGCTCGTAATTAGATTTAGTGGACGCAACTTGACGCAGATTAAAAAAAATAGCCAGAAATTGTGAGGTGTGCCGAAGCGTGCGAAGTGCAACGCAGTCTGTACAACTTCAGCCGTGGACAATAACGGGTAACCCCAGGATAGAGTGCATTTGCAATCTGCGGATTTTAAAGTAAACGCCTGGCTGATGGTAGATACCTTTTCCAAGTGGCCAGAGGTGAAACTCATAAACACCACTACGGCCCTAGCCACGGTTGAAGCCGTAAGTATTTGCAGCATATGGCCTACCCAGAGTTGCAACAGATAATGGGCCACAATTTAGATCACATCTGTTTGCGATTTTTGAGTTAGGATGAGGTGATCCAACTGATTACGCCACCATATCATCCACAATCCAATGGTGCCGTTGAACGATCAGTACAAAGTACCAAGCGGGGACTCTTGAAAGTTTAACTGGAAGACGAAAAGTTGGGGCGCCAGCGCAGGTTGCAGCACCAAATCGACTTTTACTTGCCTATTGAACGATACCCCACTGATCCACGGAAAAAGCACCAAGCGAATCGTTCCTCGGTCAGAACATTCGGACAAGGCTGTCCATGCTGAAACCATGCGCGCTGTGACAGCATGAAAAGATGGTGAAACAGAAGAAGCTCATGGTGGATGAAAAGACGGAGGGATTTTTGAGTTTCAAAGGGTCAAGAAGTATATGTGAAAACCGTGCGAAACAAAAAGGTAGATCGGTGGCCGGGAAAGGTCGTGAAAGAGGTATAAACAGTTGCAATCCTGGTGCTCGTAGGTGATGTCATTCGGTTTTGTTACGCGGATCACCTCCGATGTAGAGGGATGCGCCAAGGGACTCCTTGTCTGAAATGTCGCTGCACGACGAGGAGACGAATGGAGCCCAGAAGGAATGAGTCAGGATCAACCGAGCGAAAGAACAGTAGAGGAACCAACTTCACCTCGGCAGCAAGTAGGACCAGTGGGCCATCGGCGATCCACTAGACCCAAACGAAAGCCAGACAAATATGGCTACACCTGATATATCTGTGGTCCTGTACAACATGTCATGGTCGCGAAATAAGGGAGCGAAGTGTTTCATCTATAGCTCAGTAGGGGGCCACGCGTGGTTGATTTATGATAGTGGGATGATGTGCATTGATACTAAATAACACCTCGGAAGGGAGTGTTTTGGTTGATTCCTCTTGTAGCGTCGAAGCGTCATTATTATACTGGTCTCTGACCAAACCCGTGTCCCGGGTCTAACGATGTCGTTAAGGTGGGCCCAACTCGAGCTCGAGCCTAGATCAGTTGACTACTCTGTGTCGCATCAACAGTCCTACCGGTTTCGCGTAAAGATATGGGGCCGGATGCCGGGAACACAGTTGACATTTCATCTTAAACAATTGTGGCAATGCCTTCGCAGCTAGCACTCTATGTACAGGTCCCCTCAAAGTAAAACGGAGCGCCGGAGCGGCGACCGAACTGCATCGCCGCGCTGTCTAGCAGCGCCGGCTGGAACTGATAGGTGCCATCTGCGCGTGCGCGCGTGCCGTTCGCGGTGTCCTCCGCCTTGTTCGATGCTCCCATTATCGGCTTCCCGAGCTGCCAAACGCTGTTCCGATAAACACCGCTGGGTGTTCGGCTTGCACGGGGAGATAACGCTGAGGGCAAGTGGGAGAGAGGGGCGAGTTAGGGCCACTAAAGCTGCGCTTCAGAGTAACGACACTTTCGGGCTAAAATCATGCCAATTCGGGCTTAAAATCATGGTTGCCAGTTGTTATTTGAAGGTTTATCTGAAATCACAGAAAATGATTTTCGTCCTCCACAAATGTTTAATCAGTTCGCGACGAAGCAAAGCGATATTACACGAGCTTCCTAACGCCGAATCTAATGCTGAGAAAGTCGCACTTTTGAATCATGACGATCGGCAGCTGTGTCTGCTCTGCACAGGCACCAAAATGATGGCGCCCACAACAATGTCGGGAAACGGAATGCCGATACTCTAAGCACAGGGTTCTAGGGCGAATGTTGTCGAGGAGCACGCCCCCTATGCTATCAGGCGGCGTTTTTAGGAAGAGCGTTGAGCCGCTCGAGCCACCGATAACGTGTGGGTTGGAAGAAGAAAACTGAGGCCCCCGCGGAAGGCATGTTCGCATGTCCAGATGTAGCCTATCAGTTTTAGCCGGCGCTGCTAGATAGCGCGGCGATGCAGTTCGGTCGCCGCTCCGGCGCTCCGTTTTACTTTGAGGGGACCTGTACAAAGTGTTTTTCTGAAGGCAATCGCTACAAAATGGCATATAATGGCGTATGTGCAATTTAAAAAAAAAGTTGCATGGAGATGACAGATTAAGTACCCGACAAAAAAAGTAAAAACAAAACAAAAAACAACAACACAAGAGGTTCGACGTGCTCGAAGGAGAACATACAAAGCAATAACGGAGCAAAGATGTGGGAGCATTACCATATACTAAAGTTAGTAGAAATGAATAAAGAAAATTCCACAAACCATTGTTTGCTGGTTTTCAGCCGTGAGATCGGTGACGTAGTCCCACTGCGCATTGGCAGCGACGGACCCGAGGATCCTATAGTCGTCAGCGAGGCTTTCCATAAACATCGAAGCCAACGACTCGTCAGTGATGAGTCCGGAAGTGTTCCTGAGCATCTTCATGTATCTCCACTGGGAAAACAAAATGTAGGCGGCACCTCAGTTCCCGGGAAGCTCCGAAAAGTAAGGCGAATATAGTTGTGACGAATGTATTTTGAGAATTTTGAACAGTTTTTTTATGACGAATTCGTTTTTTCCTGGCATATCAAAATGATGCCATGCTATTTACATTAAGTGATGCACAACGGCATTGGAACTCGCCTTTGAAACATCAATCTACAAAAAATAAAAACACGTTTTAACCCGAGCAATATCAGTATCAGTTTATGCTACACGGTAGAGTACACGTGGTGTTTTCTTTAGGAATTGAAAATTGGCTCGAACAAAACCTCTGAAGGCTACGCTTATAGACCTATTGCTCTATTACCCAAGCATCAAGGAGAATGCAGGGATTGGTGTTCCACGCGCCGCACGTGCTGGCCTCAGCAGTAGTAAATTTTCTAAAGCAAATACCTAAAACAAATGGCCTCTTGCACGCGCGTTCGTCAACGCTTTCTTTTAGTTATTTACTTCGAATCTTTTATACAGCAAAGGCGTGCGCGTGTGGCGCGTGGAACACCAATCCCTGCATCCTCCTTGATGCTTGGGTAAGACAGCAAATGGTCTATTCGGTGGGCGCAGGTGACTTACGGTACAAGGGACATAATATTGGGTGCTTATCGTCAAAATAGGTATAATAAGTAAGAAACAGTCATTTTTTGTTATGGGAAAAAGATCTGGTTCAAAGTCGAAACTTTGAGCGTGTTCCAAAACCACTAAATCACTCGGATGATAATAAGCGCTCAGTAACACTATAATTCGCATTTTAGCACCGCCACGCTTGCGCCCGTCCCACGAGTGGTAAATTCAGAGCAACAGTTTGAAGTGCGCTTCCTACGCACTTCACAAACGTTTCCAATTTAGCTGTTTTCGATGACGCACAGCAAGTATGATTAGAACCATGTGTATTTTCAATCATTAAAAATAAATACACGATTTGGTTAATTATTTCACTTGTCTTACATATGGTGTGCCCTTCTGGCCAAACAACTCATCTGCGCAAACTGGATTAGTGTAGCTTTTCTAAACAAATTTGTATGCAAATAAAACAAATCTGACAGCTTGTTCAGTTTTCATTTATCTATTTGGGACAATGTGATATATCAGGGGTGGCCTAGCTGCGGCTCGCGACCCGCATGCGGCTCTTCGCCCTACCGGCTTTAGCAATCACATAATCTACGTTAGAATTCCATAAAGAGCGTTCATGAAATGCTTTGGTGGCATTCGATGAACATGTCTTCATTGACACGGTGGCGTCAATGAAAACAAAGTGCACGCATAATATTTATGAGGGAACATGCGAGTGAGTGCCATTCAATGCTGGCAGAGCAATGCAGCAAGCCCCGTGCATGATGTCACGTGAGCAGCGCTGGCTCTTCCGAAATGCGAGAGACTCCCGGCCCACGCTGTTGTGTTGTCTGCGCGTGCTCCCATTTAGCGCGGGGTGTGTATTGCGATAAAGGAGCGCCTGAAAATTCGCTGCACCATCGCCAGGCTTCGGAACTCGGGCAATGGGAATCCGATAACGCCTTCGAGCTGTCGAAGTCGCACCTTTTCTATTTAAAAAAAATATTAATCCAAGAAAGCTATTTTGCACTATTATGTTATAAAATATATTGGTCAAATATGTATGGTTGTATTTATCAATGCTGAGATTATAGATAAAACGCTTATAAATTTATCATTTCGGATCACCCAGCATGGTGATAAAAGAAAAAACGCTTTCACACGCACGCTTTTATCGCGGTAGACAATTCTTGCTTTCGCCAGCAAACGTCAAGCCAGATCGATGAGGGAGGGTCCCTTCCGTTTTGGAAGAGCCGTCTACGCACACGTGATAGCGCCAATAGCGCACGTAATGCTCACTGGACTGCTCTACCGGTCCCGAGTGACATGCGGTCGCATGGTCCTCCTAAATCTTTTGACCGTACAGGTCACAGCTCAACATCGAGCCGTGGACTTAGTTTCGGTGTGCAAAGTCCACCCTCCATTTGAAAATAATCTGCTTGAACGAACATTTCAAGAAAAACATTCGTGGGCATGAAAATACTTCTAGCCCAGCGGTTTTAGAAACTACATTCAATGCCAAATAAAATTGAGCGTATATTTTATGTACAGTCGCCGGCCATACGAGTTTCCCCAACCGGATCAGCGAAAATCCCGCACACGGCGCGTCGAGCGTTGCCGCGTTTTGGGAGCCGGGCTATTGGGAGTTTGGGACCAAACCATTCCGTTATCAAATGAGTGGACGCATAGCTTTTATCGGGATTCCAACTTTTGGAAGTGTGAATCACAAAAACGTGGCCTATTAGAATTGCCGCCTTCGGGTGTTGGCCCCAAGTGTTCGGAGATGATGTTATAACTGCTGATAATCTGGAGCTTGCTTTAGGCGTAGATAAAGCAGCAGTGTTTAATCGGTGCTCACAAATGTAAAAACCCTATGTTTGATATAATATTAGGCATGACAACAATAATCCCTCGGCAAGCGAGAAGTGGCCGACCAGCAAGCCATCTGCAAAGTCATCGTGTAAAGAATAACCCTTGGCGAAGCAACACGCTACTGAGCGCAGAATAGAGTTTCCTAGATAAAACGCGTTCATGACGAGTTCCCAAATCTTTATTCTGCTTCGACACAAATATTTCTTTCATATCTATAGCATATTGTTATAGATGAAATAAATTATTTCAAAAATTCATGTCATTGTCTAGGTTTAAGAAAAATTGGAAGGGGGCTTCTGCGTAGGATTACACTTCGGGTAGGAAATATTTAAAATGACAAACCGGTTTTGCAAATAAAAAGTAGCATATAACACGTCAGAGATATTATGCAGTGAATTTCGATAAGCCGTCTGCGTTTATACACCTTTTCTACGTGGGCGCCGCCATCTTCAATTCTGGAACTTCCGGTATGCGTGAAAACATCGTTTTCTTCTTGCCTTGACAGTAGAACGTGTTTACATTTTAATTGCAACCGTCAGTCGTTCTTGTTATAACCCTTCTATACTTCTTCACTTGTTCGGGGTTGTAATATCTTGCTTTTTGTTCGGAACGCATACCGGATATGGGGACAACGTGGCTGGGTGCGAGGCTAAACGAAAAAGGTGTATAGACAACCGGAAGCGGGATTGCAATCGGCCGTGCTTCAGATTCACGTTCCAAAAAGCGGAATGCTATTAAACTTCCTGCGTCCACCCCTTTGATAACGAAATGGTTTGGTCCCGATAACCCGGCTCCCAGAACGCGGCAACGCTCGACGCGCCGCATGCGGGATTTTCGCAGCTCCGGTCGGCGTTCGGCTTGGGGAACTCATATGGCAGGCGACTGTACTTAACTTGATGCACCGAAATACAAAAAAGCTGGTAGCACCGCGAAAAGCCCAAATTTATATATCTCGTCGCGATATGAAAAATATGGCGACGCGATAGTATATTTTTGATGGGTTCCACAGTAGAAGGGATTGGAAAACATTGAATTAAGCAATAACTAGGTCACATGGAATTCAGTAATAGAGATCAACTAGTCAGTATACGCCCATCTTCCGCCCCCCAAATTCCACAACAAACCACTATGATATTAATGGTTTCACAAATTTAAAACTGGCAAGCCCCTACTCGCTCGACTTTTAGGACGTTTCAGGATTTTTATGGACGTATATTCAGTCATTCAGGCCTCGGATCGTTTCCCAGCCAGAGCAATACACGTTTCACATGATCATTGACATCAAGCCTTCTTTTCTATATATTAATCGCAAGCACTACTTTAATAACAATCCCTGGAGAGGGAGACCAAGGAAGAAAAAGGATAAAAAAATCTCCAAACACAGCTAGGTGACTGGTGCGCGACTGAAACAAATCCGGCTGGTCCTGGTATCAAACCAGGGACCTCTGTAATTTTCCTTTGTCCCTCTTATCCTTCTTTCCAGGGACTATTATTGTAGTTATTTTTGTCCAGCTCTCTTCCACCTTTACATTAATTGCAATATAAGCCAGTGCATGCAGGTTCGTTTTACAGAAACACAAATATGTTAAAAAATTCACGAGCTTAAGCATTGTTTCTATCCCAAAATGAATGAAGCTCAGAAAGTCATCCCTGGAACTAAGAAAAGCCAACGACAAAACCGACAACCCTTACAAAAGCGACGCTGCTCAAAACGTTCACTTACGTAGTTTTCTTCGGTTGCATCCGAAAAGCTTGAAATGAAGCAGCATAACCCGACCAGCAGGAGTGCCGCCCTACCTAGGAAGGCCATGGCAAACGCGACGTAGTACGCAACTGCTGCAACCAAGCAAGTCTTAGTGATGGGGGTGCGTAGTACCACACAGAACCCACGCACACGGCACTCGTTCACCTGCAGTCCGGCGAGCGCGACAGGAGCAACTACAGTGCCGGTGTTTGAGTACTGCAGGATGTATCGCTTTGGGCTAGCCGTAGGAAATCGCCGCCTGGCGTTGATGATACTGAGCTTTGATAACGAAGCTTGTCGCCAGCAAATCATCAAACGACTTTACGAAGTCTTGACGTCACAAGGCACGTGTGCGTTTTGCATTATTCATTGGAAAACAACAAGCGCTTGTTACTTGGCCATACGAAATGAGTGCGCTGAATTGATTATCGCTATCGATATTCCAGAGCTATCAACTTCACAGTTTGCCCTACCTCGTTTGACCATAGCTTGACAACAGACAAACGTCATGTCCATGTTAGCCAACTAGTGCGACAGAGTGAATTATGCGACATACCTAAACAAGAAAAGTGCACTCCGACGGTGCGTTGTCACGTGCTTCTTTCAGAAGCTTTGATTGGATGGCCGGACCTGTAGCTTTCGCCGCTGGCCACGATGACACAGTGTGTAGCCGTGACAATTATTTAAGCAGCACGTTGCAGCGTCTGGATGATTCTGAGCTATGCTTCGTTTCAGCTTAAGTCCAGACGCAGCGGACGCAACGAGCTAATGAGACCAATCAGGCAAAGTCAAAAGCGTAAGTCACTGGTCCCTTTATGTTTATGATTGGTTTACCGATTATAGAATATACACAGAAACATGATGATCACTATGACGGTGCGCCTTTAGCACTGTCTGAAAAAAGTCAATTGATACTTCTTTTACTAGTAACGACAACCGATACCAATGACAAAGCACATTCGGCTGGAAGCAAATGGCGGCATTCAGTTCAAACCACAGCTGGGCTCCGCCGTTCGCTTCCTAAAACCTGCACCGTCACGCAGTCGGCGCTTCAAAGAATGTCGCTTCTTGTAGTAAGCTCTTATCTAGGGACTTTATGTCTGACTGGTCCCATCAGGTTTTAGCATCGGCTGCGTCTCCACTCAAAGTGAAAGGAAGTATACAGGGCTATAAATATACTAGATATTTGAAGCCCGATTTGTGCTTCTTACACTCAACAAGATTTGTTATGATGACGACTGGCGTGAAGTATGCGGCGAGGCAAGTGTTCAAAATGAGTCTTTGGCGCATCGGAGTGCAAGGAGAGAACCACCAATCAAAGGGCAGAGTAGAGAACGACCAGCGAACGCGCGGTGACGAAGCAGCCAAGCGCGCGCGGCCATTGGTTGAGGTCGGGGGAAACAAAAGCGCATGGACGCATTTCGAGGGTAAACAAACGCACGAGGTGAGCAAAGGGCAGACGAACATACACGCCGTATACACTGTAAGACGAAATTTTAGGCTTTTAACGTTATCCGTGTTACGCGTGTCTTTATTGGAAGGGGTCTGTCTAACTTGCCTACTCATTGCAACGAGGGAGCGGGGAAAACAAAATAAAGTTGGGGTTATGGTGAACGGCCGTTTAGACGCAGAACAGAATCTTGGCTGTCGCGACAAAGTCGAGCAGCGAGTACAAGACTGCCTTGCGGTGCTGCAGCGCGTCCTGTGCAGTTCCGAAGAGGGGCCTGGGCGCAGATTGGGGTGCAGTCTCCGATTCGCATCTTCGCGCGTGTGAGCTATCTACAGCACAATAGGAAGTGGGCACCTGTCGCTTATTGTCCACTCGCTCATCGGCTGCAAAGTACTTTGTCGGCGTGTTCTTTTTTTCTATTTTAGTCGCGGTTCTCGGTTTGTGTTTCTGAACTTTAGACCACCCTACCGTGGAGACGGCCATTCCGGTTTTCAGTCTCTGTAGACGCGCGGTAGACCGCTGACGGCACTGCAGAGCAGCATTTATTTCTGCACTCTCTTTGCACACTTAAGTTAATTAAGATGTTCCATTCAACAGCACGTTGGTTTCTAATGCGGGGTGCATTCATAAAAATAAGGGCGCGGAAGGTATGTAGCCACGGCTGTAAGCCTCTGGAACAGGATTTTCACACCTTTAAGGGAGAAAGTATTTTGGTGGAAATTTTTCTTCGCAAATTTAACGTTTTGAAGGTCAGAGATACGGTGGCGTATTTAGGAATGAACGCCCATGGCAAAACTTTTTTCGCGCCTTTGATAATAATGATTATGATAATGATCATAAGATGTTGGTATTTTCATCGCAACTCTTGAAAAAAACATCCCGAAATACCCGTTCCGAAAATGTAGTTCACGATTTCCAAAACGCGGATGATGTGTCTGTTCTTGACTACTTAGAAGAGCATTTTGATTATTTCAGTCATCTAACTGATGTCAACGAGCTGTGGAGAAAGTTTAAAAACATTGTATCCCACTGTATATGTCGTTTTGTTCCTTCAAGGAAAGTGAGAGCACAAAGGAGGCATCCTTGGATCACGAGGGAAATTCTGCAACTAAAACGAAAGATAAAACGCCGAAGAAAAAATAAAGTTAGAAACACCACTGAGATAGCGAATTTAGGACGACAGTTAAAGGATCTTGTGACGCAAGCAAAGGAAAGCTACTGTGGTAATGTGCTCTCACGGTTCTTGAGGGAATCCCCACAGAACTTTTGGCGTTTCTTTTCGACTCCGAGGGAAGAAATTGCGCAAGTGTTAATCAATAATGAAGTTGTCTCTTGTCCTTCTGCAATTGCGGAAGAATTCAACAAATACTTCCAGTCTGTCTTTACGGTGTCACGTGACCCACCGGTGGACCCTGTCGTCGCACCCAACGACGCGCAAATGCCAGAGTTGGTTTTGTCAGAAAGTGGTATTTTTAATCTACTCTTGAATATAAACGATAAAAAAGCATCCGGACCTGACAATATCCCCAACGCATTTCTGAGACGATATGCAGAGTGGGTGTCGCGGTATTTATATTTAATTTTTCAAGCGTCCCTTTTTCAGAGCAAGTTACCAGAAGACTGGCTTAGTGGGAAAATTGTGCCCATTTACAAGTCCGGAAACAAGATGGACATTCAAAATTATCGCCCGATATCGTTAACAACGACATGCTGCAAACTTTTAGAACACATAATTTCTAAACATATAAATAAATACTTAGAGGAAAATAACTTACTGTATGAACACCAGCACGGGTTTCGGCAGGGTCTTTCGACAGTCACGCAACTAATAGAGTGCACACATGCGTTTGCATCAGCAATAAACGAACGAAGTCAGGTTGACGTAATATTTATGGATTATTCTAAAGCATTTGACCGGGTACCCCATGACAAATTAGTACAAAAATTAAACTTATTGGGATTAAATCAGGCTTTGATATCTTGGATAAGTTCTTATTTAGAAGGAAGAATGCAGTATGTTAGCTGTAATAAAGTTTGCTCTCCTCCGTTAGCAGTTTACTCAGGAGTACCCCAGGGATCAGTGTTAGGGCCCCTTTTATTTTTAATTTATATAAATGATATAGCAACAAATTTCCCTCCCTCGGTTCAAATTAAATTGTTTGCAGACGACTGTATGGTTTTTTCAAAAGTGGCTACAGTTCAGGAACAGGAAATTCTCAACCAGTCCCTGGAAGAAATATTCTCGTGGAGTAAGAAATGGGGTATGGTAATTAATTTTGATAAAACTGTCTCTTGCTGTATTACAAATAAAAAAAAGGTCTTAGACTTCCCTATTCTATAGGCGGCATTGAACTTAATAAAGTAGAAGAATTTAGGTATTTAGGAGTTATTTTAGCTAATACCCTGCGCTGGAATAGTCACGTGGATTACATATGCGCCAAGGCTTATCAGAAGTTAGGCTTTCTTAGAAGGCATCTTAGACATGCAAATAGAGATGTTCGATTAGCTGCGTATAAATGTTATGTTCGTCCAATTTTGGAATACGCGGGGTGCGTATGGGACCCATACAGGAAGCAGCAGGTTGCGCAAATTGAACGGATACAGAATCTGGCACTTCGGTTTGTTTTTTCTGAGTATAGGCGCACCGAGTCAGTTACGGCAATGAGAAATGAAGTGCGGCTTGATTGTTTAGAGAAAAGAAGGAAAGTGTGTAGATTAAAGGAATTATTCGCTGTGGCTAATGGCTTGACAAAGATTAACCCTGCAGTGTACATGTCACCTTCAACATCACGCTCCAAAAGAACGAGCAATTCTAAAGCAATTGCACCTTACCAGTACAGAAATGATGTCTTTAAATACTCTTTCTTTTGTCGGACTATTATTGAGTGGAACACCCTGCCAGAGCAAGTTGTCAATTGTCGTAGTCCTGAATTATTTGAAGCACAACTGAAAGAATTGTTTAGTTAAGTTTTGCATGTGGAAATGTATATTTTGAGCATGCGTGGGTAGCTGCAACCTACCTGCGCTCGCTTCACATGGTGAGTGCATGGTTGAGTTCCTTATTTTCTGTGTGTTGTTTTTTCCCTCCTGTGTAGACCGACAGGTTCACAGTATTTCAAATAAATAAAATAAAGATGATAGTGATTTAATGGAAAATCCTGCGTTTTCACGAACTGGGACAGACTCTGTCACAGCACGTTGCCTGTGCGCTATCTGCGTCGTGCACACAGAACCGCACGCTTTCGAGCCACAATGAGCCCTGGAAGGTATGAAGAAAAACGGGCTCCAGACCGAACCGCACGCCGGATTGCGGTTTTTATTAAACCGTCCTTCAATAGCTCTTCCCAAAACTGGAAACGACGTCCGTTGTCGCAGTAGGGCGCGCGTTCTCAGGATTGGATTCTGGGTTCGCTACGTGTGACGCGGGAACGGTACCACAAGTCTTGCTCTGTAGTACCGTTCCCGGTACCACAGACTTGTAGTCCGTCGCACTCGCCGGACTGCACGTTTTATCGGAACGTAATAAACTCAGTGCGTGCGAGTCTCTTGTAGCACCGACTAAATGACCACAGTTGCTCCGACATCGCAACTGGAAATTTTTTAACATTCGTAAATAATTTAACATCTAATCGAAGTTGATTGTCGAAATATAAAAGCTTCGTCTCGGGTGTAAGTTGCCGCCCGATTAAAAGAGGGAGCCATATATCCTTCCATCCCTCAATCGATCCTCGAATCACGCCACTTGCCACGTCGTATCACACGACCCGTGGCCTCACATCATGCCACCTGAACCTATCGAAGACAAGGCCTGCGGTGGCCTGCGCCTTTCGCCCCAGATCACTAGTGGATCCACGCAGCACCAGTCATATCTGGTCAGTGTCGCCGCCAGCGCGTCTCTCAGCGCCTCACAACGAGCGCGAGAGACATGCGCGTAACAACTGTCCGATACCCGACGTGCGAACTGTCGGAACGACCGTCGGACAAGACGGGTTTGGCACAGTGCTGAACGGAGTGGCGTTCCAAGGAACGGCGTTCTGTACGCGTTCCTTTTAGCAGGAACGAAGGAACGCCGCCGTTCCGTCTTGCATCGGTGGAACTGGACCGGGAACTCGTTTCGTTTTTACTAAAACAACAGCAAAAAAAAAGACCTGCGTTCTTTTTTTCTTTCGTGCAGTGAGGCAAGTTATTTTATTTCTAAATGGGAACTCTAAAACGTATAAAAACAATAACTTGACAAACAGCAGAATCTTGTTAACTTTTTTGTTACTTATTTTAGGGTTTATTTTGTGCGGTCCTCGCTCGGTAACAGTCGGGTGCAGGCGAGCTGGTGGACATTGATTCTTTTTCAGTGCCCGAGACTGCGGCACATAAAACAAAACTTCTAGTTCAAGGAACAGGCAGAGAAAGACGAAACTCTCAAACTCACTACTTTTTTTTGCTCCCACGAATCCTCATACACACAGAAATATAATGCCTACTACAGCCACTCACTGAACTTCCGCGAAGAGATCTACAGTTACAACAAAAGCAGGTTATCAGATATCGCACGTACCTCTTAGTAGCTCGAACATTGTTCACTAAAATAATACACAAAAATTAACCTTATTTCTGTTGCCCCTCTTCCCACCTTCAAAGTGAACAACGAATCTAACTTTTACGAAGAAGGTTCTGATAGCTTTCAAGACTGGCCTTCCAAAAGTCCTACCCTCTTCTCCAATCGCTCATCTTTCGGATAGCAACATCGGGAGTGCATCTGTTGTTAAGTTCAAACGAAACACTTAGATTGAAACGTGTAAGTCGTTGTAAAACGCTTGTGCAATGTGGGGTAACAATTTAATAAAGAATAATAAAACAAAATCCGCTCCTCCGACCCCAGCTCAGAGTACATTTGTCTCGCGTGAATCGTCCAAACACCAACAGGAATATGGTAAAACGCTGATATTTTAAAATGTAAATATATCAACACATGAAACCTTGCTTCTGGTTGTTTTCTTCTCGTTGTGTCCTTCCATCATGGCATTCAAATTCGTATGTTGCCTTATGATGGAATGTATCAGTAGTCCCGGGCATCTCGGCTCATGGGCTAAACGGACAACCCAGAATTCAGTCCCCAGTTCTCCTCACGACCTCGTCTTCCTCCCCCATCCTTCATTTTTATTGTCCGTTACACTCGCCCCTCCCTGTTTTGAAGTCCGTCCCGGACGATGCTAAGATAGTCACCACGTGTGACAAAGTTTCAGATGGCTTTAATGGGCTGTCAAAGCGCGGCGTCGCCTCGCTGAGACAGGGTGTCAAGGTTTTCGAGATGGTACGTTACGGGTCCAAGTCGCCTGCTGATCTTGAAAGGTCCGCAATATCTTGGCAAAAGCTTTTCCAAATGCTGCACTCTAAAAAAAAAAGTGTCAAAGGAGAGTAGGTGCCCTAACTTGCTTTCCTTTAACTCTCTCTTCATCAAATTTACTCTTTCGCGACCGCTTCTTTCGATTATACTCTCCCTTAACCTCACTCGAACTCGAGAGTAACTGTAACGACAGTCAGTTTCTCCTCGCGATATCACGGGCTGTCGACAGATGGCGCCGCTCTGGTTTCGGCTCTGAAGTCCCTTGACACTTCTTTTACAAGTAACGGCAACCAATACAAATGACAGACCACAATCCGCTGGAACAAAATGGCGGCATTCAGTTCAAACCTCGCTGTGCCGCCATTCGCTTCCTAAAACCTGCACCGTCACGAAGTCGGCGCTTCAAAGAATGTCGCTACTTGTAGGAAGCTCCCTTTCTAGGGACTTGATTCGGCTCATGTTCGGCGCTGTTCGGCGCAGATATTTTTTCTTTTTCTCAGGGAGGCCTTTTTTTTTTCTATCCGCTTTTTTGGTGTTGTTGGGGTAAGATAGGCAAGGATGTTTCAATACGCTTGTTGGTACAGCCTGCCTTGACGGGTTTATGTTTCTTGTATTTATAGCACTTAATTATTACCTGCGGCAGGAACATTATTGGAGCGGGGACACAACTTCATTTAAGCAATAAGCACTGAATGTTTTTTTGCTACAGAGATATATGAAACAATAAATATATAGATCAGGGTGTAAACGCGTGTATGAGCGGTTGCTGACGCTCGTGTGAGATAATGTTTTTTTACATAGGTGCCGAAGGCTGCTACGTAGCCCAGGGATGTTTTTGGAGTCTTGTTATATATTGGGGGGGGGGGGGGGTACTCGTTTCAAGTTAGTGCTAAGCCCGAACTCACTGATTGAAGGAACAGGTATATATACATATATATAAAAATGTTTTTTTTTCACATTCGAATCAAAAGTAAGCGGAGAGGCCGCCGATGTCCACGTCTATGCCTCGCGGTTCAGTCGCGGTCAAATGCTGGGACCTTTCGCTCTTGATTATTTTGTTGACTCTATGATCTCGACACAACAGCTTCGTACCCTAACTGGGGTTTATGGGCTGCACTTCGTGTCAGGTGAAGAACCTGTTTGTGGTTGACTAGAACAAGACAATATTCTGAAATGTGGTTATACAAAGACAGGTCTATGACTTTACGGCACTACTGCTGCCACAATAAGACGCCGAATGCCTCCAACTTGGCACCAAGGCACTGATAGCAGAGGACAACCTTGGTTTTGATTTAGAGTTTAGCCGGAAATGACGTCAGCTGCAAAACGCCTATAGTTAAAGGCGCAAGAAAAAGCAAGCACGAAGAAGTGGGAGTGCACACTCGGAGCGCTACTGGCAACTGAGTTTTATTTGGAAAACACGAGCATATATACTACACACTTTATTATACCTCACCCCCAATAAATCTGAATTCCTTATTTGGTGAAACGAGTGACGACGCACTGATGCAAATGTCATTCTTCTTTACAATGATTTTGAACGCCTCGAAAATTTTCCTCTCTGTTTCCGGTTCCTACTTGCCCGGAATCTGTGTAGGATCACACGAATACTTACCACAGTTTACTGCCCAATTCCTCCAAAGGAGACCACTCTACAGAAGGCTCGCTGCCCTGCGTACGTTCGGGTGGTGCACAAAAGCACCCGATGTCAAAAGCGCCGTGTCAAATGCTCCACGACTGGCACATCGTCCTTGCCCCGCCTTCAAAAGGTTAGTTTTATTAGAAGCCCATGACGCTAATCACCAGATCATGTGACCGGGTCCTCACCGTGACGGCGGAGCATTCTGCTTTTAAAGGGACACTGACAGGGTATTTATGCTCACCGAGGTTTTTAGTTGTGCGTGACATATGAGAGCCCAACTACCCAGAATAGAATTTGCGGCTCGAAATTCGGTTTCTTTCCGCCCGAAAACCGCCGATCGAGAACTGGCCGGTTCGAGTAGCGCTCACTCTCTTTCCCGTGGTCACGGGCCGTTTTCTAAGGTTTCGACGCGACCACAAAATTTAATCAAAGTCGTGGGTCATTGAAGGCACACAGTCAATATTAAAAAGAGAAACAAACAACAACATGAAACCCATTTTTTGTGGCTTCCAAAAAGCTGCAAATACGTTGATTGAAAAAAAGGTAGCACACACAACCGGAAGCACTCTGTGCGTTCAGCTGCATAATTCTCAACATGGCGTCATTTCGCGTATCGTGGGACTAGCGGATGGCACGGACGACGGGCGTTGGACCTCGACTTCAGAACTGTCGTTCACGGTACCTGGCGAATTCTGTCTTTCTTCGAAAGAGAAATTCGTGGACCAATCAAAAGAACTGATATCCATTACCGTACGACACGCCCGACCAGCAAGCAGATAGCACGAAGACGTTGCCGAGCCGTCGTCCCTTCTCGTGGCTGAAGACATCGCTCGCTCAAACGTCAAGCACGAAGTGCGTACTTCGGCGTTCAATACGCACGCGTATGATTTCTTTACGAGGTGCGAATGTGGCCTGTTGCGTGGTGCTGCCCGACTTCAAGCCGGGAGTGCATGTATTGAAGGGAAATCGGCACCAAACTTCCGACATACAGTCTACCGGCTCCATTACTACGCATAAAGAGTTCCATTCAGGTAGCTCAGTGGAAACGACGTCCGATTCGCACGCTGAAGGCACGGGTTCGAACTCTGGTGTGGGTGTGCAATTTTTCTTCGTCAAGCATTTTGCGATGTTTACATTTCTTTTTTTAACAATTATCACTGCAAAAAAACAAACAAAAACAATTGTTGTGACGATATCGTCGCTGAACTAAATGGTATGGGATTTCATTTTCGACACCTGCGAACTCAATGTAGTCACTTTCCACAAAAGCAAGGAGCATGATGAATCGGGTAGCGTCCGCTTTCCGAGCTTCGCGTAACTGTTCTACAGGAATTGCAGACAGCCATCGATCCCGACCAGTTGGATTTTTCGAAAACTTGTGAACTCTGCCGCACAATGCCACTTTCAGATGCAGTACATGTGAGGCAGCTCTTCACGCAACATCTTGGGAGTATTCTTTTCGGAGCCGATCACGGGAATTCACCACGGGCACTCATTACTCATTTCCGACCGCTTAAATGTACAAAACAACTAATCTTGAATTGGATCTCGAAGTGCATTTCGTCTGCTACGTGCGGAGAAAAAACAAAAAAAACCCCGCACGGTCGGGGTGTAGCCACGTGACGTTCCAGCTACTCACTCTATCCTCTCCACTTCTCCGTGCAGTGCGGGAGTTTCGGTTTCGGTTTCGAGCAGCTGCGTTTTCTGGCTTTATTTAAACAAAAATACGTGACTCTGTAGCAAAATATTAATTGGGCAGTATTCCGACACCATTATGAATCGCCTGTCAAAAAAAGGAAAACAAATTTGGGGGTTGTAACGTAGTCGTAGCCGTAATTTGTTGCGTGCGCAACAGTAATCATGCCGTCATTTGTGGACACTCAACAGACCAGGCTAACAAAGGGAGCAATGATGGTTGAAGCGCAGTCAAGGGATTGTGCACGTGGGGCTCATATTGCCACACTGCACGCACGATCGCCCGCATGTGGTTAGTGGCTTAGACTACCGATGTTGCGCATTCCACATGTTTCTGCTGCATGTTATTGTGCGCATGTTCTGTGTTTCGTTGTATTTTGAGGCGTGAACTAGTTACACCTTCTTTGGTGCTTCGAGGGACACCAAAGTGGCCGACGATCTTCTTGAAATTTACTATCCGCGCCTTTTTTTTCTTGCTGGGATACCTTTGATTTCTCAGTTCTCTTTTTAATTTTAACATTAGGCTTCCAAGCTGAGTTCGGAGCTTCGTGTCTTTCTGGTAGACCTCTTTTCGTCTCTGCTGTCACGGAGTTATCATGTCGAAGACAATCTCTATACCACATTGGTCGCTGGACACCCCGAATATGCAAAGTACCAGCGATAAACGAGACCAGACAAACGGAAGGGTCAAACGCGACTCAAAGATGCTGTCGTAAGACCCGTCGACAACGCGTCGCAAGGCAACGCGGTTTGGCGACATCAAGTCGCCGTTGTAACGCGGTCGTGACGTCGCGTCACGTTGTGCACGACGCCGTTACGCGACATCAAGTCGCCGTTGTAACGCGGTCGTGACGTCGCGTCACGTTGTGCACGACGCGGTTTGGCGACATCAAGTCGCCGTTGTAACGCGGTCGTGACGTCGCGTCGCGTTGTGCACGACGCCGTTACGCGACATCAAGTCGCCGTTGTAACGCGGTCGTGACGTCGCGTCACGTTGTGCACGACGCCGTTGCTGGCGACATCAAGTCGCCGTTGTAACGCGGTCGTGACGTCGCGTCACGTTGCGCACGACGCCGTTACGCGACATCAAGTCGCCGTTGTAACGCGGTCGTGACGTCGCGTCACGTTGTGCACGACGCCGTTACGCGACATCAAGTCGCCGTTGTAACGCGGTCGTGACGTCGCGTCACGTTGTGAACGACGCCGTTACGCGACATCAAGTCGCCGTTGTAACGCGGTCGTGACGTCGCGTCGCGTTGAGCGACGACGCCGTTACGCGACATCAAGTCGCCGTTGTAACGCGGTCGTGACGTCGCGTCACGTTGAGCACGACGCCGTTACGCGACATCAAGTCGCCGTTGTAACGCGGTCGTGACGTCGCGTCGCGTTGAGCACGACGCCGTTACGCGACATCAAGTCGCCGTTGTGACGCGGTCGTGACATCGCGTCGCGTTGAGGACGACGCCGTTTGGCGACATCAAGTCGCCGTTGTGACGCGGTCGTGACGTCGCGTCGCGTTGAGGACGACGCCGTTACGCGACATCAAGTCGCCGTTGTAACGCGGTCGTGACGTCGCGTCGCGTTGAGGACGACGCCGTTACGGCGACATCAAGTCGCCGTTGTAACGCGGTCGTGACGTCGCGTCGCGTTGAGGACGACGCCGTTACGCGACATCAAGTCGCCGTTGTGACGCGACGTCGTGACGTCGCGTCACGTTGAGCGACGACGCCGTTAGGCGACATCAAGTCGCCGTTGTAACGCGGTCGTGACATCGCGTCACGTTGAGGACGACGCCGTTACGCGACATCAAGTCGCCGTTGTGACGCGGTCGTGACATCGCGTCGCGTTGAGGACGACGCCGTTACGCGACATCAAGTCGCCGTTGTAACGCGGTCGTGACGTCGCGTCGCGTTGAGGACGACGCCGTTACGCGACATCAAGTCGCCGTTGTGACGCGGTCGTGACATCGCGTCGCGTTGAGGACGACGCCGTTACGCGACATCAAGTCGCCGTTGTGACGCGGTCGTGACGTCGCGTCGCGTTGAGGACGACGCCGTTACGCGACATCAAGTCGCCGTTGTGACGCGGTCGTGACATCGCGTCGCGTTGAGGACGACGCCGTTACGCGACATCAAGTCGCCGTTGTAACGCGGTCGTGACATCGCGTCGCGTTGAGGACGACGCCGTTACGCGACATCAAGTCGCCGTTGTGACGCGGTCGTGACATCGCGTCGCGTTGAGGACGACGCCGTTACGCGACATCAAGTCGCCGTTGTAACGCGGTCGTGACATCGCGTCGCGTTGAGGACGACGCCGTTACGCGACATCAAGTCGCCGTTGTGACGCGGTCGTGACATCGCGTCGCGTTGAGGACGACGCCGTTACGCGACATCAAGTCGCCGTTGTGACGCGGTCGTGACATCGCGTCGCGTTGAGGACGACGCCGTTACGCGACATCAAGTCGCCGTTGTGACGCGGTCGTGACATCGCGTCGCGTTGAGGACGACGCCGTTACGCGACATCAAGTCGCCGTTGTGACGCGGTCGTGACATCGCGTCGCGTTGAGGACGACGCCGTTACGCGACATCAAGTCGCCGTTGTAACGCGGTCGTGACATCGCGTCGCGTTGAGGACGACGCCGTTACGCGACATCAAGTCGCCGTTGTGACGCGGTCGTGACATCGCGTCGCGTTGAGGACGACGCCGTTACGCGACATCAAGTCGCCGTTGTAACGCGGTCGTGACATCGCGTCGCGTTGAGGACGACGCCGTTACGCGACATCAAGTCGCCGTTGTGACGCGGTCGTGACATCGCGTCGCGTTGAGGACGACGCCGTTACGCGACATCAAGTCGCCGTTGTAACGCGGTCGTGACGTCGCGTCGCGTTGAGGACGACGCCGTTACGCGACATCAAGTCGCCGTTGTGACGCGGTCGTGACATCGCGTCGCGTTGAGGACGACGCCGTTACGCGACATCAAGTCGCCGTTGTAACGCGGTCGTGACATCGCGTCGCGTTGAGGACGACGCCGTTACGCGACATCAAGTCGCCGTTGTGACGCGGTCGTGACATCGCGTCGCGTTGAGGACGACGCCGTTACGCGACATCAAGTCGCCGTTGTAACGCGGTCGTGACATCGCGTCGCGTTGAGGACGACGCCGTTACGCGACATCAAGTCGCCGTTGTGACGCGGTCGTGACATCGCGTCGCGTTGAGGACGACGCCGTTACGCGACATCAAGTCGCCGTTGTAACGCGGTCGTGACATCGCGTCGCGTTGAGGACGACGCCGTTACGCGACATCAAGTCGCCGTTGTGACGCGGTCGTGACATCGCGTCGCGTTGAGGACGACGCCGTTACGCGACATCAAGTCGCCGTTGTAACGCGGTCGTGACGTCGCGTCGCGTTGAGGACGACGCCGTTACGCGACATCAAGTCGCCGTTGTAACGCGGTCGTGACATCGCGTCGCGTTGAGGACGACGCCGTTACGCGACATCAAGTCGCCGTTGTAACGCGGTCGTGACATCGCGTCGCGTTGAGGACGACGCCGTTACGCGACATCAAGTCGCCGTTGTGACGCGGTCGTGACATCGCGTCGCGTTGAGGACGACGCCGTTACGCGACATCAAGTCGCCGTTGTAACGCGGTCGTGACATCGCGTCGCGTTGAGGACGACGCCGTTACGCGACATCAAGTCGCCGTTGTGACGCGGTCGTGACATCGCGTCGCGTTGAGGACGACGCCGTTACGCGACATCAAGTCGCCGTTGTGACGCGGTCGTGACATCGCGTCGCGTTGAGGACGACGCCGTTACGCGACATCAAGTCGCCGTTGTGACGCGGTCGTGACATCGCGTCGCGTTGAGGACGACGCCGTTACGCGACATCAAGTCGCCGTTGTGACGCGGTCGTGACATCGCGTCGCGTTGAGGACGACGCCGTTACGCGACATCAAGTCGCCGTTGTAACGCGGTCGTGACATCGCGTCGCGTTGAGGACGACGCCGTTACGCGACATCAAGTCGCCGTTGTGACGCGGTCGTGACATCGCGTCGCGTTGAGGACGACGCCGTTACGCGACATCAAGTCGCCGTTGTAACGCGGTCATGACGTCGCGCGCCACATCGAGGACGACGTGGACGTGGTCGTCGATGCCGACGTTGACGTCGACGCCCCACGCAACGTCAAACATCGCTATGACGTCACGTTAACGTCGTCCTGACGTCATCGTGAACGTCAACGTCACGACGAAGCCTTGACGGCGTGTAACGTCGTCGCCTTCGCCAGCATCAACGTCGACGCGCAGTCACGACGAAGTCTTGACGTCGTGTAACGTCGTCGACGATGACGTCGACGTCGTGAAGCTGTCGGGACGTCTTCGTGACGTCGAGTTGCGTCATGTCGACAACGACGTCAACGAACTGACACCAAGCGTCCTTATGACGTTGCATTGACAAGGACGCCGTCATCTTGACGTCCCGTGACGTTGTCGTCGTCGTCATCAACGTCAACGTTGACATCGTCGTCGTTGTCAACGCAATATGACGTCAGAACGCAGTCTTGATGTCGTGTAACGCACGTTGTCAACGTCGATGACGACGTTGACGTCAAGGCGTCGTCCTGATGTCGCATGGCGTTGTGACGACAAGTCAGGTCGCGGTGACTTTATGTACGTGACGCCTGACGTCTAGGTTGTATAAAAATATAGTCCGGCGTTCTATCGTTTCTATGACCTTGACCAGTGTGCCGGTCGAGCTTGGCGTTGGAACGAAACGCGTTTTTCATAAAAAGCGGCTAATCCGAACCACTTCGCTCGTAGCGCCCGAGACACATGCGGAGGTACCAAAATAGCACTCCGGTGGCCCCACTCTTTAGTTCAGGGTACTGTCTAGTATAGACCCGTTGCCCCTGGGCAGGGGCGCGATAACGTCTGCAAAGACGCGATCATGTTATGCTGCCAGCACCACCAGGCGGCGCTGTAACGTTCGATTTGGCACGTACCACATTCGAATGCTGGCATCTGTCAGCATCTGTAGACGCGCGATAACAAAACGGTAAAAAAGAACTAAAATAAAGAAAAATAATTATGCGGCTCGTGGCGCTAGTGTTCCATTAACATATCCTTTCAGCTTTATTGTTGATTGTTTTCTTTCACGGCTTGCGTGAGGCCGTATCTTTCACTTGCTAAAGCATGTTCTCCTGAACGATGCTCGCACTGGACGAGCGCGCGTGCATGGGAGGGGCGCCGAAAGCTCGGAGCTCGCTCTTGCAGCCTCTGCTACGCTGGCACTTAGAATGGAACGGAGTAGAAAACTGCAGTGGAGAAGCCTATTGACGCATGTTCGAAACGCGAGCCAAATATTCTATTTTTCTCGCCTGGAGCGCTGCTCAAAACTTGAGAGCTACAGGCCCATAGGAGGATTCATTGCCTGCCATAGCTGTGGGCACGTCTGCTGAGCGCGTGCTGACGGCGAGCTTTCGCAGTTCTTTTGCAACGTGCATTACGCGCCGTCAAGATCGCCGGCCTTAGCAGGCTATTAAGGGCTGTTTACATCTCCGACGTTGAGCGCAGTGGAACGCGGCGTAGCGCAGAACGCGCTTCCTTCATTGGCCGGCGACCAGGAACTCGATATCTGCGACCAATCAGTATCTGAGCGCGCTGCGCTACGCCGCGCCCGTCGACGTTACGTTGGAGTATAAACGTACCTTTAGTGTGACCTCGTTCTAAGCATGCGCTCTAACTATCTCCTCAAATATGGTGTCCAGTGAATACCCTCTATACGCGGGTGCGACACTCAAAGAATTAAGCCTCGTTTTGCAACCTTTACGCACCCTCGAACCCAAGTCCTTTTCGCTGTAGTCCGCAAATCCTCAACTGCTTCGGGTTTTTGTTAATATTCGCAACTTTGACGGCCTATAGGGGGACAGCTTGCTGCTATCAAAATGGCTGCCATCTAGATGATCGTCGTTAAAACAGTACAAGGTTGGGTCTGCGACGCGTAAATAATTATGATCTTGTAAAACACGAATGATGTCAAAGTCTTACATTATACTTTCAGGTCAGGAGGGTGCAAGTATGCACAAAGAACAGAGTAAATAGCGCAAAAGGACACACACAAACAAGAACAGAAAGACAGGACCAGCTCTAGTTCCTTCCTCATACTCTTGTCCGTGTGTGTCCTTCCTGCTATTTATTGTTCATTATGCTGATTCAATCTGCCCACCTTAACATATTAGTAAGCAAGCTCCTTCATTCTGATGTCTGTCATCCAAAAGCTAACGAGCGCCATTCTCCCACCACTGTTCCACCTTCGCTGAAAGTTACGAATAGTCTAGCACGTAGATCAAGGTCATACTCTGTGCAAATATTGGGAGCACAAAACACATAAAGGGGCACGCTGCTCCGCCTTGGCAGCGGGTTGGCAATGCCGCCAACGATAGCGTCAGCGTTACGTCGCTTAGTGAAGCGCAACCCACTCCGACCTTTTCGAAAGCTCCCGCAGCGTCTTGGCGGCCTCTGCGCCTTCACTCGACCGTGTTTTTCGATCTCGCTCCGGTGTAAAGTATAAACCGCGTGTAAGCGATTTGTCGAGGAACGAGACAAGCGATGCGACGAGGACCCACTGTCTCTCGATCAGTGGCGCGACGAAGCAAACCGCATGAAAGCGACAGGAGCAAGCGACCAAGGCGATGAGCCACGTTTTCTAGAAATCCAAAGACCGAGCGACGCGACGAGCGACAGTGAGAAATCTTGTCGCTCGTCGCTGACCCTCGTCGCTGATTCCCGTCGCTTGTCACTGTCGCTCGTCTCGTCGGTCGCGAAATCGCTTACATGCGGTTCAGCTTTAAGGGCTTCGTACATTGACATTCGAAAATTTCGCCGCGTCCAGCATTGCTCTGTAAGTTTTCTGCGTCATTAGAATTGCAGGGGTTGCTTGGAATACGGGTTGTCAAAATTACGTGCCCAGCAGTTCTAAGCGTCGGCGACAGCGATACACCGCCATGTTTTACAGCAATAGCTGTTATAAGTAGTCTTTTTTCAGGTCGTCAGGGCGCAGATACGTGACAACAGGGATCACGTGCCCACTTACGTGCCCCCCCCCCTCGGCGCCACCCAGCCCAAAGTTTGTTTTATTTTGACCGTATTCGTCCTCCCCTCTGGCATTTCGCAGGCGGTGGTTGCGGTTTAACACGCACTTTCTGAAAATATATGTGCAGTCGACTGCAGTTTTTATAACCTCTCAAGTAATATGGAATGCAAAAGAAAACCTTGTCAAAGTACAACATAAACTGTAAGGGTGCGCGCAACGTTTTCTCGGTTATGCCCACCATTACAGAATGCGGCGCTGTTGCTTTTCAAGATTTATTTCATGTGTTTATATAGACAAAGGAGCTGAATCTCGTGTCATCAAATTTGAAGTTGACTGGAAAATCCGTTTATCTCCTACAACCGCGCCAGAACCTTGCATGCTCGTTTGCACCGGTCAACAACCATCCCAGGCAGCACGAGACGTCGAGATGACGTCGAAATAAGGTCCTCGACGTTGGGCGACGTCGAAGTCCTTAACAAACTTTTTATCGACGGCATTGGTACGTCCACATGAGAGGTTCCGACAACGTCAAACACGCGACGTAGTGACAACGTCATAAGCTTCACCTCGACGTCTTCAACAGTAATCGACGTCTGTTCGACGTCTTGTATGAGAAGTTCTTTGAACGTCGAGCACGAGACGTCATAAAAATGTCCTGAGCAACACCTTGACGTCTTCGACATTAATCGACGTCAGTTCTACGTTTTCTCCGGGAAGTTCTCTGAACGTCGAGCACGAGACGTCCCAACAATGTCCTGAGCAACACCTTGACGTCATCGACATTATTCGACGTCAGTTCTACGTTTTTTCGGGAGGTTCTTCGGACGTTGAGCGCGAGACGTCCCAACAATGTCTTAGCAACACCTTGACGTCATTGGCAATAATAGACGTCAGGTCTACGTTTTCTCCGGGAAGTTCTTTGAACGTGGAGCACGAGACGTCCCAACAATGTCCTGTGCAACACCTTGACGTCATCGACAATATTCGACGTCATTTTTACGTTTTTTTGGGAGGTTCTTGTAACGTTGAGCGCGAGACGTCCCAACAATGTCTGAGCAACACCTTGACGTCATTGGCAATAATAGACGTCAGTTCTGGAAAGAGAAATTTATTGACGAGAACCACAAAAGTACAAGGCGCAAATATATACAAATGGCAGAGACAAGGACAAATTACAGAGAACAGTTAATACCAGACTAGGACTCAGCCCGGCCACAGGGGCCGCAGCACCACCAGGACGCCGACCCCCACCCGGCCCCAACCGAAGGCCAGCGGGCAAACCCCAGGGCAGGCTGCCCCATGGTCCACCCACCACCCCCCAACAAGAGCCGACCAGGGCCCGGCGCCCCGACACCACCGCAACCCCGTAAAAGAAGCAAGCGATCCCGCGCTCCCCACAAATGATGTAGCTGGAAACACCGCCATCAAAACCAGCTTGAAAGCCGGCTCCACGGCGGGAGCACTGAAATCATGACGTAATTACAGCGGCAGCGCACCCCTTAGGACCGGGCGATGGGAGCGTATGGCAATGAAGTCTGCATGCCAGCGTCGGAGGAACTCCTCCTCCCCGAGGACAAAAAGGGCATCCTCAAGGTGGGAAAGCAAGAGGCTACGCAGCCGGCGGATCATCGGGGACATCTGCCCTAAACGACGCCCTCGGGCGACAGCAATATTTCTGTTTTGCCACAAAATGAAACATGCGGCCGCAAACACAAGTCTGGAGCTGCGGTGGCGCGCACGGAAGTGCCTGCCCAGCGGGAGCGCAAACATGCGGCTGACCAGGGTCCAGAACGTACGAGCAACAACACAGTCGAACACAACATGTACGTTTGTCTCAAGGGCGCCGCAGTTAGGGCACAGGTTAGACGCCGAGACGCCCCACTGTGCGAGGCGATCCCGGGTGGGCAGGACACCCCAGCCAAGCCTCCAGTGAAAGTCCGCTACGGCCGCGGGGAGATCCGGGGACAGGGCACACGCCCAGTCAGAAGTGCGGCTCTGCACCTGATGGAGGAGGGGTACTTCTGGCGCACAAAGGGCCTCACAGAGACGTGAAGCAGGGGTGTCCAAGACATCAGCATCCGGCACGTCGGTTACGAGCTGCTGGTGAGTGCGGACTGCCGCGACATAAAACGGCGACGGCACATCGGCGGTGGGGCAGAGGTTGCCAAGTCCCCGAGGCACCAAGGAGCGCCGATGCGTGCCAAGCCAGTAGAGGACAAGGCTGCGTCCAGGGTAGTCGGGAGCCTCCAGCAGCTCCAACACACCTCGAAGTGCGAGGATTCGACTGAATGTAGCCAAACACGGTAGTCCCCAACCTCCGGAGGTACGAGGGAGGCGAAGAGCCTGCCGAACAACTAGCTCCGTACGCTGTTCCCAGAAATACGAAAAGATTACGGAGTTGAGTCGGCGGACAATGGTCGGAGGCGGACGCGCAACGCGCGCCACAAACCAGAGTTTCGCACAGAGGATAGATTTCACTATGTACGCACGGTCCCGCAAGGGAAGTGAGAAACGAGCCGCCAACCCCGCTTGGTGCGTCACGTCCGCAACGATACCGGCCCAAGTGTCGGGCGACACGCCGGAGCAATCAAAAAGAACACCTAGGACACGGACAACCGCAGTCGTCGGGATGCCGCCTGGAAGTGGGTCGGAAAAGCCGCCAAAAATTAGGGCCTTGCTCTTTGACGTGTTCAGCCGGGCCCCGGAAAGGGCAGCGTACTCCTCGTAAAGCCGAAAGATAACAAAAAGGCTATCCGAATCCCGCACGAATAGCGAAACATCGTCTGCGTAGGCTGACACCTTCAAGGATCCCGATCCAGGGAGCGGAAAACCACGCACCGAGGGGTGGTCATTGATCCGGCGCAGCAGGGGATCCAAGCAAAGCACAAAAAGCAAGGGCGACAAAGGGCAGCCCTGACGTACACCTCGTGCCACTGAGAAGCATGGTGTGACCCGACCATTGATAACAAGGTCACTGACCAGGTCAGCGTAGAGAACCTCGAAGAGGCGGACGAAATCAGCCGGGAAGCCATACGCCCGGAGGATGGAGAAGAGAAAGTGGTGTTCTAGGCGATCAAACGCCTTCTCCTGGTCAAGTGAAACGAATGCTCCTCGTAGGCCGCGTGATGTGGCGTACTGGAACACGTCGCGGGTAAGGGACAGTGACGAAAAAATCGTCCGCCCGGGGACGGAGCAAGTCTGGTACGGGCTGACGAGCCCCGGCAAGATGTCACGGAGACGCCGAACGAGGACGGCGGCCAGGATCTTATAGTCCGTGTTAAGAAGCGTGATGGGGCGCCAAGCGTTGGGCGTGGAGTGATCCCCACCCTCCTTGGGGAGCAGGACAATGCGGCCGCGTCGGAAAGAGTCCGGAACGCCGCCGCCGCGGAGAAAAGCGTTGAAAACAGCGACCAGCGTGGCGCCTATCTGAGGCCAGAACTCACGATAGAATTCCGTGGGCAGGCCATCTGTGCCCGGTGAAGAGCCAGACTTCATGCACTTTAGGGCCTCGGATGCTTCTAGAAGCGTGATTGGACGAGCGAGGGAGTCTCGCTCGGGTTCAGGTACCAGGGGGAGCGCGCCGCAAAAAGAAAAGACGCGGGAATTGAAAAAGCCGTCGAGGGGATCCCTATGAGACTCGTACAAAGCCGAAAAATGTTCATAAAAGACCCGCTCTATATCTTCGGGCCGCGACGACTTAGCACCGTCGGCCAACGTGACAGACGGAATGTGGCGCGGCATATCGCCGCCCGAGCGAGTCATTCGAAGGTAGCGAAGAACCTCCGGGTCAGACACCGGACGGTTGTCGAGGGGCTGCAGCGCCGCAATGCCCGAGTGCCCACGCAAAATGCGCGAGTACCGAGCCCGTAACGCGTCCAAATATTCCTGCATGAGTGGTGTCGTGGAGCCTCCTCGTTGAACTATGCGTATACGGCGGAGGACCTCAGCAAGCCTGCCAGAGAGCTGGCGTCTGTTCCACCTACCCTCGCGCACACACAGGGTGCGCCAAAGAATTTTCAGACTGTCCCAGCGCTCAGGATCTGGACCCATGGCCTGTATGGCCTCAACAAGGGCCCGGCGGAGCGACCGCACTGCGTCTTGATCGTGTAAAAGCCGCACGTCCAGACGCCAGAGCATGCAACGAGCGTTGTCAGCACCCGGAATGGCTAACGAGAGCAAAAGGGGGTAGTGGTCCGAAACGTATCTTGCCGCTGAGGGGAACGAGAGAACCTCGCACCGCGAAACGCAAGGCGCGAGAGCGGCCGGGAAGTATGCGCGGTCCAAGCGACTCCTCGAGGCAGCGCGAGACCACGTGGCGGCAAAGGCGGGGCCGTGCAGCTCGCACCAGACATCACGTAGATCAAACTGCTCGACAAGGCGCCGGAGCTCCCGAGCGTTCCAATTTGCCCGGCCCTGGCCTGGTCCGCGAACATCGCGGTAAGCGTCTAGAACACAGTTGAAATCCCCCAAAAGAAAAAAAGGGTGAGATTCTAGCAAGAAAGCATCTAACTCTTGGAAAAACTGTTCGACAAAGACGCCTGAGCGGGCGCGTACACGTTTACAGCGCGCAAACGTTGCTGCCCAACAAAAAAATCGAACGCGAGCACGCGGCCTGCGTGATCGAAAATGCAAGAACACCCGCGACAAAGCGAGCGACGAAGAATCAGCACGCCTACGCCTCGGCAGCGACCATCGCCGAAGGAAAAAAACAGTCGAGATTGAAAAGATCGCGAAACGCTGCAACGTCACGCATTGAAAAAAAAAGTCACAGCATATCCACGTGGTGAATGATGATGAGTGGGCGAAGCTCCGGAGTGAATCGTCGGTAAACCAGCGATTCTTCCGTGTTCGCCCACTCATCGCCATGTAAAGACGTGAGAAACTGTGCGTGTGTGTATACAAAACGAAACGTCTAGAAAGTCTCGCTTAAACCTCGTGTCGGCACCTTCGGGCTGAGCTCGCCTGATGCGTTTTGCAGACGACTCACGAGCTCTCGCCGCATAGGCCTCCTGCGCTGAAGCTTTGAACACACCGTAGCGCCCTCGTTTTGGGTAGTACAAGCTCGCCTGATTGAGCCTCGCACTATTTATGGCACGTTGGTCGAGCTTTTTAATTCTGCCTGGTGCTGAAGAACGAAAACACCTTTGGACGCCAGAAAATCGGCCAGACTCAACGGCTCAAGACAATCAAAAGTGCCAAATTCATGACACCACCGCTAGGGTACGCGTCTATTATCTCTGGGTGTGACGTCGAAAACACCTGTGCCGCGACGCTTTCATTTTTCTTTATCTTTGTCATGTCTACTTTGGAACGCGTGGAACGGCATCTCATGGCTCGCGCTCTTAGCGTCGTAGCTTTGACGGCGTTCGGATTTTTGTTGTTACTTTATATTTTCATCGTGATCTCGCGCTCCGCACCAGAGCAGGCACACTTCTGCATGCCTGACAGTTTGAGACGCTCGAGTTTGTACTACCCAAAACAAGGCCTAACAAGTCCCTTTTCGCAGCACCCCCTGGGCAACGCAGGAGGCCCATCGGGGTCTGCCTGCCGACACGCGCGCTTTCTCGCAGCTTCCAGTTTCCTGACGTTCTGCAGATCCTCTTGGCGCCGCTGCCGTGCCGCTTCGGCTTCCCGCTCTCGTACGGCCGGATCTTGGCGGCGTCGCCGAGCAGACTGACGACGCGATTCGGCTTCCCGCTCTCGCACGGCCGGATCTTGGCGGCGTCGCCGAGCAGCCTGACGACACGCTTCGGCCTCTCGCTCTCGCACGGCCGGATTCTGTCTGCGAGCGCGCGCTGCCGCCGCCTTGCGCGCTCGCCGTTCCGCAGCCTTGTCTACTGCCTCCATTCAGCTAAACTACGAGCAGCGCCAAGAGCGAGTGCCTTCTATGGCATGCGCCAAGCGCCATCTGTCATCTCTACATAAAGTTAATTCCGGAACACGCCATCTCTTGAGCCATTCATAAACTAAACCTCGAAGTGGCTACATACAGAGGAGGGACAGAACCAACACGCCATCTCTTGAGCCATTCGTAAACTAAACCTCGAAGTGGCTACATACAGAGGAGGGACAGACCCACGGCTTAAGGAGCTTCGCCCCTAAAAATTGGTTTCCTGAAGAAAACGATGTCCGCGTTTACTGAGCGCGCAAAATGCACAACCTCACGCTGCTTGTCTGGGTTGCGAAAACCTTGAACATTCAGGGTGAGGATCTGCAGCAGCGTAAAAAAGAAAAAAGATGCATAGAAAACCTAAAATTCAAGGTCACTGTAGCCCTCCAGGTCGGAGTCCCCCGGGCTGTCTTCGTGCACCAGACGCTTCTTCTTGGCTGCAGCGGAGCTCGGCGCGTCTGAGCCGCTGGTGGAACTCGAGAATCCACGCTTGACTTCCTGTCGGTCGCATTCCCTCGTCATGTCGACGGCGGACGATGCTCCAGCAGGCGTACCGGCGGGGGTACCTGCAGACGCAGCTTTCACGCCCAGCTGCTCCAGCGTGCCGGGAGTCGCCGAAACACGAGGGAGGCGGGCGAAGACGGGGGATGCTCTTGGCCGGGCGTCACTTCGTCATCCTCAACCACGACTAGGCGGTCAGGATCGGAACTCAGGCTACCCGCTTCACTCAGCTGGGAGTCGTGGGCAGCGACCAGGTTGCCTTGAAGCGGGGGCACGTCTTGTGGGCAGGCGGGCGGACTCGGGTCGTCCTTAGGGTGCTCGGACGCCGGGGGGACTATGGGGGCGGTTGCAGTCTCCTGGGGTTGCACACGAGATGGCCGGGTGGCTGTCGACTGGGTGACGGCGGCGTAGGTTTTGCGTTGTGTGCAGTCAACCGTTGCGTGGGCATGCCCACACCGCTGACATGGTTCCTTACAGCCTGCCGTTGAGTGGCCGAAGACCGCACACCGATCACACCGTGGGGTTTTGCAGGCCGGCCCAATGTGGCCCTCCTGCCCACACTTACTGCACACTCGCCGCAGTCCCCTGTAATCTACCATGACGCGGTGGCCCTGGATGCTGATAAAGTTGGGGATGGGCTTGGTCATCTCCACCTTCACCACCCTGGTGCCAGTCATGATGTCTGGGCGGTCCCGGAATGTCACATAGGAGATTCCCTTCACTTTTCCATACGTGCTGAGGGCTTGGACGACGGCTTCCTCGGTCACGTAAGGGGGGAGACGGTAGACAGACACGTGGAGGAGTCGGGCGCCAACGGGCTCCAGGGGAACCGCCACGTTACCAAGCATCAAGTGACCTTGAGCTACAAGGCGGTCGGCAATAGCCATGCTGCTGACGGCCGCCATAAACCTCACCCCACCGTGGTGCTGGAGGTACTTCAAGCCACCGGGGCCGGTGGCTACTTGAAACGCGTCCATTACTTCGTCGACCGAAGTATCGTTGGGGACACTGAAGGAAAAACACTGTGCTTTCGTCGGCGCGGAAGGCGTCGCCATGACTGGCAGAATGGAAACCCCAGGGGCCACGTAACGAACGGGGTCCCGGGGATGCACTTTAAGACTCAAAAAACTCTCTCGGGAGGTTCTTTGAACGTTGAGCGCGAGACGTCCCAATAGTGACTGAGCGAACACCTTGATCACCCTAAACAAGCGCCTTATAGAGCCAAGGTGCTGTCACATCACTTCTAAAATTTCTCGTCAATGTCAGCATTTTTTATACTGTGCATGCAATCCACATTTCAACCTGGCTGAGCTGCTGAAATCTCTTACAATATTATCATTCTCGTGAATGTTGTTTTAGCAGGAATTGCTTAAAAAGCCGAGAATTCACAACAACAAAAAACAGGATTTAGCTCGGAGTCAGCGGGGCTGTTTACAGCATTTTTAGCGTTTCTAACTTAATATCAGCGTCTTTGAAGCTGTAAGAGAATGACAATAATGTAAGAGATTTCTGCAGCTAAGCCAGGTTGAAGGGTGGACAGCATGCACAGTATCGAAAACGTTGTCATTGACGAGAAATCTTAAAAGTGATATGACAGGTCCTTGGGCACTATAGGACGCTTGTTTAGGGTGACTCCGAATTACACCCAAAACTGTCTAACCATGGAAGTGGTCGAAATTACCGATCACTAGGAAGAACACCGTTCCCATGATTCCTGGACAGCGGGCCGGGGCGCTTGGGGGATTTAGCAAATGGGCTATTCCGTCCGAATATACATGCTTTCGCGAACATACCTTCGAGCAACGAAGCCACCAGATTCGGTTGACTCCATCGTTCCACGGTGACCCATGTCGAGACCGGTGTCAATTGACATCCCGTTCAGTCTAGACGTATGCTCGACGTTTTATGGTCGTTAAATGGGACGTTATTTCAATGTTGACATGACGTTATCACAGACGTGCGCTCGACATTTTATGTCGTTAAATGGGACGTTATTTTATCGTTAATGACGTTTTCAATTGACATCCCGTTCAGTTTAGACGTATACTCGACGTTTTATGGTCGTTAAATGGGACATTGTGTCAACGTCGATATAACGTTATCACTTGACTTCCCGTCCAATTCAGACGTGCACTCGACGTTCTAAGGTCGTTAAGTGGGACGTTATGTCGACGTAAAATCCACCCTTTTTTCCAGACATTAGCCTTTCCATATTACGTCGAAGGGACCTGACGTTCAGACTTTCGACGTTCTTTCGACATGTGGTTCCTGACGTCATCACCTTCTTTCGACGTCTTTTCAGCGTGTCTGTGCTGCCTGGGATCAGGGGGCAATGTTTGCGTTCAGAACCTTTGATTTATCATTCCAATCATTTCGTAGCTAACCCGCTCGTTATACACGGACTGAAAAAAATCTAGAAATAAACAACAAACTCACGCAACCCGGTTAAAAACAAGGCGGGAGCCAGATAAAAAGCGGGACTGCAACCATACGAAGACCCGCTCTCACGATATGGAGGCACAAAAGTGTGCCGAATTTCCCAGTGTTACGTAGCTTACGCACTTACATTTGTTACGAGCACGCAAGACAGGAATATCCAGCTCGCCTTTGTTGTAGATTCAAAATTTTAAGTAAGACGCGTACCAAAAATGAAGCGCTAAAGCTAAGAAACATCGCCGCTGGGCGTGACATGTCCGAAAGCATCAACTGTCGGGCCAGTCCCACACAGACGCTGGATAAGACATTTCCACTGCCGAGTTGGACCAAAACGTCTTAAGCACGCAACACATGACTCCGTCAACACGATACCGGCACAAGCATCAGAAACTAACCAGAACGAAACGACGAAACGACGAAATGACGAAACGAAGAAACGACGAAACGACGAAACGACGAAACCACAAAACGGCAACCACTGCGACGGCTGCTGTGACGGGGGCGAAGATTGACGAAGCTGAGTAGGAGAAACGGAGAGGAGGACGAAAATGATCAAAACAAAAACCGGAACTTTCGGCCGGAGGAGGGAAGGGGGGGGGGGCGATGGACGACCTGACGATCTGCAAAAAAGACATCCCAGATGTTTTGGCCTCTTCCCGCCGCTGGAAATTACATCCGTTGTTGATGTTGTAGCTGGTGCAGTTGGGCGTCTGGCGTCGATGTTGCAAAAATGCCGGATCCACCCCTGAGCTACGCAACAGCGTTAGCAGGCCACTTCATATATAGGTTTTTTGTTGTACCTGATGGCCACTGCACGCACTCTGTGGAAAATAAAAATAGCCGATAGTAAAGTGCCGTCGTAGCACTGTCAATGCCAAGAGTTCGCGCCTGGAGAAACAAAAGGGTTCGGAACAAAATGGTCGGATATCTATTTGGTTCCGAACGCTTTTGTTCATGCACCCCAGAGCCCGTGATGGCGACGCCGATGCCCATCGACTTTGCTGTGAAATGTCGCAGCTATTGCTGTGATTGTATTGTGGATTAACGCAAGCCTGCTGAATTTTTGTTTCATTTACCTGCACTGGACTATGCATCTACGAAACGTTTGTGTGTTCGACGGTACGGAAGTCACTGCGGGACTGCCTTTATTTTGTGCAAATAATCCTTAAAGTCGACATGCAGAGTATTTCTCGCTCCTCTTATTATCAAAATGCTCTTCGCTCGTGTTGATTTGAGTAAATGTAATGGGATTGAGGCACCTTGAATTGAGGTCACCACGGCTGTTTTTGCCAGCGAATGAAGGGGATCTGTTCGCTCAATATCGGTTCCAATCGTTTCGAAAAGCGTTATGATCAAGCAAGTTGTTATTGATTAGAAACTAAGTTATCTTGCTTCACGCAATGTCTATGCCAAACGCTTCTGATAGGAACCGCGTGGTACCGCCAGTGTCTTGTCGCAGGCGTTCAAGAGAGATTTGAATACATCAAAGCAGCAAGTCTCCAAGACCTGCTGATGTATTCAAGACACCCGCATCTTTTGAATATATCAAAAATGCAGTTCCCCAGTGGTGCATATAAGACACATTTGCTCAAAGTGTAGATATCATGACTACTTGGTTAGCACCTACCGCCGATCGAAACAATCAGCCAAACCCTATAATTTCATGCTCAGTGGAAAGACTGTCTTTGACTTTTTAAAAAAACAAAAACATAATTGATTGTGTTTATCAACTTCAGGTATCATAAACGCACCTGTGTGCTCGCTGTTGGAGGTAGGGTGCCTTCATGTGCGCTTTGCTTGGGGTGATGACATCTGGACATTTTGTTTCAAACGGTTATTTTTATTTTTTGTTCTGAAGCGCGTAAAAGAGCGTGTCCCTGCACGCGCTCGTGGCGCTTACTGTGCTACGGCGACATTTTGTTTCCTGCGACTTCTTTGTATTTTTCCTGTGAGCGCGTGCTGTCGGCATCGGGTACTATAAACGATGGCATCACCCTAAACAGAAGGACATTGAGGCACTCTAGTTGGAGCCAGCACGCTGGGTGGGAGCGCACCGGATCAGACGCCGTTCGCCATGCTTTCCGCTCGTGACGTCAAGTCTTAATAACAGGGAAAAAAATTGAACTACGCGAATCGAAGTTTGGCTTTTGATATGGAACTAAATACGCTTTTTTTATTCCCTTAAAGTAAATCTGGGGTTTCGAGAAAACATTTCTGTACCAGGAAGCCGCCAGTATTCAGATGCCATGTCCGTGAATTAGGTAGCTCAAAACATCGGCTGAGGTCTTTAAAGGGGCTGTGAAACAATTTTACGTTGAAAGAATGGGCATCTTCTACTTTTGACATTGTTCATCTTGTCACAAAGGACAGAAAACACACCTCCTTCCTTCGAAATGTTGCGATTCCGCCGCGTAATCGCGAGGCAAAAATTCGAATATTCCTCGACCTGCAGCCGCGAGCGGCGGCCATGAGAACCACGCGGCATGACGTCAATGTGAGTCTCATAGAGAGATAGCAAGTTGTGCGAATTCCTGCTCGATAAATGTAAATTTTCTATAAATCTTGTCGTTACAACATAAGTACAAATGCGTCAAAAACTTGGTATCATCGACAAAACTTTTATTATACGGAGTTTTAGTGGCGCCATCTATCCTAGGTCCTCAAAACCGTCAGCTCTGTCTGCTACCGCGAACAGCCGCCAGAAGCCGGAGGAGGAGGGCGACAAAGCCGGACGGGGATGGCCGGACCCGGATGAGACTTTCCTCCTTTCACCATATTGTTCGCGCTGCGCCCGCCAGCACGTGGTCACGCGGTCGCGAGCGGATGAGTTGTCGCTGCTCACTGATGGCTTTAGACAGAGAGCTTCACCGGAATCCCGCGCGACCTCCATTGACGTCACAGCGCACGTTACTCGGAAGATGGTGAAGGGGTTGAGAGGCGCCGAAAACCTCAATCTTTGTACATTTTTAAAATAAAAACTAAGACATTCAGGCAAAAGCGGTTTTTTGTTCTTTACTTCAGTAAGGTCGAGACACCAACTCCCAAATTATTTAAGCAAAGCACTGAAATTGTTGCACAGCTCCTTTAACGGTGCTACTTCTAATGCGTTACGGCCAACACTCACATACACTTAACCAGTGTTGGAGGTAACGCGTTACTAGTAACGACGTTACTGGTAACACGTTACATTTTTCGCTAACGCAGTAACGTACTGGTTAGTTTTCTGAATGACTAACGAGTAAAGTATTTTCGTTACTTTTTTACGGTATCGGCTATCAAATTACGTTACTCGTTACTTTTGACCAAAAGTGGTAGAATACATTCAGTATTTGGGAAAAGGTCATGACGCCTGATCACACGTATAGAATAGCAATCTTGTGCATAAAATTGGAGACGTTAGGGGAACTAAATATAGGTCACTAATCTCAATGGAGGATCTAGCTTCTCTGCTCGAGGGGCAACTACTTGCGCTCGAGCACGCAATGCCTAGGCAATGCCGTATCTTGCTGCTAAGACCTCTGAACCTTCGATTTCCTAAAACGGTGGGTTTTCCACTTATCAGTCCATCTATTCACCCATCCATCTCAAAATCCTGCACAAGCTTATCGCTGCACGGAACTAGCATCCGTCACAGTAAATTAAAAAAAAAAAGCCTTTCTAACCAAAAGAGACATCCGTTAAAAGGCGACCCTATCTCGCTTCTCGAAGGCGAAACAAACCTTCGGCTACCGGTTAATTCCGTTCGTTCTCCTTTTTTTGTTTTTTTTTGTTTTGTAACAGTGTTACCACCCACAAGGCTTGAACGAACGACTGGGTTACAGCCCCCTCCCCTCTCCTCCCTCCTGTTCCCCCTCTGCTTTGTGCAGCAGAGGTGGACAGGGGGGGGGAGGGAGGGTCGCCTCCTCTCCACCGTTCGCTCTACTAAAGTGGAAAGAGGTCGGAGGAGCTGCCACTTCGTTCTTGAATTTGCCAATTTCTCTAACTACAAAAAAAAACAAAAACATGTGAATTTTTTTGTTTTTGCTTTTCCCTCTTGCTGCCTGAAAGTTCTTGATCCACTTTTGTACACAGAAGAATCTTTCGCTTGATTAGTTTTTACTTCCCTAAGTTCATAATAAAAAAATAAAAAAGTTTTAAACCTGAAAAAAAAAAACTTACAAACACGAAACCTTTTCTTTTTTCGCAGAAAAACCAAGAGCTACTGCTGGTAAGAGGCAGCAAGTGATTATAACCAGTGAGCTGGTAACCGGAGTCCTATTACACATAGTGTAGTAAATCAGTCTCTGGTAATAGTATGAACCGGACTGTCACTAAAACCGGCGTAAAGATGAGGGTGCCGGTTGGCTGGCTGTGTTCCAGTAGCCCCCGTTCGCATGCTGTAGTTTATAAATGCCGATTGACTACCATCTCCGACTCATTCTGCGTGTGAGATGGACATGAATAACGAAACTCCGTCGCCATTGCCAGGACGGAAGGAAATATATCAACTAAAGGAGACGGAATTAGATAATTTATAGTTTCAATACCTACTCTGCATGCCGAAAACTAAGCTGGTTCGCGCATCAAAGACGTCTAGTTCTAACTTGACAAAGCACATCAAGGTGAGTATTCGTTTCTCGATTATAATTAGTTTTCTCTCGTTCCTCGATTATAATTAGTTTTCTCTTCAGCTCGCTTTTCGCAATGTTGACAGATCGCGGGTATGTTTTAGAACTTGCTGATGTTTCACTGCCCTCGTTGCTTTATGCCAGTGCTAGCGCCCCCAGAACTTCTTAATAAGTTCATTAACGCATTCCGCAAACATGTCGACCATGGTTATAATCTAATATATTATGCAGCTGTGCTAATATTGAAAAGTTTTGCCTTTCATGAGACCGAAGGCATGTTTGTAAGCGAACACATCTCTGCCAAACATATGTACTCGAACACAAAGGTAACGTAAAAGTAACGCAAAAGTAACGTTCGTTATTTTTGAAAAGTAACGGTAACGGTATATCGTTACGTTTGTAAAAAAATAACGTGGCTCAATAACGCCTTAATTTTTACCAAACTAACGAGTAACGCTATTTCGTTACTTTTTTCGGTAACGGGCAGAACACTGCACTTAACAAGCCGATTCATTGAGAAATTGCGCTGGGACACACAGTAGTCAGATTGGGACACTCGTCAAGTCCTTACTTCGACGTAGTGTAGCAGACATCCCATAAATATGTCTTGCTGTCACGTTGGTACTTATCTTTCTAAGATGTGTTAGTGTCGTTTTTTGCCCCTCCAACGCAAACTGAAGAGCAGTTCTAACACATGATGTCTCTAAAGGGTGGTATCTAAAAAATGTATGACGTGACGCCTCAAAAAGTTTCCCACGTCACAGAAAACCGTCATACGCCGACCAACTTTAGCGAAGTATAGCCCACTACATTGCAACCCGCCAAATTTAACGAACGGCATTCCCATAAAAACAGCGTGACGGTTTTTATGTGACACCGTATTGTCACGTCGTAACGTCATGTCGCGTGACATGTTTGCGTGGTTGGTGCCGCGTGATTATAATACCCAGCGACTTTGGCGTGACAAATATAGTGGTGTAACTCTAGATTTGACGTCACGTTCTGGTGCTACGTGCCGTCATGTGACGCCACGACGACAAGGTGTCACATGACGCAGGGTCATGTAACGCTGTGTTCATGTCACGCTAAAACGAAGCCCCTCTAAACACGCCGCACATATTATCTCCCGACTTCAGCGAGTTTTAGAATAGCCTATTCGCGACTCCAGCGAAATCGACGCCGCGTAGCGGCAACGCCGAGAAGCTCAGAGAGGAGGTCGTTTCGACTCTGTCGTCTGCTATCGCTGCTTGGTTCTCGCATAGGCAGCATAGAAACAAACATCGTTCCCAGTAATTATTTTTATGCTTCCGCCGTGTCATTCCTACGCACTGACTAGAAGAAGGTTTCTACCGTCGAAAAATCGCTTTGCTTTCATATGTAACACCAATTTTACGCTGCAGTGCAAGACATTTATGGTGGTCCGCGTGTTGAACGACGAAAACGTCCTCCTTTCGTCCGCCATTTCGCCTGACCAGCGCGCCCCCTATAGTTCGCTGGAGTCGCGAATACTACAACCTTTCCGTACTCAAAGAAAGAGCTTCATCACCACGCGCTAATCAGAAACACGGTATGAAATCAACGCATGTGCACTGGCGGCGACATCATTTCCTTGCGTAAGCAAGACCTTTGCGTACGCTATTCTGAAACTCGCTTTTATTCGCAACATTAGAAAATTTTAGTGGACCGTTTTCATTTTCCGCTCCACTCTGAGGGAACCAAACTGCGCATGCGCGGCCTGCTTCGCCGGTATGGAAAGTGGAGGTTCAAAAACGTGTTTTAGTAGACCGTTTTTCTTCATCGTAAGAGCGTTTCGAGAGCGTTCGAAAAATTGGCTTGCGTAGCCCCACAATTAGACATTGATAGTACTATTAAGACAAAAAAAACTAAACGTTAACACCAAGAGAGTGAAAGAGAGCGTGTTTGTATAGTGGTAGTAAGAGCGAAGGCGAGAATAATTAAGATAAAAGAGTAGGCACACGCCCGAAGAATATTCAGCTATAAAATATAAAAATAATTGTTCCACCTTGTGGGCGAGTGAAGCCGAAGGTATAAGCATGATCATGTTGCTCTAAACGGTACTTGCACTGCACGAGCGCGCGTGTTGGTCAAGTACACTGAAAGGTCGGCACTCACTCTTGTAGCTTCTGCTCTACTCGAATTAAAATGAAACGGATTTACGTATTCAAAATGAAAAATGAAAGAAAAGGACGAAGAAAGTTTGCGCATTGCGAGTACACCCTTTTGCGGTATACGAGTAGAGTGTTGCACAAGGCTGGCAAGGCACCTGCACGATGAATCCCCGCTGTTCTCAAGGAAGGGGACTTCTAATAACGAGATTAAGCTGGCGAGACCCTAAATCTATGATTTGTATCACTCATGCCATGAAGCGCCGAAGCTTCCATTCCGAACGCGGTCTGCTAGACATTGCCAACCTAGAAGAGAAATCCTTTAGGAGGCAATCCCGCTTCCAGCAGAACCTGGCTGCTCTGCAAGCGGGCCTCCAAATCCCAGCAACCGTCAGATCGCCGCAGGGTGTTGCCGATCTGACGAGACGCTGTGCATGGTTCTTTGTCAACTTGCCTACCCCAACTGTCTGTTCGACCCTGAATGGGTGTTTGGACGGAACTCGTTGGTGTTCTCCAGTATTCTGCACCTCATCGTGGGTCACATCAACGAGGGTTCGGCCACCTACTCGCTGACATGAACAAACATAGATGGTTGACCCTCGCGAAACTGGAGCTGTGCTCACAGGTGAGACCCTGCATTGTTTGTGTAAATGTCGCGTTTCCATTGTTTCTAGCACAGCTGCACTATCTCGTAAAAAGTTACTCTTTTTCATGCGCCAATAATTTACGTCTTTACTTTTGTTTCGGCACGAAAAAACAAGGTGTACATGGGCAGTGTCAGCCAAACAAGTCACGACGAGCGCGTGTGTAATCTGTGAGCTTTAGTAGGCCACTTTTATGAGCCATCTATGCCCTAATTTACGCTCTGGACGAAGCATCGTCTCCACCACGCATGCGTGGCCCACTCTGAGTTGGAGCGTATAGTTAGCGGAGTGAGCGTGCGCTCCGCTTCACAAGTTGTAGAGCGGACTGCCCTCAGCGTCCTTAGCGTGATTGCTTAGAACTCAAGATGGCTGTTCTTACTCAATACGCGTCGATGTTTTTCATCGTGACCTCAGCCTGAAGAGAGGCCGAATCACGAAGTAAAGCGTACGCCCCGCGCGTGAAAATTAAACAATTCCATTTGAGTTCTATCTATGTAAAACAAAAGAGCATAATCCAACGAAGTGAACGAGTATCACTTTGCAACCAGCATTGTGTCGGTAAAGTCTTCGCGCTTTTGTGGACCTTCTATGGCTATGCAGTCAGATGTACGAGAGGGCGTGCTGGAATGCCGATTATACCTGTGCACGTGTCCTCCTGTCGGAAATTCCACTGAAAGTTGTCAAGGAGCGTAGTGCTCGCAAGCCGCATCATCTACCCAGGAAATCCAAAGCGAACATTTCCTCCGGAAATTTTCGCCTTAGATTTTCTAGGTAGATTTAGAAAATAATAGAGACTTAAAACTGTGCATGAACTGTGCTTTTAAAAGGCTGTTTTCAAGTCTCTATTATTTTCTAAATCTACCCAGGAAATCAAGGTGAACATTTCCTCCGGAAATGTTCGCCTTAGATTTTCTGGGTAGATTAAAAAAAAAATAATAGAGACTCGAAAACAGCCTTTTTAAAAGTGCATGCCATGCTGCGACTATTCTTCGAGGCCGTCTTATTTTGGCCAAGCGTTTAGGGAGCAAGAAAGCTGCGTCATTGTTTGTCGCGGATGCGAGTCTAAATGCATTAGACACTAAGTTCTGCATCAATGCTGGACATAAAATCGGTTCTAGTCACAAATCTGGCACTAAAAGCAATGCCCAAAATATGGCGGCCGAATATGTTGCCCGGCGGTGTTTTGAAAAGAGTTACCAAAAACGGTCGAAAGAATATTCCACGTCAAGTTTTTGTTTGGTGAAAACCAGACGACGCAAAATTCAGCAAACAGAACGCTGGACTTGAAAGCAATAACGGTAGATTAGAACGCTTTATAGAAGTTTTGTTTTGAATTCTGGCGTAGCTGGCCTCTCATGCACAGTTTGACGGCCTCAGAGCTTATCGGAACTAAGAAACAAATTGATCAACAAAATTTTTTTTAATTTACCATACAGATTTTTTTACAAGCCTGCCATGGAAATGCGCTTTATCTTAATATGAGTAACAAGTCCATATCACATGTTTTGGTAGTGTTTAAATACTGCTGTGTTGTAAGAGTGCATTTTTGTTGTTTTTATTAGGCCGTCAAAGGACAACTGTTAGGGTTTCGTTGACCGCAGAGCACGCCCATATGCCGTCCATCAAAGAATCAGAAGCCATACTTTTTGGTAACAAGAGGATGCTCGTCGTGAAGTACAGGCTGTGATTTGCGCAGACGGCATAATTTGTCAACTGGATGAACCCTACGAAGACCATCGGAATGATGCAGGGGGCCTAACATGTTGTTTTGTTGTTGTTTTGTTTGGCTTAATATTAGAATGCGTAAACTGATCAAAGTGAATCATATACAAGCTTTTGTACTGAGCGAAATACTTGTCCAACTAGGTTGAAAGGCATCTAGAAATATTTTAATAAAACAACATTTACTAACGACTGCCATTTTACTTCTCAGATGTGCGTGTGAATATTGCATCTAATCAAATTTTAGTGTTACTGTTCACTTCAGCATTCTAAAAGTAGCCTGTGTTGTGTGGCCTTCTATTGCAAGAAAACACCGAAATTAGGAAGGAGCTCAAGCCAAAAAAGGACTTTGAAAAACATACGAAAGAAATGAAAAGAAGCTTAGCGAAGCAAAATGGTTTCATGTCATCCCCCAAGGCAGATACGTACACTGCGCTCCACTGTTAACACGAGAAGGTTGAAATTGCCTCTATTTGCAGTTTATTTCTTTGACAGCTATTGAGAGAGCTCAAATTTTGTTGCTTAGATTAATGCCCTAAACGAGCGCTTTTTTCTACACCAATAGGTTGATGTCAGCCCCTCGAATTTAAGATGAAAAATAAAAATAGGATAGTGATTGTTCGCACTAACTGTGTCGCGCAGTGTACATAAACACCAAGATACCTTATCACAAGCCGAAGCATACGAATAAGAAAAAGCTAATTTCATTGGGAAAAGAAAAGTTGAGATATGAATGAAGCACTCACTTTTGCTAATTTCCAGTGTCTTACTGCCTAAAGTAACCTAACAAAATATCTGTCCGTTTGCCGACTGCTCGCATAGAAAAATCGAGCTTGCTGGCTTAGACAAGGCAGCTCCTGTTCCCACCGTTCAGGGGCCGTGAAAAGATTGCGGGCAGCGATTTCCTGAAGCAGCCAGAGGTTCTCGACCACCGTGAAATGTTTTCTGGAGGACGCCGTTCCAAACAAAGTCTGGGCAGCCATCTTCATGCAGCGATGATCATAACTGTCAAGCGCGCTCCCAAGCATCGCTTTCAAGAGATGAGCACCCATTTCGAATTCCCTTCAGAACAAACACCGTCTACTGAATCTTTACTGAGAATGGAACGCGCTTCCTAAAACGGCGAGGAAAGCGGAGCTGACGTTTCACGCTCCACTCCCAAAGCGGGTCGCGCATTCGCGATGGCGACTCCTCTTGCCTAGAGCGGAACGAGAACGTGAAAACGGTCTACTAAAACTCTCTATAAACATACCCTAATTCCTGACTTCATCACAAATGTTCCTCCTCAGGGCACGATTTTTCGTGTATCTTGTTATACGCCGCTATTTAATTACATTCACTGTGAAACTATGTTTAAAGGTGCATAACCGTGATATGAAGCCTTATGGTCAACGAGTTACATTCCACAAGCCGCTACATTCTATTATGTATGTATAGTAGAGTTGAATGTTATCCCTGGATATGGCAGGAAACTATCATACCAAATTATTCGTGTCTCCGTGACGCACGCTACCAGTTGAATGTCAGCGTAGATGGGTTAAAAAGTTACACGATGGAAAACAATTTGTTTTGGGTCATTTGATTTTAATGCAGCTGCCAGTTCTATCTTCTCGTTGGTACAGCTGTAAAGGTTTGCCATGAAAATATTCAGGACTAAGAAACGTATTTATGTGTTGATACACAACTGGCATTAATGATTCACAATTTTATCTTGGAAAAAAATCTAAATGTTTGACATGAATGGGAGCACGCCTCTACCGGTCATGATGTCGTTTCATGCACATATTTGGAAATAGGCGTATTATTTCTCAGTGATGGAAATATGAGTCCCAATGTTGAGCAAGGTCGATAGTTAGGGAGCTTCAGAATTGAACATATAAATAAAAACCATGAATAGGAAACTTTCTATCCCTCTGATGAGTTAGGTAAGAACGGTGCCGTTCGATAGAAGGACACATGTTAGTAAATTATTTTGGTATGGTAGACGCAGTCGTAAAAAATGTTTTATGGAAGCAAAGTGAAAATGAATTAGTCAAAAACAAAACGAGAGACGACGTAAACAACTGACATCCCCATATTTTCTGCTTAAACAAATCTTGAAGTCCGTCACCATGTCTGGCGCTCTTCATACCGTGGGATGGTTCTTAATCGTCTTGGTAGCGATCGTGAATGGTGAGCAGACGTCTGCGGTTTACACATGCCCTTTAATGTGTCTGTTTTCTATGGTCTACCCCAATTCAAAGAAAACCTCATGCTAAACATAAGTGCCGTAGAGAAACACCTCGTTTGTAACTTTCATTACACTTCCACAGCACTGTGACCGACTTTAAATTAGATAAGCACACCTCTTGGTGTGCTTATTCATTCACACAAATAGAAAGCAAAACGTGAAATGTATTGTAAATTATTGTATACAAGACGGATCAGTATTTCTGACAACATTTACAAAATATACAGTGGGTTACGATGACGTTTACTTCTTTATAATACTCACACATCTTTTTATTTGAGAAGGGTTTCTAGGCGGACTGTGCCATCTCGATAACTGAAGGACTTAACTACCACCTATGAGAGCGCATACCTATACGAATTTTCATAGTATGAAGTATTTCGAACTCTTAAACAGAATCAAATATTTTCAAATTGCGTTTCAAATATTCACAATTTGTCTTTAAAATGGAAATAATGTAAGAAAAAAATAATCTAATACTCACTTACCTGCCCACGACGGTAACTGATGAACTTTTTGCAGACATAGAGGCTAACTTTCATAACTTCGATCGAAATACTGACGCGCAGTGCAAGATACAAAATATGTGTACCCTGCGCCAAACAGAAATGCATTAAACGTGCCAGAACACTTATTATTTCCCGAGTAAAGCAGAAAAATGTAGACAGAATGCTGCCAGGGATGCCGTAGGGTATATCCCAATCGCTCGAAGTCGTAACGGTAGCCTAGCGAAAAGTGTTTTTTTGTGTCAATTAAAGATCTCTAGAGTTTGTATCTCGGTTACACGATCTTAAGCTCATAGCCACTGAACGCTTTATTGTTAGTTTTACTCGCCTTCTATTAAAGATATGTGAAAGAAAACATTACGCAATTATAGGTGACAAATAACACGTAAACCCAGTTCATGTGATTTCCATATTGAGGAATGGGGAGGGGGGGTGGGGGGTTGGTCTTTTCAAGTCAAATGTCATCTTCTGTTTTTAAGAGTTCTACAAATGTAGGGTTTGAATGATAAAACTGTTGTGAAGCACAGGCCTCTAACAGTGAAATGTTTCAATGGTAACAATTGTAATGTTACATTTACAGGTTTCTTAGATGGAGTAAGCCCGGAAGATGAATTCCCTGACCCGTACCACCGAGTTTTTCGTAACAGGTGTTGGAGGAAACCTAACTACCGCCGGTGCTCTGCCTACCGAGTGAGCTTCTATTACGATCCGCAATACGCCAGTTGCAAGCAGTTTATTTATGGAGGATGCGGCGGCAGGAACGCCAACGCTTTCCCAACAAAGAACGAATGTATGAATATGTGCGTTTTTGAGGTACGTCTTGCATTGCCCATTTCCAATTACTATTTCGTACGTGTTAATTCCAGCTCAGTACACTCGCTTGTCATCACATTGCTAAAAACAGAATATGTTCAGTTGCGATTATGTTTGTAGACGCTTAAACAGATCGCTCGACGAACGAGGATATCCGGGGTAACATAGAGTCGGTGAAGGTGGAATGTAGAGATAGTGAAACGAATTAAATTATTTGCGCTCTTTAGACATCCCTTGCAAGTGCGGTCGTCAGAATGAGTGAACGCAGAAGATGCCACGCGAGCTTCTATTTCCCGATAAGATGGCGGCGAATGGCAATGCTCATACTGCTCCCAAGCTTTAGAATAGAGTAGCTCTCACATGCTTATGACGATATATCTCGCTGACTCTTGCACTGTCCTTCTGGCACATGCCCTCCATTATGTTTCTTGCGCCATTTTTGTTTTGTCATTCTCTATCGCCTCTAAATTTTCGTGACGCTCGCTTGTCCTTCATATGGCACGAGGGGACGCATACATGGCAAGTAGATATTTCAAGAAAACAGGAAGCGTGGTTCAAATGAATAAAGAACCAAAAACAAGAAACAAAGAACCCTGGAGGTTCTATCAAAATGACAGCTGTTTCGCTAAGAGACTTAGCATCTTTCAGGGCCAACCTTGCCTTGAAGAAGCTAAGTCTTATGAACTCCTGCAACGTGGTAAAAATAATATATTTTCCACCAAATAACATTATCTGACCGGCCAATCAACGCATGCCACTCCTGGCGCAGCGCGTTGCACGCGAGACGCCCGTGATTAGGTTCACGAGCTGATTCACCGACCGCATAACGTCATGCGATAGAAATCGCATTAAATTTTTTCTTATGGCATGGGTGCTAGCGACGCGCCAATTCGAGGCGCCAAAGAGAAGGAATGCATCATCGTTCATACGATGGTTCATGAGCTGTACGCGCTTAAGCGACCTCAAAATTACAATTAAAAAATCAAAACACTAAAATTATAAAAAAGTGCAGTACGGCAAGTGATGAAGTTCAATGTTTGGCAGTAAAACATTGCTGAATTATGACTCTAGTTTTGATTAAACTTCTTACGCGGTTAGTTTACACGTTTTTATGTTGTGGATTTTACACCGAAGTTCGGTTCCTTAAAACGGGCTTGTGACGTCAAAACATCGTCAAAAAAATTAGCAGTTCAACATGATATTCACTTTAACCAAATGCTGCGCGAAAGAACACAGTGAAATGTCCACGCTATGAGCATCGTACCAGATATAAAAAATTGGATTATATCGTGGCAGTTGTATATGTTATTATCTTTGTTTGGAGGGGGGGGGGTTTGTAGACACTTTGAAGCCCCAATAAACGCTTGTTTGAAACCATTTTTTTAAAGTAGTCCCTCATACCCACTTAGCACTCACTGGTCTAATTCAAGGCAAGCGTTCTGATGGTTTTTTAGACAAGCGGGAAGTTAGTTTGACACAAAGCGACGATCGTCCGACTTTATTGATGATCGACAACTTAGCGAGTGGTATTACTGGTAATCTTAGGTATACAACAATCCTCACGCTGAATTGATTCCAATAAAATGTTCGAGAAGAGAAATGGCAGGAACTGAATTCGAGATTGATCTAAGAGTAGAAAAAATATATGAAAAGTAATGTCACTATACATTGAAATTACAAACATCACACAATGTTGAACAATTTTCGTCAATGTGGTTTGTTGCATTAAATTTCCTCCATTGAGCTGGTAAAAGAAAACTGAAGATCAATTCGTATAATCGTGAGGATAATTCAGTTAATACCTGCATCTTCTCGATTTCTGAAGTGTTCTGGTTGTGCAGCCTACCGATTTTGATTTGTGCACCACAATCTAATATTTTTTTACGTTAGAAATTGTCTTATTGGATTCAGCTGCATAAAAGGGAAACCAGACTGCGGGAGTGCACTTCGTCAGTCACGACTAGGCCAATGGGCGCGAGCGTGAGTGTTTCAGGGAAATTTGAGGAAGACTTTAAAAATTTCAAAACATAAAACGGTTTTCTTTTTTCAGCCAGACATTGCTAACCGCTATTGAGTGAATGGCGTCTGCACTTTAGAGTTTGTTCTATTCATATCTCTGCATGTCCTTCTTTGCGCCTTTTATGTCCCACAGGCTCAATTCTGGCTTCGACTAGGTGGAAAAGCCCGAAATTATTTGTTTTTATCGCAGTAAGTTTTGAAGCATCAAGACTGACGGGGACACGATCGCGTAGCTAGTTAATTGTCTTTTCTTACATATATTCTTATGTAGTAAAGGTAGTTTTGCAGAGCTCTGTTATGTGTCTTGAACAGAGCTGTAGATGACATGTGAGATGAACAATGTTCATGGAGTGGAAAGAGACGTAAAAAAAAAAATAACACCTACTTGTTTACTCCTAACGATTGGCATTTCTATTGTAGATTCGAAGGCAAGGTGCAATGTAAGCAATGTAAGCAGAGCGTGATATCAACGTGCATGACAAAAAGTTATAAATGACCAAAATCATGTCCTCGAGGCTTGACATTTGCTTTTGCAAAAATTACTGTTTCAGTGAAATCAAGAACAGAGGAAGGTATAATAAAGCACGAGGATTCAGCTCTGAATTAAAACACCATCTTCTTGCTTATATGTTTCGTGGACTGGGCTTACTTAACACTTTACTCGATAAGAAGCATAAGTGCCGAATTATCCTGTGTCACTAAAGAAGGCCAGCGTAGGCCAGAGATTGGACACGACTCAGGGCGTCAGCATTCGGATGGAACTCGTGCTCGATCAGTGAGAACTACGACTCTAGCCGAATGCTGACGCCGCAGTCGTGTCCACTTCTGACCGACAGTAACCTTTCTTAGTGATGCAGGGAAATTCAGCCCTTGGGCTTTCTTATCGAGGGGGTGTTGCCGTAACAGGCGTTCTTTCTCAAAGGTTAAAACGAAAAACGCACTGGAATTATGTGATTTAAATTTGGGGCAATTTTCCGGTTAGTGAGATTGCCGTGTGCGAATAGTTGAGTCAGCAGCGTGCTCGACTCCCACGCCTCTGGCTGGGGTTTGATCCAAGCCAGCAATTTTCCTTTTTTGTTTGCATGACTGGAATGCCTCTAGATGACTCGAGAATATTGTTTTAGGGGCGAAGCTTCCTAGAGGCTAGCCGTGTCCGTAGGTCCGTAGCTCCGGCGTCCGGTGCTCGTGCTCCTGCTCGTGAGCTCACGTGCTCACGTGCTCGTGTAAGGCAAAAAAAAAAGATGAAAAAAATGAAAAAATGATGAAAAAAATTTGTTTGCGCAGTCGACAGGATTTGAACCTGTGCGGGGAGACCCCAATGAATTTCTAATCCATCGCCTTAACCACTCGGCCACGACTGCGGGACGAGTAGGGGGCTCTGAGATGTGGTAGTAACTCAAGAGCTGGGGATGTCATGGATGAAACGTTGCATGTAGCCGCTCAACGTCTATACAGGAGAGGGCGCTGCGGTCAAATGCGTATATAATCGCGTTAAACTTTGCATGCATTGGCTGAACGTTTATAGACGAGAGGGCGCTGCGGTCAAATGCTCAAATGCGTATATAACCACGTTCCATACCACACATTCTCTTTCTGACATGGATGAAAACGAACGAAAGGCTCGGCATGCTGCGGCTCAGCGTCTACGCAGACAAGCACCACCAGAGCTTCGCCCCAATCAACATCATTCACCACGTGGAGATGCGGTCAATTTTTTTTTTGTTCGAGCTCGAAAACTCTGTAGATACCCACGCGCTTACAAAAGGAGCTTCGCATGACTGCTTGAGTCAATCGTTTTTCTGTCGCCGTCGAAATATGTACGGTCTTTGTTACCTAATGATACGTTTCTCGGCACATGTTCGCCGTATTAAGCCTTCATCCTGAGTTTTGTTACTGAAGTTTATTTTTATTCGTGACAATATTAACCTCAAATATCTCAGTTTCCTCAAGTTAACGATTATAACATGTTACACACAAGGCTCGGAATAGGTAGTTGTTCGGGTAACTTTGTGAACATTTGTTACAGTCTACTGGTCAACTAAGGATTAGTGCTTCAATTATATTTTCACCTTCAGAAACTAATTTAATGGATATTGTGTTTTGTGTATATTACACACTTTTGCGATGCAGTCGAGTAATGTAGGTGTCGTATTTGACCGGCAGCTTTAAGCGTCCCCATTATTAGTAATCCTTACCAATTACATTTTATCGTTATCCATAATATTGTGATATACGATTAAGTTAAGAATCTTCAGCTACAGTGGGTGACAGGTTAAGAGTGAAATGGAAGCTTCTACCCACTTCTCCAACTTTAGCAAAGCGAAGGCACTGAGAGGCAGGTGACCTCTCTCCAGCCGTTCACACTGCCGAAGTGGAAAGAGGGGGAGGAGCTCCCACTTCAATCCTTATCTGCCACGGACTCTAGATCTTGTTCCTCTATTTGAATATTTTTATTGTATTCAAAGAAACAAAATGTCGGGTAAATGCGCAAATACACGAATTACCTAATTTACTGAAAGATATTTAGTGAAAATTGGCGTTAAATGGTGATGTAAAAATAATTAGTTGTATAAATGTAAAAAAATGTTCGCATGTTTGAATAGTAGGATTGATATTTAGAGGCCTGGAGGCATGAGAAGAAAAGCTCTGCGTTGTCAGGCAGGACTCATTTTTTTATTTTTTCATTTAGAGGATACTACAGGCCATTGAAGGCCCAAGTAGGAGTGAGTTCGCACATACAACAACAAACAAATAACACGACATTAAAAAGGTTTACAAACAATCAACTAGCAAGCATACAGGATATATATATAGGTGCGTAGAGAAAGCAAAACCTCTGATGAAAACAGGTCAACAACGGGTGGTTTAGCCAATCGCTTCGGGCCGGAGTCAGTGCTCTCCTGACGAAGGCCGGACTCCGGCCGAAACGTCGAAGAATAAACCACCCGTTGTTGCTGTTTTCACCAAGGGTTTTGCTTTTCCTCTCAGTTATACCCCACGCCTTCTGGCTCCCCGTCACCATGCTCCGTTGTGTATATTGGAATATATGTATATGTATATATGTATATGTATATATGTATATATGTATATATATGTATATATATATATATATATATATATATATATATATATATATATATATATATATATATATATATATATATATATATATATATATATATATATATATATATATATATATATATATATATATACATATACATGTGTGTGGGGCGGGGGCGGGGGAGAGAGAACAGCAACCATCGAACAGCATGTAGTGCAATCATGCAGTAATACGAAATGATCTATCCAGATGTAGTATGAAGGTTTCTACAATCTTAAAGTCCATGCGAAAAGGATGAACGTGGAGCAATATACAAAGCAACATGCTAGTCATCAAGATGTTCGAGGCCTTGTACAAAGTTGGCGTCGTTGAATAGTTCAAGAGGTAACCCGTTCCAGTCGCTAATAGTGCGGCGAGAAAGCTGAACTTAAACATGTTAGTACGCGCAAAAATGGGTCAGTGAAAACTGTTGTCTATGCCGCGTAGATCTTGACTCCAAAGGGGAAATATATCGCAATGGGTCTATGCGAGTCTGTCCTTGTTTAAGATGAAACAAGAATTTTAATCGTGCAAATTTTCTTCTGGTCTGAAGGGTGTGTATAGAAGGGAATCCAGTTTCTATATTTGTTAATCGTGCAAATTTTCTTCTGGTCTGAAGGGTGTGTACGAAGGGGAATCCAAGCTTCTATATTTTTCATAAAGAAACGGAACTGCTCGACGTTGCACCATCTCCAACTTCCGGATGTCTTCCTGAGTGAATGGATCCCAAACGACATTTGCATACTCCAACTTGGATCTTACTAATGAATAGTAAGCATGTAGCTTAACCTAAATCGGAGCGTCTCTCAGCTTTCTTTTAATGAAGCCCAACTTCCTGGATGCCGAGGCACAAATATGATTTAGTATGATGAGACCATGAAAGTGTGTCTGATATCATTAAACCAAGATATTTACATTCCCGCTCCACAGTAACCGGGGTGTCCGCGATCTTATAAATGTATTCAAAGAATTGATTTTTTGTTGTTGCAATATGTAAAAGTGTTGATGTAGCAGAATTAAGCTTCATTTCTCCAGGTATCACACAATGATACAACGGAGTGCAAACTATGGTCCAACAATAACTGGATCCGAGCTCTGACTTTATTTCTTTAAAAAATAATGCAATCGTGAGCAAAAAAGACGTATATGGACACCTGTGTCCATCATTGATACAATATCATTTATGTACACCAGGAACAAAAGAGGACCTAAAACGCTCCATTTGGGGACTTCTGACGTTACAGGCGGAACTGGAGAGAGACAGCCTCCGACAGAAACCGACTGTATGCGATGTGATAAGTATGCAGCAATCCAGCTAACAAAACCATGTGGAAGACCAAGTCGTTGAAGTTTAAAAAGCAGTTGTTTATGAGGCACCTTATCGAAAGCTTTGCTGAAGTCCCAAAGAAGCACATCAACTTGACTTCACCTTTGTCGAGGATTTGCGCAAACTCATGGATGGTAGTAACGAGTTGGGTCGTAGTTGATAAGCCTCGTGAAAGCCTATGTTGAAAGTGTGTTAGAAAATTACGTGCTATCCAGCAGTTGATGGATTTGACTGCAGATGATATGCTCTTATCAATTTTACATGAAGAAGAAGTTAAGGATATGAGACGGCAGTTAAGTTCAACCTTCTATAGTAGGTTACAAGTCAAGAAGGTAGCGGCAAATGCCCCTCAAAGGGAATCATATATCCCTCCGCCACCTCCCCATCCAATAGCGTCCCATCGTTTCCGTGACGTCGTGGCCAACGCGGGAGAGGGTTTTGCCTTGCTTTGAATATTTGCTTTATCTTTCGACCTTGACTTAGCGTTGTGGAAGCCACGAGAGGGAGATTAGAAGTCGTTTTTGTTTCCGATGGAAACAAAAACGACTTTGGGGATTAGCTTCCCCTCCGATGGATACAAAGGCCACTTTCAGGGGCTCGGTTTCCTCTCCGATGAATACAAAGGTCGCTTTCTTAAAAAAAGGGGGGGGGGGTCGGAGACAAGTTGGCATCACTCTGTAGCCATTATCTATTCATTGAAGCGGAACAAGGGGTGTTTCCAGGGAACTATTCTTTCGACTGCGGATGGATTTCAAACGGTCGCATCACGATTATGGGAGGAGCTTCTCCTACCTTCTTGACTTGTAACCGATTATAGGCGATTCCCTTTTTGTGCACAGGTACTACTATGGCAGTACACCAGTCTTCTCTGGCAAGCCGTTCGAGTATGATGTATAAAAAATAATGAGAAGAAAATGGGCTAGGGACTCAGCGCGTAGGTCGCAAAGCGTGTGTTTCGGATCTTATCAGGACCAGCACTTGATTTCGTTTTATATGACAACAACAAAGAAACTATGCCGTGATAAGTTATGAACTCAGATTGACAGTTTGATCGGTAGAAAGGACATAATCATGGTTACAGTTATCGAAAAAACTGACTGAAAATGCTCATTGAAATGGCACGCTATTGGGCAGGAGATCGAACTATAGGAGGCGCTCTGACCCGTTTGTTGTCCCCATACTCGGTGTTTACTCAACACAGCGGCCTATGCGCATGCCCAGAGGCCTTATGGGTATGTCCATGTCATCTTCTACAATCAACGAAGCGACGTTAAGTGCCGGATCTATCCTCAGAGAATGCAGCTTGACCCACTTCGGCTTTTGTGCTGAGCTGGGACCGTGCATGCTGGATTGTTCATGCAGGCCGGAGTGGAAACAAAAGAGCCCCTCCTCCTTCACCGGAGAACACGAACTCCAGCCGAATGCTGAGGCCGCGTTCGGTTATGTCGGCCGAGCGCTGAGTCATTGTATTTGTTGTCCCCATCCGTGTAGTTCTGAAGTTAACCGCTTGGGGCGCTCACGGTCGCTCCTCCTCCCCATTCACACCAGGGTCAGTAGAGGGAGTGTCGTCCACCATGATTTGCTCGACAGGTTTATCTTTTCAGTCAAGTAGCGCCGAACTTCTTGACGGTCCTGTTTGACAAATTTTAGAAGCGTATCGGAGAATTAGTTGTCCCTAGCCCAGAAATCAGGCTATGCCGAAGATCGCTCTGCAGATTAGTGACATCACAGTTAATCGGCCTTGCCTTTTCTCTCGTTTTTTTCTGCGTTTGAGATTATGATTTTTCAATTAATCCACGGATTATCACGATTAAGGCGCTTGTATTTTGTAGGTACAAATTTGTGAAGACTGTACTCCCATAAGTGCCTAAATTTTAGCCAAAGGGCATCAACACCTGTACCAGAGAAATTAACAATATTTATGTCAAGATAGTCGAGTATGCTAGTATCGTCAGCTCGTGAAAAGTCTTTACAGGTGAATATATAATCTTTTAAGTAGCGCTAGAGCAAAACGTCAAGAGTGACCGAAAGTGATCAGA